>WWET01000127.1:219197-238897 GCA_011038615.1 Limnodynastes dumerilii | reverse complement strand
GCTGGGTGCTGGACATGATGGGTGCAGTACATGATGGGGGCTGATGGGTGATGCTGGGTGCAGGACATGATGGGGGATGCTGGGTGCTGGATGGGTGGGGTGCAGTACATGATGGGGGCTGATGGGTGATGCTGGGTGCAGGACATGATGGGGGATGCTGGGTGCTGGACATGATGGGTGCAGTACATGATGGGGGGTGATGGGTGGGGGGCAGGACAGTGTAAGGCGCTCTCATCAGAGTGATGAGAGCACCTTACATTGCTGTCACAGCAGCGTTCATTATGCTGCTGACAGCCAGGGAGCGGGGGGATGAGTGCCTGGATGCACCGCATCCCCCCGCGGAGCGGGTCCCGGCGGACCAGCTCATACCCCAAGGTGAGTATTCGGACCATAAGACGCACACACTTTTTCCCCCACTTTTTTGGATGGTCAGGTGGGTCTTATGGTCCGAAAAATACGGTAATCCCCCCTTCAATCAACATGGTTTTGTCCAGGAGTGACTTTAAGTTCTTATTTTAAGAAGATTCTTAAGTGTGAATCAGGTCCTTATTTTCAAACTCTGAATCTGGTCCTTGGAGAATATTTCTAAACCCTGACAGAATGTCCTGACAGAAAAAAACACATGTGCAGGCTTCTTGAATCAGGTCTCAAAGACAGGTCATTCAGGATGCTTTCTTCATTGTGCCCACTAATATCATCAATGGTGTTCTTCGTCCAAATGAAGAAGGAACACCAGTGGTTATTCCAGTGGGATAGATAGATAGATAGATAGATAGATAGATAGATAGATAGATAGATAGATAGATACACAGTAATATATATCTATATATATGTTTGTAAGTGCTTTGGTTTTCATAGCAATAATAGCTTAGTGAGTAAGTGTAATTAACTTGAATTTCTGGTGTCTACATGTTGCCTATGCTTCACCTATGCTGTTGTCATGGCGATAGTGAATAAAGCATAATACTGGCAGTATCAGCAAAACATAAAGCAACCATTTTAATCAAGTAAAGGAGTAAAGAAGTACCCTTATTTCTTGGCCAGTTCGTGGCTAGTTGTAATTGGCACAGTTCAATAAAATTGGCACCCCAGATGAAGGCTAGATGAATGTCTATGATTCCGATGGATTTTCCCCACATCTAGATATCCAGTAATACTTTCATGTTTTAGGTGACCCCTTGGTGCCATTGAGTAATTTGAGCAATTTATGGCATATTCTGGCTCTACAAATGCAAACATGTACATGCTACTAGTGTGCAGTAAAAATAGTGCCACATTGTGAAACAATAAATGTTAACCCATTATAAATTATTATTATTCCCTTATTAATAATCAATTACAGTGACAAAGGCCCTGATTCAGAGTTAGAAGATAAGAGAGGAGAGTTACACCTGGGCAAAACCATGTTGATTTCAGGGGGAGTCAATTTTGATCTGTTGCAAACAGTATTTTAGTTGAAAGGGGATGTTTTCCAGCCCAAGTCTAAATAACAGTGTAAAAGTGAAGCTGGTCACGGTCTGTGTGCAATAAGCAAAAGCAAAGTATTCTCCCTGCACGTATAGAATAAAATTAATTTGACTCCCCCCTGAAATCAACATGGTTTTGGCCTGGTACTCTGGTTTCCTCCCACACGCCAAAAACAAGTTGGCAGGTTAATTGACTGCTGAATAAATAAATTAACCTTAGTATGTAGCTCCAATGGACTGATATGAATGTGATAAATTCTCTGTAAAGCGCTATGTAATCTGATTCGAGTTCTCTATATCAGCTAATCAAAATCTATGTTTTGATTTTATGGGGCTAATCCAGAGCCATACACAAATCAGCATGCAGTGCACGTTCCATACACGATCGCGCAAATCAGAGGTGTGCTGCATACAATCCAAATCCCCGTTCGACCGCTGATCCGCTCTTAAGTGGGTGGTGACACCACACTGTACGCTTTGCATGTTTCCCCCCACCCATCTTAGTGGGCGGAGTAAAAGCACAGGCCCATTGATCTTAAAAGCCATTGTATGGAACTAAGTTCCACACAATGGTTGTTAAATTAGTTTAAACTGACGCAATATCTTGGGGGCGCATGCACCTTGCGTGGGTTCATGGCCAATCGTTCCCATGTCTGGATCCGGCCCATTGCCTGTAATGAAACAAAAATGTGCTATAATGATTACCTCCATAATTAGGAAGACTGTGAAAATTTTATTCAAACCCTAATGTCTCTCATATAAACTCTTTCATATGTTTAGGCCAGTCTGTTAAAATGCAGCTTTATGAATCCCACAATTTGTAATATATGATGCCGCCTTTTGAAATAAAAAGCATGCATTTTTTTGTATACAATTCTAATTCAAGCAATCTTTTCTATTTCTCCTCTTCAGGTAAATAACGAAAGATTGTACTTGCCTCTGAAGCTGAGTCATGGAAAAGTGAATATTTTTGCCTTTGGTTTTCACATTGTTATTGAAACTGAGTTTGGCCTAAAAGTTGTCTATGACTGGAAAACGTTCCTCTCTGTAACAATCCCACGCTATTTGCAAAACAGCACATACGGCCTCTGTGGGAGGTATAATGGGAATATGGAGGATGACCTACAGACCTCTAGTGGCTTCATAAGCATGAATGTCAATGAGTTTGGCCATAGCTGGGTAAAAAGGGATACGTTTTGCCAAGTGGGTTGTGGAGATAGATGTCCAACCTGCACAAAAGTGGATGGCTTTTGGAAAGTCCAACAGCTTTGCGGTTTCATTCCCAACAGGAGCAGTGTATTTTCCAAGTGCCATAGTAAAGTTAATCCAAGATTTTTCTTCAAAAATTGTCTATTTGACTCATGCATTGATGGAGGAGCAGTTCAGACGGCTTGTAGCTGGCTACAGAACTATGCAAGTACCTGCCAAACTCAAGGAATCGCTGTCACTGGCTGGAGAAACCATACATCTTGCTGTAAGTTTTGGCTTTGGTAAATAAATAATATGTTTATTTAGAGTTCTGAGAAATACCATATATTTAGAACTGTTGCCACCATGTATGAATATTGCTGGATAGGCTCAGAGATTGCTTCAGTTTTGCACCCGGATAGAACACTTGGCACATTTTTAAAGCTTTTCTAGTTTTCTACTAAAATTCTGTATGTTCTGTCCTCATCTATGACCTACATGAATAATGGATGAGCTGACAGAGAATTAAGCAAGATATGCGACTCAATATTTAGTTGAAACAGTCCTGAAAGTGTGTCCTCTCTGCCACTTAACTTTATTAACTTCAGTTAGTAAACTGACATTTTATTTTTTACTGCCTCTCAATGCTTGGTGCATCATAGTGCCTATTTTATATATAGGAAGAATACTTTTGCTATACCATTGCCTTGTCCAAACTTGGTAAGGTACCAAGCTTTGGAACACCCATCTGAGGTCCAGTTCCCCCCCCAGAAGACTGTTTAGTCAAGCGCTTTCAAAACAAACTGAGGAAAAGATATTTGATATTGTTTTCTGCACAGTGGAATTGCCATGCTGAAACAGGGCCTTCCCTGATAGATGGCCATACAATTGGAAGAAAGCAATTGTCTGGAATGTCATTGGGTACTATTAAATATTTGCTTCACTGAATCAGAATAGTCCAGTATGCTAAGAATATTCACATATCACAGCATACTATATATAAACCAGTGCGCAAAGTGGAAATTTAGAAGTGGGGGTATGGAAATTTCAGCACCAGAGGTGTCTTGAGTTTGGCAAAGTAAACAGGTCAACAATGAGAAATCACATTGTGTACATGTCATGTGGGTCATGATTTCTACACTGAACGCTCCATGTTTAATTAAATGATCTGGTTACCGCTAGAGAAAAACAATGATAGCTCCCCCATAGGCCTGTTTCTGTTAACCAACCTTATTGCCCCTTTTTTGTGTGCCCAGTCAGCCTTATTGCACCTTCCTTCTGTGTGTCCAACCATCCTTATTGTGCCTTCCTTCTTTGTGGACAGCCAGTCTTATTGCCCCCTCTTTGTCCAGCCAGTCTTATAGCCCCCCTCTTTATGAGTGTCCACTGAGCCTTATTGTCCCTCCTTCTGTGTCCAGCCAGCCTTATTACCCCCCTCTTTATTTGTGTCCAGTCAGCCTTCTATTTGTCCAACCAGCATTATTGCCCCTGCTTTTGTGTGCCCGGCCAGTCTTATAGCCCTCTCTTTGTCCAGCCAGTCTTTTAGCCCCCTTTTTATGAGTGTCCAGTCACACTTATTGCTCCTCATTCTGTTTCCAGCCAGCCTTGTTGCCCCCTCTTTACTTGTGTCCAGTCAGCCTTTTTGTCCTCTCCTTCAGTTTGCCCAACCTTATTGCCCCTCCTGTGTCCAGACAGCCTTGTTACCCCCCACTTTATTTGTGTGCAGTTAGCCTTGTTGCCCCTTCATTCAGGTTACCCAGTCTTATTGCCTCCTCTGTGTGCTCAGACAGATAGCCCCCCTCTTTGAGTGTCCACTCATTGAGCCAGCCTTATTGCTCCCCACTTTATCTGTGTCCACCCAGCTTTATTGCCCCTCCTTCTGTCCAGCCAGAATTATTTCCCCTCTATATGTGTCCATCCTTATGTCCCTTTCATATCCAGCTTCCCATTCCCCCATTCCAAAACTACTTTCATAAAAAAAAAACGTACCTTTCCTGTGTCTTCCCTCTCTTCTCCTCCGCGGCGCGCGCTCTGCAGGCTAATGATGCTCGCGTGACGTTAGGTTACGCTTGCGTCCTTTGCTCTGATCAGAGCTGCAGCTGTGCATAGCACAGCCCGTTCTGTCAGTGGGTCACTTCTGTGAGCCTGCACTGAGTGAAAAAACAGCCTTAATCTTAAAATTCTGTGAGCAGCTGTATTCTTACTCAGAGCCGGCTCACAGAAGTGGCGGTATGCCATACCGCCGTATACCGGCCCACTTCGAGCACTGATATAAACATATTTTATCTCAATGTCATTTTTTTGGGGGAAGTTTTTCATTTTATTCATGGATTTGATGGTAAATTCATGCTTATCATCGTAATTTGTTTCTTTCTCAAAAGTGGGAAAGCTCCTTCATAATCCCTCTTATTGTGTAATGTTAAAAAGCAATTATGTTTTTTATGTAACTCTAGTTAAAATGTTTCTAATATGTTACTTATGCATATATCTGTATATAGGACCGGATCCACGGGTCCATATGTTTGCCCACTTTTGCATGGAGAAAGTGGACTAGTGGGCTTATGTGCCCTTCAGATGTTACGTTAGTTTTACTAACATAACTTCCATCATGCAGAACTTAGGGCTTGATCCAGACTTCCGCCGATGCTCTGTGCGTACTAATGCACAGCGTAACGGCATACACTTCCCCCGACACACCCCCTGTGGCCGGCGTAATTACACACTGTTACGCCAGCTGAAGGCTACCCTAACTTCAGCTGGCATAACAGTGCGTAATTGCGCTGGCCATAGCAGTGTAACAGTCCAAACCCGCCCTCCCGACTTCATTACCTTACCTCCCCCCGCCTTCCTTCCGTAACTATTGCGTAGTTATGGCGAGGAACGCCCCCTCAACCGTAACTACGCAACAGTTTGGGACGCCCGATCCTGAGAAACTACGTCGGGCGACATCTGCCTGGCGCATGTGCAGATCTTCAAAACTGACAATCTTAGGCATACGGCCACTGTCGTTCTGGATCAGGCCCTTAGTTCCATACAATGGAATTCCGTACAAATGGGCAGTGCTTCCCCTCCGCTCGCTGAGGTGGGCGGGAAGAAGTATTTAAGTTTTACAGTGTGGGTGTGATCACCTTATGGCAGCGTAAGTCACTTTTTACGCACGAGAGAGGGGAGTGACAGGGGGAGTTCACTTTCCTCTCTCATGTGGATTTCAACACCCCCACACGGTTTCCTTATGTGCGGGGGTGTGGATCCAACCTATAATCGGTATTTTATCAACAGTGCAAATATGTATTACATTTACAGTAAAATTTTAGTACTAATTACTCTTCTAATATATTCATTACTTTAGTAAACTGTTATTGCATTCATAAGTGCCTTTCTTCCTTGACTTACATGCATTGCCTGATTTGTTGTGTGTAACCTGCAGATGTCACATGTCCTGCCTACAGTCACTATGAGAGCTGTGTTAGTGTATGCCAGCCCCGCTGTGCTGCGATCCGACTGAAGAGTGATTGTAACCATTATTGTGTAGAGGGCTGCCAATGTGACCCTGGCTATGTATTGAATGGAAAGAGCTGCATTCTTCCTCACAACTGTGGCTGTTATGCTGATGGCAAATACTATGAGGTAAGACAAAACACCACTTGTATTTAAGTGAATTAGCATGTGTAGTCCAGCTACATGTTTTTGGGAGATGGAAAGTATAAGTGCAGGTACTGCCTGAAAGAGAGACCATACATACAGCAATAGTTTATTACATATATATTTAACTATTGATAATAAAAATAATTTAATTCAGACACTTGAGCAATAATCAGATTTCCTATGTATTATAAATAAACGGTTAATACAGCTATGTATTTGATGAAGAGTAAGGGGTCTAGTGTGTTGAAGAAGGGTCTCAGTGATCACACTGTGCCCCTTCATCTAACACTGGACCCCTTTCTCATACTATTGCTCCATATATTACATTCTGTCCCTTTGCTCTTTGCTCAACTTCTTATAACCTTCTATCTGCTTTTATTGCTCTTCTGTGTTCTTTTCTCCAGTTTTCTTTTTTCTCTTCCAACTTTTCCTGGCTCCACTCTGCAATAGTCAGTGTTGGACATGATAATGATTTCATGCTGGCCCTAACAGTCAGTGAGGAGCAATGAAAGACTAGCTGGAACAGGAAGTATGCTCAATGAGGGTCTAGCTAGAACAGGAACTGGTGCAGGTTCCAGTGTCTTCATGGGCCTCGGTATTGTTCACCGCTTGCACCGACAGTAGTTCTGCCCCTGTCTTAAGGGCAAATTGACATCATCAGACACACAGGACTTGGAGCTGGATTTGAACTTCTGATTTTCTTCAAACTTCTGTATGTTTAAATTATATTGTGCTTGCTTTTGCATGCTGCATATGCATTAGTTGTGTTTGCAGGTGGGCAATAATTTTTAAACAATGGGCAGCATAGGTATTCCCCCTATCTGCATACCCGTTCAGACTTCTGTACATCTGCTAATTTATGCATGCTTGAATTGGAAAAATCAAAGTAGGCTCTCACTGTTGTTATGGAGGTAGCACACCAGGGCATGGAGTCTAACTAGAAGCCTGGTTTTCATTGTAGCCCCTAGAGGTGAGGACAGGCTTGGCTTTAGAACCCTAGCAGGTCGCAGCCCCATCATTGGTAACCTGATCCACCAAGCCTCTGAACCAGGGTGAATCCTGAATATCCACCAAGTCCCTGAACCAAAGTGAATCCTGAATACACCCTTGGGTGTATATTACGATACAAACAAACAGACACACAGTAGTAACAGGCAGCAACAAAAGCATAGGAAAAGTATGCGGAGCAGGATCATAAACCAGCTGAATTAACAGTTGGTAACACACAGGGACACTAAGCTAGAAATAGTGGTGAAGAAATAACAGAACCCACAACAGAGTGAGTAATAAATATTTGGAACTCACAATAAACCAGATGAACGGGTTCATAAGTATAGTGTGCGTTGATCAAACTTAAGCGAACAGAAAATAAGATATTCAGAATGGTTGTGAGAAGATGGAGTACACAGAGGATGATGGTACCTGAGTATCAGCACGAGCAGGTGGAGCAGTGCTAGCAGACAGAGAACTGGAGTCCCAAAATATGTGGAATGCTGGAATACTGCATGCTCCAGCGGAATGCTGAAATCACCTGCTGCAGAGCTAATACTGGACAAATAGGGGACTTATGCACACAGAGGAAAAGGCAAGGTAATGGGATAAAACACTGAAGGGAAGGTCACACAGAAGTCACAATCAGAATGGAAAAGCAGACAATGGGTGTGGGTCCGCAAAGATCAGCCCTATTTCTCGATGAGGCATAGCAATCGATCCACGGAGCACCGAACTTTCGGTGCTCCGAAAGGTAAGGGAAAAAAGTCCCCCCAACAATTCCCCTAATTCTAACCCTAACCCTCCCTTCTCATTACCCTAACCCTAACCTTCTCTTCCCCGCAGCCTGACCCTCCCTACCCTGCAGCCTGACCCTAACCCACCATCTCCCACAGCCTGACCCTAATTCTCCCTTCCCTGCAGCCTGACCCTACCCCTCCATCTCCCGCAGCCTTACCCTAACCCTCCCTCTTTCGCAGCCCGACCCTAACCCTCCCTCCCCTGCAGCCTTATTCTAACCTTCCCTTCCCCACACCATGGAGAGGTTACTCACCTTTCCCTGGGGTCCTGCGGTTTTGGGATAGCGGCGTTGGCAGTGTTTCCGAATCAGAATGGGTAAGTATACCGATCGGCATACTCACCCATTCTGAAAAAAAAAAATTCTAAACTGGGGGTATTCGAAACAGGGACATCTGAAAAGGAACTTTCAGATGTCCCTATTTTGGAAATGAAACTTTCTAACCCAGGGACTGCAACCGAGCAGACAATAATTACAAGGTAACAAAGAAGGCAAGATGCTGGAGACCAACACTATAACCAGCAGCGTGGTATACCAGCTGACAGCTGTTTACAGCATCCATCCTCCAATTAGTTTCCATGGCTGGGTACACCCCCAGGAACATTTGAGGATGTGAGAGTGGAGAAACTATGACCAAGGAGTCAGGATTAAACACTTACACACAGCTGATAGAAGTTTATGTGTGCGGGGATAGCTACAACATGAGCACACGTCTGAATAGCATGGCCCAGCATTTTTGGATTCCTCTAAATCTTTTGTTCAGTAATCCAATCACACATCACAATAGGATCAAATCCTTGGTGCCTAAATTATTGAGGTCATTGGCTTGTTAAAACTGACAATTTTTGTTGAATTTCTCTAATGGACAAGGCAACATACAGAAAACTCAATTATGACAAACGCTGAACTAAGAGTCCTCTTATTAAGGTTTTTAACAAAAAAACAAATTGAGGGTAGATCCTCACGTGAAACAAATACTAGATTGTCATAGAGCATTAGGTTTGCCAAAATGACCATGTATATAAATAATCAAAACATGTCTATAATAGCCCCATGTGAATAAAAAGATGGACATATAATTCTATGATGGATATTTCACTGTTAGATAACCATCACAAAGATAATATATATAGTCTACGTTTCACAAATGCAGTCGTAGATTTCTTCTTATATACTTTAGGGATGATATTTCAAAGAAATCTTGTTCTCTACAAAATATTGTGAAATGCAGTCTGTCTTTCTCTATGGTGTCTCTCACTCGGACAAGGTGATATGAAAAGATAAAAAACATCCTAGTGCAATATATTAAGTTCTTTCTCAGTAGACATTCTACTTTATTACACTCACAATTTGATCCTCTTGGATATCAGCATATAGAATAGTTGTTCTCTTGAACGTCGATATATATTGCAATCAATCATGATGTACTTTTCCTCTCAAGTGGTGAATATAGAAAATGCAAAAACAGAGAATATCCTAGTGCAGATTGTATAACTTATCTCAGTTAGACATTCCTTTTTATTCTACTCACAATTTTGTCCTCTTGGAACTCAGCATATAAAACAGGGAATTAGGATATACTTCTCCCTTCAACGGATGGATGATGTAAACATACAAGTAAGGCATAAACGAAACCCTTGTGTAATATGTCAAATTCTTCACAGCCAGTCACTTATATATTACACTTATACTTTTATTCTCTTGTATTTTCGCATAAGGCAGCCTTCATCTATGCTCTAAGATATTCCTCCTCCAATAGGGATATCCTCTCCAAAGAAAGTCAATGCTTTGTTTGAAAACCTCAACCAGGTTACACTTTAATATTTCAAAAAAGACTCCATCCAATTGAAGACTCCTATTATTTCATTAATTAAAAACCTCATAAACACTCTTTAAAATAATCTTCTTCTTTAAAATGGAACCCCCTCAGGGGAGAATCATCCAAACCAAACTACACAGATACGTTAGGTATAGACATGGATCACAATAACACAATAATGCGGCAAGATGATAAAAAAGGGCCCAGTTAAATGTTGTGTGCTAATTGCCTAACCTGAACTGTGCGTGAAAGGGAGACCTCCTCCTGATGCTACCACCAACGCGTTTCAACTCGGAATGAGTCTTTATCAAGGTCAGCCGGGGGTAATGTTCCTTAGAGAGAATCATCCAAACCAAACTACACAGATACGTTGGGTATAGACATGGATCACAATAACACAATAATGCGGCAAGATGGGACTCACTAATGAGTTCTGTAGACATCTAAATTCGAATGGGAATGACATCAAACTATCTTTTAATGTAAGTAAGAAAGAAGTGAGCTTCTTAGACTTAAAAGTTAAAGGAACAACAGGAAGGCTAGAAACAGAGACATATAGAAACCCCACGAATGCCAACTCGTTCATTCTGAAAGAAAGTGGGCATCACCCAAAATGGCTAGAGTCTGTACCGATTAGCCAATTCACAAGAATCAGACGAAATTGTTCCACCAAAGAGAAGTATGAAGAACAAGGAAGAATGTTAAAGCAACAATTCCTCCAGAAAGGCTACTAAACCTAGAACTAGTCTTTAGAATAATAGGAAGAAAAAAATCGGGATGATTTAATAGAAGTGAAACAGAAATGGAATAAGGACAAAAAGAAAAAACTGTACATCACACAATATAATTCCAATGTTAAAGATATTGGTATCAGTAGTCTGTAAGTGCTTCAGTACACTGAATTCTGATTCTAATATTGTTCACTAATCCCCCCTCATGTATTTTGGATAGGTCTTTTCTGTATATGTTTTTTAGATTTGTCCCTTATGTGTCTGTAGTTATTTGGGAATACTTGCAATATTTCTTATCACCTGTGGTTTATGTACTAGGTTATATATTGTCATTTAATCATTGGAGGTATCAACAAGAGGTTTTTACTATGGAAGTTTTTGGTTATTAGAGTTATTTACACGGCTTGATAGTTCATAAAGTTTTTTTTATTGGAGGTATTAGAAGGTTTTATCACTTCGATTGATATGATCCATGTATGTGTGTTATGTCCTATTATGAAATAGTATGCATATGTTAAGGATGGTCCTATATTATTATTCTCCTGTGTATCTCGGACCATCAAGAGTATCGGCACTCTATTTTCAGTTTACACATCCAGGAAGATCAGTGGCTAGACGTTCATTGAGGAATTCATTTACAGGGAGGTTATAATCCTAGCCAAGCAGTGGAGGAGATATATCGAGACCCCGCTAGTTGTTCGAGCTGGGAATATTTGGATATCGGGATGTAAACCCCCAGCAGATCACTAGATTCGAAGGTCTGTTATCAGGAGAAAGTATGGGAGGTCTCTATGGAAATGAGACGCCCGCACGGGATTGGATAATAGGAGGAGCATCACGGGCTTAAATAGCTAAGGAACATTACCCTCGGCTGACTTTGATAAAGACTCATTCCGAGTTGAAACGCGTTGGTAGTAGCATCAGGAGGAGGTCTCCCTTTCATGCACAGTTCAGGTTAGGCAATTAGCACACAGCATTTAACTGGGCCCTTTTTTACCATCTTGCCGCATTATTGTGTTTTTGTGATCCATGTCTATACCTAACGTATCTGTGTAGTTTGGTTTGGATGATTCTCCCCTGAGGGGGTTCCATTTTAAAGAAGAAGATTATTTTAAAGAGTGTTTATGAGGTTTTTAATTAATGAAATAATAGGAGTCTTCAATTGGATGGAGTCTTTTTTGAAATATTAAAGTGTAACATGGTTGAGGTTTTCAAACAAAGCCTTGACTTTCTTTGGAGAGGATATCCCTATTGGAGGAGGAATATCTTGGAGATTAGAGGATAGAGGAGTCTTATGTTGTTATGCAAAAATACAAGAGAATAAAAGTATAATAAGTGTAATATATAAGGGATTGGCTGTGAAGAATTTGACATATTACACTTAGTTTATGTTTATGTCTTTTTTTGTATTTTTACATCATCCATCCGTTGAAGGGAGAAGTATATCCTAATTCCCTGTTTTATATGCTGAGTTCCAAGAGGACAAAATTGTGAGTAGAATAAAAAGGAATGTCTAACTGAGATAAGTTATACAATCTGCACTAGGATATTCTCTGGATATTCCCTCCCCGTCTAATCTAACCCCCCCTCTTCTAACTAAACACTCACCGACGCAGGAGTGACAAGAGAACAATATATATCCAAGAGGATCAAATTGTGAGTGTAATAAATTAGAATGTCTACTGAGAAAGAACTTGATATATTGCACTAGGATCTTTTGTGTTTTTTATCTTTTCATATCACCTTGTCCGAGTGAGAGACATCGTAGAGACAAACGGACTGCATTTCACAATATTTTGTAGAGAGCAAGATTTAGAAACATAGAAACATAGAAAGTGACGGCAGATAAGAGCCACATGGCCCATCTAGTCTGCCCATTTGTTTATTGAAAACTATACTGACCCTAGACCCTATTTACCCTCAATTTGGGTTACAATTTAGGATACCCTTATATTTATCCCAAGCATGTTTAAATTGTTCTACTGTATTGGCCTCAACCACCTCAGATGGGAGAATATTCCATTTATCTATCACCCTTTCAGTGAAGTAATTTTTCCGCACATTTCCTTTGAATCTACCACCCACCAGTTTGTATCCATGCCCTCGTGTTCTATTACACCTTTTCTTTTGAAAAATGGTACCCTCCTCTAGCTGGTCACAACCCTTGATGTATTTGAAAGCTGCTATCATGTCCCCCTCTCCCTTCTCTGCTCCAAGCTATACATGTTTAGTTCCTCTAGCCTTTCTTGGTATGATTTGTTACAAAGGCCATGGACCATTTTAGTTGCTCTTCTTTGCACAGTCTCTAATGTATTTATGTCTTTCTGGAGATTTCTTTGAAATATCATCCTTAAAGTATATAACAAGTAATCTACGACTGCATTTGTGAAACGTAGACTATATATATTATCTCTGTGATGGTTATCTAAGGGTTTTAGCGCCCTAAAAAATTCTATATTGTGACGTTTGTAACTTTTTTGGATTAAGGTGTTTCACCTTATTACAATTTTTGGGGTGGAGGTGGAGCCACCCTTTCAGAGAGTTTAAGGGCAGCTTTTGAAATCTTGGGCCAGATCAAGACCTACGCTCGGGCTACGTTTCAACGCGTAGCGTATTTGCGCTTTCGTAATTACTATGCACTCCCCTCGGTCGTATATATTTTTGCCATTTTACGCTTGCAAATCCCTACCTTAACTTTTCCAAGTGTAACTGTGGTCGGCCGGAATGGCTGCACATACTTACGTGCCTAAGCACGCCCATACTGTATGATTTAAATGCCTCGCCCCGCCTCCAAAGCGTAAATTATGGGTGTCGTATGGCTGGCACTCCCCTTCGTAGGTAGTTATGCTGGTGAGCCATGGCTCGTAAGTACGATCAGAGTTTCTGGTTGTAACATCTACCGCGCACATGCGCAGAACATCCAAAACAGCGTCTTTATGACTACGGCAAGAGTAAATACGCTAGCGGTTGTAGGTCTGGATCTGGCCCCTTGGGCGCAGGAAGTGTGTAATTTATTCGCTATTTATATTTCACTGTTGTTTTTTATCTGCAGCCCAAGCAACTCTTCTGGAACAGTGACTGCACTAGACGTTGCCGCTGCTTTGGCAGGAATCTCATCCAGTGTGATCCAAGGCACTGCAAGTCTGATGAAGAGTGCGCTCTAAGAAATGGCGTGCGTGGATGTTTCAGCAAGAAGAGTTCTTACTGCATTGCTGCTGGAGGAGGAGTCTTTAGGACTTTTGATGGTGCTTTTCTACGCTTTCCTGCAAACTGCGCATTTGTGTTATCTACAATTTGCCAAAAGCTGCCAGATATATCTTTCCAACTAATTATTAACTTTGATAAATGGTCGTCTCCAAACTTAACTGTCATATCACCTGTTTACTTTTACATCAATGAAGAGCAAATTCTTATTAGCGATCGCAACACTGTTAAGGTAATACGCTTCTATATCACTTATCTGAATAATAACATTAGCAAAAATTAAACTGTATGGACCGTCTCCACACCTAAGAAGCTCCGGCTTCTTAGGTGCGTAATTTGCTGAATGTAACTACTGCACATGCGCAGTAGTATATTTACGCAATCTACGTACCAGTTACGTACGTAGATTGCCTCCGTGTGGTCTTTAAAGACCGCACAGAGTAGTCTAGCTAGAAAGGGGCGTGCTAATGCCGCGTCGGGGAGTGTTTAGTTAGAAGAGGGAGGGGGGATTTAGATTAGCTGGGGAGAGGCAATGTCCGTGCTTAGTTTCCTTCTTAAGGAAACTACACGCGATAAGATAAGGTGGCCCTATGGCACTCTTAAGTGCCATAAGGTACCTTAAAACGGGGGCGTGTTAGGGGCTGCACAAGTGAGTTAGGTCCGCACCTGTGAATACTGTCCTATAATTACAGATTTTGCTCATTGGCATTATTGTTAATTGCATTAGTGGTTTGGCTATATAATATTATCCCGTACAGTGCTATGTGTTTCATTCCATAGATTCTCACAAAAATTTACATTGCCAATATAGAATTTAGATATAAATTTTACAGATTAAGTAGAAAAGTATGAGGGTTTTATTAATGCATGAAAGAAGACTTTGTTTTGCTGATCTATACTACACACTCTACACTTTCAAATTTATATGATAATTATGCTGCTGTATAACAAGTAATTAAAAATAAATAAATGAAAGCACAATTTGCATTGCTATCACAACTCAGGTAACTCATTAGATGAAACCCACGTCCTCACACATTTATAATGATCATTACTGGCTGTAAATTCAAGTCCCTGTGAAGACTGAGAGAATGTCTTCAGTAGGGGCCAATAAACCAATCATTGTTTTCTTTAATAATGATTAGCATAATTTCCACTCATTTACCATGTAATAAGGGAAACACCAGATAGGTTCCTGGACTACTTAAAAAAAATAATTAAAGTGATATATGAGAATTGGTGAAATGGCAGTTGTTAAACAAATTGGGTTACTTGATGAAGTTTGCCTATATAATATAGTCATGATAGAGACTATATTGCAGGACAACAAGATTCCATAACAACAGTGACTCTCTGCCCTTTTCTTTTTTTCTTGGGAAAAGGGGGGGGAGGGGGGTTACCAATTACACACTATAGAATCAGGTCAAGTACAACTTTGTATTATATATATATCGACGACATTATATATTTAAAATATTTTGACATATTTATTCCATGGTTTTGAGGTACATTTTGTACATATGTCACCAAGATATTTTATTTATTTTAAATATGCCCATCGGGGCACCACAGGTGCTGCACCTGGTTAAAATACAAGTACGGCTCCTAACTCTTTAAAACATTGCCCTGTCATCCTTTGTACCACTGGCTAAGAACCTCCTATGTATATGACACTGAATATATGTTTGAATAACCTAGTGTAAATAATTGGTCACAGTGTCAGTGCTAAAAATACCTTTCTGCACAAACTAACTGTAATAACCATTATAATAAAATGTACTTGGCAGAGAAGCATATTCTATCTGTAAAAAACCATGACTGATAAGAGACTCTCTCAGTCCTCTAAAAGACAGAGACACTAAGCACACAGTCACATAAATCAGTGGCAGTCCCCGTACCGATGGCTGTCATTGAGAAGTAGAGACAGGCGTAAGTTCCTTTTTGGCTGTCTCTATTTCGAATGGCAGCTATTTTAGATTTTTTTTATGACTGGGTGAGTATGTGATCAACATACTCACCCATTCCTTTCCGGAAGCGCTGCTGCTGGACTACCAGAGAGGTGAGGTGAGGGACTTTTAGGCTTAGGGGGAGAGTTAGGGATAGGCTCAGGGTTAGAATCAGGATGCAGGGAAGGGAGACTTAGGGTCAGGCTGCAAGAAAGGGAGGGTTAGGATTAGGTTAATAGAAGGAACCATGTTTGGTGCTCCAGGGATTGATTACTATGCCTCTTCGAGGCAGAAGCAATCGTTTTCCCAGTCAGTTCAAATCTGTCTGGGAGAGAAAGGCCCTATTCAAAATAGGGTCATTCACAATGGGAACCCACACCCCACATAGAGATAACTGTCATGTGGCCAAAACAAAAGAAATTACACATATTAGCATTACATAAAGTTATATAAAGTTGTTGAACATTACCCATTAACAGCCTAGTACTTTCATTTTCACAAAAGTGTCTTAAGAAGTACCAAGCAGTTTAGGTATTTGTAGAATTGCTCTTTCACAATGAAAGTGTAGAATGTGTTGTGTAGATCAGTGAAACAAACTTCTGTTATGCATTTTCACTTTTAGGCAGCAGACTGTAAGAAAGGCACCAGGGTATGAAGACTTTTGTAAGGCACTGTATCAATTGAAGTTGGTTGTCTTCTATCCACACTTTTCGCTACTACAGATCCTTCGCCTTCACAGAATAATAACCAGGTCAGTGTGCTTGATGTAGATAAGGTGCAGGACTTACATTCATTCAGATGGAAGATAGTACTCCTGAGTAGATTCTCAACAAGTTGGGGTTGTCATCTATTCAAAATGTAATTTTCCTGTAGCCAATGGAAATCTATTAAGTTATTGGTGCTGCCTTTCATATTGTTTCTCCTAATTTGGGAAATGTTGTAATTTGCAGTTGTTGGTTTGTTTTATATTAGTATTAAATAATATTTCAGGACTGAGGAAGGCTGGGTTAGGAGGGCATATGTTCACCAGGCTGCTGTCTCCGGAGCTTGTTAGGGCCGCACGCTCCGTGTAATGTGCGACCATTTTCTGAGTACATAGGGCTGCCAGCTGAGAGACAAACACAGAAAGATGCTCCCTGGCTTCTCTGATTGCAGTTTACACACACACACACACACACACACACACACACACACACACACACACACACACACACCCACACACACACACACACACACACACACACACACACACACACACACAAACTAAGAGCATTTCTATCTGCCTTCCAGTCAGCAGCCATATGGTAAATGGCTGTCAGCATACTGATTAGTGAATAGCTCCAGCCAGCCACTAAACAGCTTGCTGACAGTTGTCCACTACCTTGATTGGTGGATAGGTCCAGCCATCCACCAATCAGGGTAGTGAATGGCTGTTAGCACTACTAATTGGTGGATGGTAGAAGCTAACCACCAATCAGGGAGCTGACTGCCATTCACTGAATGGCCTGTGTGGGGAAATGGTGTTGAACAGCAGGAGGGGTAATTTATAATTTTTTTGTAATGTGGTGTGTGTGGGAGTCTCTCCTCTCTGACACATAGTGTGCCATATAACTGTCATAACAGACCCTCCAACATGACCCAATCCATGAGATACAATTGAATCCGCTCCTGTGCTTGCAACAGTCACTCACCTGGTTTAAATGAATTACCTGATATTTAAAAAAAAACAAAAAAAAACTATTTGCCTCTACAAAGGTGGTTACCATAGTAACTGACTGTTGGAAACTGAGGAGAAGAATATTTTGTACCTAATGGAATTGGTCATGTTGGAGGGTATGTCATAGTGTGCATACCTCTCTTTCACATTGTTCATATACCTTTGTCATAGTGTGCATTTAACTGTCTGTCACATAGTGTACCATATACCTTTCTTTCATAGTGTGCCATATATTATATCTGTCTGCCACATGAAATGCATACACCTCTCTCTCATATAGTATGCCATATACCTCTCTGTTACATAGTGTGTCATTTACCTCTATGTCATCCTAGTGTTTGGGGGTGGGTGGTGGTATTTGGTGTCTGATCCGGGGCCTCTTGCTTGTATTTGCCCCCCAGGCTAAAAATATCCAGCCAGCCTGTTTCAAAAATAAGTTGGGAAATCTTGTGTGAGTTCAACCAAGGCCAATTAAGAAAATTGTCATTTTAACATAACCAGGAAAACCATGAGAGCCTGCTCTTTACTTTAAATAGTGGTCCTGGCTGCATGGTATTGGGTGATTTCATAACATAGGACCGGATCCAGACCTCCGCGTGCTTTCCGTGCACGCGGGGGTCTCAAATTACGCGAGACAGAGGGGAGTGCACGCCCCCTGTCACTCCCCTCTGTTGTGCGTGCTTTATGGCAGCTAACGCTGCCATAAGCCTGCCTTAAATGCGACGGGCTGATCAGCGGTCCGTACGACCGCTGATCCGCTACAGTGTGGGAGCCCCCTTTAGCGGGCGGAAGGGAAGCACAGCCCATTTGCACGCAAATGGGCTCGGACGGAACAAAGTTCCATCTGATTGTTTAAACGCTAGGATTACTATAGTAATCCTAGCGTAACATCTGGAGGGCGCACACCTTGCGTGCGTAAATAACCTGATGATCTTAAATTTGGATCCGATCCATAGTGCTAGGAATGCAGGCAAGTAGAAAGACATGGACAAATATTAGCAGGCTCCCCAAAAACATGTGCTAGTAACTTAAGTTTCCTGTCATGACTACTGTAGAAAAACAAATCAAAGTCCATTTAATAATTAAAAACTACAACCAATTAGGAAATAAATAGATCTCCAATTATCATCTTTAATATCGGGAAATCTTTTAGATTCTGAACACTGGACCATAAAAAATAGAAACAAAACCAAAATAGTGTGTAATGGAGTTCTGCTACTATCATAGCCGTACACTGGTAATGATGCCTAATAGTTATTCACTTCCAATGAAAACGCATCAACAAACAGCACACTTTCAACATCCATACCAGGATGATTGTGGACATTATCACACAGTGCAAATCTGCCAAATAGCTCAACTGAAAGTCATTCCATTCCATTCAAACATAAGAGGAATGACACTCACTGGCCCATGGTTATTATTTTTATAGTGTCTACTTCCAGTATGTGCAGCAGAAACAATTTGGTTATAGCAAATTGACAGTTTTCTTGTCTAAATGATGAGACAGCTGCATCAGAATCCATGCCAATAGCTGTTATCTGCAGCTGCAGCAGTAACAATGTGGTGCCAATAGAAAGGAAAATCTATGGGTGTCCTTTTTATAGTTTAAAGCATAGGAGCCAAAACATGTCTTCTCTCAGTGTTTGCAATGACTCTATTAGTAGAATAGAGTTCTCAGCTGAATTATAGACTAGGGACTGGATCCAGACTCAAATGCAAAAGGGGAGTTTTTTGAGCGACATGTATATAAATGCTGCTTGGGAGTGTTTCTGATGGCGGGTGTGGGACAGGATATGGAAAAATATTCTGCTATGTGGGAGGGAGACGTAGGTAAATTGTACAGTTACTATATATTAAATCCCCTTCGGTCTATCTAGATTTTTAAGCTGTCCCCATTTTTCGTAAGGATGGCACAGAACTTTTAAGGCAAGGGTCTTGTGTCAGAATGTGTTAGAAAGCACAAAAGGAAGTGGGGATCTTTGAGAAAAGCAAGCATCCTTAAAAAAGCTGTCCTTGCGGCGAAACGCGCATCATATGTGTAACTGACAAAGAAGCTTCCTCCTCGATACTGTGATAACTGTCCATTTCCCCCCGTCTTGCATATAAGCATAGGGAGGATGAATTACGAGCCCAGCAGGTTGAAGTGTAGCAATGATGCTACTAGTCTCCTTTTCTGATTAGGGAAAGCACCT
>WWET01000127.1:198094-219182 GCA_011038615.1 Limnodynastes dumerilii | reverse complement strand
GAACCGCTATAAGTAGTGCATTTTTGTAAGAAAAAAAGGTGCTGGAACTCACATCAACTCACACGTGACCACACAACCAATCACAAGCCAAGCAACACCACAAGCCGAACAGTGCCATCCCAACCAGTGCGGACAAAGTACGCGTGCATCGGACTCGACACACAAGCAGCCCACATTAATGATATTGCAGCTAAAACTTTTGAAACTTGGAAAATCCATCAAAAAAGGTGACGGTGCGTTCTATGACAAAAGTATTGGAAGGGAATGTGCCAGGATAACTTTAACTTTATGATTGAATATTTCTCCTAAGATGCCTTTTACTGTATATTGTCTTGTGATATGTATAAATCTTGTGGTGGAGATTTATATATTTTAACTTGAAGTTGATTAAAAATGTTAATTTTATGAACCTAGGCAGTCTTTTCTTGCACTACCCAACAACTGGTTTGGTGCAAAGCTTTAGTATATCTGTGGCTTCCTACTGCGGCAGCTGCACCCTGATATATTCTACTTCGGTATGTGTGACCGGTGTGACCCTTTTTCCCTACTTATTTTTTTTATTATCTTTTGTCTTTTTTTTTCGACTTTGTTTTAATTTGTATTCATAGTGGAGATCCGGCATCAGATCGTCACAGCCACTGTACTCAGAGCTCTGGATCACGATCTATAAAGCAGAGTATACACTGCGGCTTTTTCTGCCGATTATCGTGCAAATCACGCGATATACAGTTTAAGGCCGGCATCTTACCAGTGTGTGCTGTCCAACGATGCTCCACAATCAATTTAAACAGTCTGTGATGGTTTCATTAGATTATTAGGAGCTATAAATTTTTCGGATTAACGATGCCTAATATCTTTTACAGGATAGTAGCAGAACTGCATGCTGGGAGCAAATTATGCAGCAAGGGATCTTTTCAGTGTGTACTACTTCAACATTGGGTATAAAGGCCCAGATTCACACTACCAGACATATAGCATATACATCCGTAGTTTACCGATTTTTACTACTGCGCATGCATAGTAAATATCTTACGTAATCTACGTATCTTTTCGTTACGTAGATTGCGTCTATGCGTCTATATGTCCAGTAGTGTGAATCCTGGGCAAAATATTTTGCTAAATCAGTAACAATGTCGGATCATTACTGAAACTAATCAGTGTGTACTCTGCTTAACTCTATAACATGAACTCATCAGGCTATTAACTCCTTTTTTATTTATTCCATTTCCTAATGAATTAGGTGGTGTGCAGAAGGTATGCCTCTGCTTTACATACTGCTTGTATAATAGTACAATATTGAGGCTCTGTCTACTGCAAAATGCTAAATCACTTAATAGTAAGCAGACAACAAGTGACTCCCAATGCAACATGAAAGAGATCCTGGGACCACACAACATCTAATCTGTAGAATAAGTCTAGCCTAATAGATAGTCATGGATAGCTGCCAAATTCCAGTAAATAGGGAATTAAGTGGGAATTGAGAATGCAGACTAAACCCTAAACCCAATCAGATATATTCCAGCCAGCTCACAAGTATACAGATTACAAACAGATTAAATATTGTATTATTAAAGTATTTAAGAAATGTTGGGCTTTCCATATTAATGGCTTGTATACACAGGCACGTTCCCTGTTCTAAATTCAGTGTGGGCTTTGTTCTTTACTTGCTGAACACAGCACAATAAGCACAGCAGTTGTCTTCTATTAATCCATGTTAACAAATGACCTAAGTATCCAATCCAAGAGCAGTCACAACTTCTTTTGTTTGTTCATATCTTTGCTTTTATTATAGGTGAATGGAACACAAGTATCTGTCCCTTTTGTAACTGGATTATCCACTAAAATATACAGCATGGAAGGATTTTTGGTCATTGACACAAGCCCTGACATTCAGATTCACTACAACGGATTCAACATCATTAAAATTTCCATCAGTGAGCGACTTCAGAACAAAGTCTGTGGGCTTTGTGGCAACTTCAACGGCGATCTAACGGACGATTATGTCACGCTAAGAGGGAAGCCTGTAGTCAGCAGCGTGGTTTTGGCACAAAGTTGGAAAACCAATGGGATGCAAAAAAGGTTTGTACCATGGTATTGTATTGAGCGTATCATGCAAGCAGAGCCCTGTAAATGAGGTTGTGTATGGAAGGTAGGATGGCACAGAACTGTGGGCTGGATCCAGAATTAGGTACACACTGCCCTCGTAACCCGTCTACAGCAGAAGCTAAGTTATGACAGTGCGATCCTATATACCGTACATGCCAGGGTAGTATACTCCACTTGCACAGATGGCACTTCCGTACCATGGACCCTACATTAACTTTTACACATACACGCGCAATGTAAAATGGGGCTGTTGTATAATGAGCCAAAAAACAGATGCGCTTGGAGTCGTGGTGCGGTGCAATGGACGGGCTACAAGTAAAAACATATACAATACACAGTTTGGACCAGATCCAGATTTAAGATTGTCAGGTGATTTACGCACGCAAAGGTGCAGGCATGCGTGCAAATGTACTGTGCTTCCCTTCCACCTGCTAAAGCGGGCGGGGGGAAGCATGTAAAGTATACAGTGTGGGAGGGGGCTCTCACACTGTAGCAGATCAGCGGTCGTACGGACCGCTGATCCGCCCGTCGCATTTAAGGCAGGCTTATGGCAGTGTAAGCTGCCATACTTATGGCAGCGTAAGCTGCCATAAAGCCCGCACAACAGAGGGGAGTGACAGGGGGTGTGCACTCCCCTCTGTCTCACATAATTTCAGACCCCCACACGCACGGAAAGCATGCGGGGGTCTGGATCCGGTCCTTTATTATTAACAATGAAACATGAAACATGGAAAATTAGAAAATATTGATAGGCTAAAATTCCCTAAACCTCATAAGACCACAAAGTAGATGTGTTCAGTAACTTGTGAGCATTAATAATATTAACAGTCTTGTGGACGCATGCATAGAATACTTGCATTTGGAATGCATAAACCAGCTGTTATGCACGATTCTGGATCCTGCCCTGTGTGTGTCATATTTGGGTAATAGTACATTGAGTTTTAGGATGACAGCTAATTGTAGGGTTTGTGACAAACAAAAATGCACAGATGCAAATATAGGATATTTCAGCCTTTCCTTTTAAAGTTAAAAAATAAAATAAATAGTGTTTATATTAAATGGGATGCTAGTGATAGGGTGAAAGGACCCTCGTTAAAAGACAAGAGATTATTTAAAGTGGAAATTTTCATTCTACCAAAGTGTTAATAGAAGTTTGTTGCATAGATTTCCAGCTAATCAAGTGGTAATGATTTTTGGGCACTACTGGGTTTTCTATCTCAAATCATGGTGTCAGACTCAAGGGACCAGATTTACTAAGCTGCGGGTTTGGAAAAGTGGAGAGGTTGCCCATAGCAACCAATCAGATTTTAGCTGACAATCTCTAGTATGCAATAGGAAAGTGAGAGCTAGAATCTGATTGGTTGCTATTGGCAACATCTCCACTTTTCCAAACCCGCAGCTTAGTAAATCTAGCCTTAAGAATTCTATATTAACTGGATTGAGATAGATAGTACAACCTGTTATTTCTGCCGTTTCCTGGTACAATGGTATTAGTCAACTTAAGTTTGCTATCTAATGTATATTGGTTGCTACTAGGTTTCCTCAGTGAAAGCCAAATCAGGAAGTAAATAAAGAGGAAAGTTCCTCACACTCTTAGTTGTGCCACCTGCTCTTATTAAAGGATGCTTAGATGATAAAATAATCAGTCCCACTAAGAAGTGTCATTATAAGCAGTTCCATGAAATGTTAGTTTTGGATACAGCCAATGAGGGAACATGAGAATACAAGGATGCATTATAAAAGTGGATACTAATTGTAATTGTCAGTAAATTATCAATAATATATCATTTTTAGCTGCAATGAACTGCAATACTCTCAGTATGCATCAACATGTGACAACGTCCAGATCCAAAAGCTACAGAGTGATGGATACTGCCTCAAGCTGACAGACATGAAGGGCTTCTTTCAGCCATGCTATGGTCTTCTGGATCCCGTTCCATTTTATGAGTCGTGTTTTCTGGATGGATGCTACAACAATAAGAAGATTCAGCTGTGTGGCTCTTTAGCTGCTTACGGAGAAGCATGCAGATCATTTGGAATTCTCAGTACTGAGTGGATTGAGAAGGAGAATTGCTGTAAGTATTTTATGGGTTTATAATATTCTGCATGCCAGCAGGATTAATGATGATGAATGAGTATTGCAATTACCAGTCAGGAAAAAGTAACAAGGGGCCAGTCAAATACACAAGCTGCATTTCTTCATTATATTGAATACAGGGCTAATAATAACAATACCTCAGTCATCACTGTAGTAAATAATAGTTTGGTCACTTACTACAATGTTCTTTATTAGGTTGATGGTTTCTTTTCATTGAATTGCACTTTATCCATTTATTAATATAGAAATCGATTACCTCCTAAATAAACACAAATCTAATTATATCTGTATATGGTTAAATAGCAATGTACTGGATCCAGATTTAGATCTGGATAAATCCACAAGCACTGGCCTTACTATGCAGACATGTTCTTTCACATTGTAGCCACCACAGACTTTCAGCAGCCAGGTTATACAAATTGTTGGTTGCTCAAATCAATATATAGGCTAATACAAAAGCCATGAGTAATCTGCACAAAAAGAACTAGACATTCTATCTGTAAAATATAATGCAGAAAAATGAATTATACGCATTTGTAAATAAATGATAAGTTATCTGTTATTCTCAAGGCTTTTCTGGGGAATTGGTGAGAGTGCCTACTGTATATTGGGTCATATATCATGTATTTTCAAACTGAGAACTAAACACACCTAGAGGCACCCTAAAGGCCTCAAAAATATCTTCTGAGGGTCAACAATGCCCCCTGCAAGCTGCTTATCCCAGACATGCTATCAAAGTTACAGAAAATGGTGGTTGCTCGTAATCAGTTTATAGGTGGAAGGTCTACCTTAAGTTTTCTGTCTATAGCAAACAGAAAATCCTGAAACGATGTAAATCTTGATGGGAAAGCATTAAGAGGGAATGTCTATACTGTAAACTGACTAAGGGAGTACAACTACTGGCAAACTCAACCCAGTCCCTCTGTTGGAAGTGTCATTCATCTTAAATGTGGATATGTTGGAATGCATTCTGATGGCTTAGCATGGATTTGCATGCATTCCTAATATGAAAAAGGTGTTTGCGATACAACTGAAATGCAGGAAAATCCAGTAAAATTCTTAATCCCGCCGAATATGTCTACTAATAGATAAGAAATAAAATAGTAATATGTACTTTCCTTTTATGGTATAATATTATTATATTTTTTTACTTATAGCAGGAGTGATTGAAGACCCTTGTGTAGATGCAGACTGTCCCAACAGGAGCTGTGAAGTTGACAATGGAGGAGAGCTTTGTGGCTGCATGGACCCACCAGTCTACGGGAATGGTATGAACATTCTTCATGTCAGATCTAAGCAGCTGCGACTTGTGTTGGTGAATCTTGCGGCAAATAATTGAAAGTAGTTATTATAAACATTTCTTTTAACGTTCTAGACCAGGAATAGGTAACCTGTGGACCTCCTGATGTTGTAAAACTACAGGTCCCAGCATGCTCTATGGCACAGCCTTAGTTGATACGTGCAAAGAATAATGGGGCATGTCATTCACTACTCATGGAATGCCACGAGTTGCCTATTCCTGTTCTGGATCAATGTAAAGAGCAGTTGTGACCTTTACCTCCAATGGGTTTAATTGCAGCATCTGGTCAGATTGGGCATTTCTGCAAACTGGCATTAAAAAATAGTCATAATGGGCTGGATCCAGACTTAAGTAAGTGCTTGAAATTAGTTACTCCTGGGCTAAACCATGTTGACTTCAGGGGAATCGGTATGATTGCTATACAAACAATGGGCTGGATCCAGACTCAAGTAAGTGCTTGAAATTAAGAGAGGAAGGTTACTCCTGGGCTAAACCATGTTTCAGAGGGACTCAAGTTAATTGTATTCTTTGCATGCAGGGATATATCTTTGAATTGCTTACTGCACACAGATACTGACCAGCTTTACTATCACACTGTTATTTAGACTTGGGATAGGAAACATCACCTCTCAACTCTAATACTGTTTGCAACAAATGAAATATGACTCCCCTGCAATCAACATGGTTTAGCCCAGGAGTAACTAATTTCAAGTACTTACTTAAGTCTGGATCCAGTCCAATGTAGCCAGTATAAATGTTAATATGTGAATTGAATAAATATAGGCCCCCATGTAATTTTATTTACAGGAAAGGAAATATTATTATAATTATAATATTTAGTAAATAAATATGATTTAAATCTCACTTAGAGGTGAAAAAAGTTTTGCCATGTATCTGGAACCACATATATCAGGGTTGCTGACTCTCCCGGAATATCCGGGAGACTCACAAAATTTGGGCAGGTCTCCCAGTATCCCAGGAGAGCTGGCAAGGCTCCCACAAGCCCCACCAGCCATTAATTATTACTGTAATCCCTAGCGTTACTAGGAATGTCATCAAGCCGCGTCCATCCCCTGAAACGCTGGAGATTACAGGAGTGATAGACAGGGGGTGGGGCTTAATGACACGATTTGCTTTGACATTGATGGAAATGATGATAAATGTTTAATTTTAATCTAAAGTGCTTAAATCTTTTGTAAAAACAATATTAAATATTTATATTAATATGTTTCTATTTTTATAGACACCCACGACATTATTGATGCCGAAGTGACTTGCAAAGCTGCTCAAATGGAAGTATCAATATCAAAGTGTAAACTCTTCCAGCTGGGATTTGAGAGAGAAGGAGTGCGCATTAATGACAGACACTGTCCTGGAATTGAGGGGGAAGATTTCATATCTTTTCAAATAAACAATACAAAAGGAAACTGTGGAAACATTGTACAGGTATATAGACTTTCCAGCTCTTACGCAATTGTCACAACTAATATTATATATTATATTTTATCAGTTGACCTATTTTTGTAAATGCATAAATAGTGACTTTAAATAGAGCCAGACACTACTTGGAAAAGGAAAAAAAAACCTATGATGACTTAAGGATGTCACCTTTCAGTTATACAGATTTCTGTCCTGCTAGAGCTCCCCCAGTCAAGTGCAAGTGCTGTTACTTTACAATGATAGACCACACAAGCTTGCAGAACAAGGCCACAGGTTAATCAGCAAACGGTTGACACTCGCACCACCGCCATCCAAAACCACACAATAAATGAAAGACACAGAGACTTAGATGGCTTTTTTAAAAAGGGGGCATAGTTTATTAATTAACTGATGGCCAAATGTTAGATTTTGCAGCTTGTAGGTAACCCGATAGCAGTTGAGGTCAGTGCGTTAATAATCTGGCAATGGACAAGCACCCCTTGTCTTCAACGCCGCCAAATGGTGTTAACTCCACCAAACAGCATATAACCCTATCATCTAAACTCACCCCCAGCACCCAGGGGTGGCATACCAGGGCCCAGCCGGTAGGCTTGATGCTCCAAATATTACCTTCAAGGGACTGCGATCCAATGTTACGCGACTCTACTCCTTCAGGATGTGCCAATGCTTGCACTGACCCCAACTGCTACCGCCACAAGCGCAGGGGGCCCTCTAGCCCCCTCGCGCCCGCCACCTCAAACTCTGCTCAAAGCTTCCATCAAATCCTGAACAAAAATTTGATTTCCCTCTTCTGTCAGATGCACTCCATCACTCCTGTACAAATGGGCCTTATGAGGTTGCAAATTGGGATGCTTGATCCCACTACCACCTATATCAAATAAAAATGTTGCCACCGACGAATTGATTTTCTTCCGTTTCAAGTCTATTTTTATTACCGATCGTGCTCCCCACCACCCTTCACACTATAACCCTTTAAATAAACTACCTTTCAACTTCACCCTTTAACCCCCTTTATCTAATCATTATCCTACTACCTAATACAACCCCATCAGACCACCTAAACAATAATTAATAAACAATACCCCAACTCCCTGCCCCTATTCCTGTTGCTATGTGAGCCCAACCTGCTGATTATGCCTCCTCAGATTTTCTTAGGAGTTCTTCTGTCTGTCCTTGATAACATCACTCAATAATAAATTATTAATTCCCTCTGGTTTTGGGCTTCATTGCAAAGCTTAGCCTTTTGTTTCAAATTTCCTTCATCCACCTATCATTCAAGTCAATCAAGCAGCCTTTTCACAATACATGTCACCGTGCCACTCAAGGCTGTGTGCAGTGACTTGAGCTAGGTTCAAACTGCACATAAGTAGCTGTAGGAATTATAGCAGTAGAAATATGACTAAAGCCACACACAATGCAAATATAGGCTGATTGGTCTGATTATCTTATAGTGTGTGGCCTGGACCCATTTATCAGAATCCTGCAAAAATGGTCCAGTGTTTCTAAATGATCCAGCGGGTGATCCGAATAGGTCTTTTCCACGCCCTGAATATTGGCCAGTATATGTCCACTTTGTGATGTCCCCGTCACTGTGATCAGATTGTAACTAAGAATTATTTTTGCTTTATAGTCTAATGGCACTCACATCATGTACAAAAACACTGTTTGGATAGAGACTGCAAACAACACAGGTAACATAATTACACGGGATCGAACTATCAATGTGGAGTTTTCATGTGCATATGAATTAGACATCAAAATCTCTCTGGATTCCGTTATAAGACCTATGCTTAGGTAAGAATTTATACCTAATCAGTATTCACTGATGTTTTATTTATGGAAAATACTTCTTCACATACATTCTTTTAGGAATTAAAGGGATTAAGGGATGCATTCTCCGCAACGAAAGCTCATTTTCTTCTGTCTCTATTTCAAAAATATTACTGTTTAGAAAGTTTTACTAATTAGTGGGTAAGAATGCTGAATTTATTTTTCGGCATATTTACCTATTCATTAATTTGGAAACCATCAATGTAGACCCATCGCACTGCAGCAGACCCGCCGAAACAGACTGGACAGGTGAGTATTACAAGGGAGTCTTAGGGTCAGGCTGCGGGGTGGGGAGTCTTAAGGTCATGCTGCAGGGAAGGGAATCTTAGGGTCAGGCTGCAGGGTGGAGAGAGTTAGGGTAATGGAAGGGGGAGGGTTAGTGCAATGGTGGTTGCTGAGGATAAGAGATATGACCCAAACCATCATGTGATATTTAAGGAGCTATGGCATTGGATGTGTTGTGAATGTCATGAGTCAAATGTACATAAACACCTAAGGATTATACATTTCCTTTCCAGCATTCTTAAGGACACCAAACACAAGAATGTCCTTTACTGTTATATATTGAAGGTACATCACAAATCAATAAGCAGTAATTTTTTCATATTGTTCTCTTGTCTGATTTATTCTCTATTTAAAGCTACATTCTGATAACTAATTAAAAATGGTAAAAGTGCTCACCTTATAGCCATGGGAACATTGGGCTGAATCCAGACTTAGTTAAGTGCTTGAACTTAGTTACTCCTGGGCTTAACCATGCTGATTTCAGGGGGAGTCAAGTTAATTGTATTCTTTGCATGCAGGGATATATCTTTGAATTGCTTACTGCACACAGATACTGACCAGCTTTACTATCACACTGTTATTTAGACTTGGGATAGGAAACATCACCTCTCAACTCTAATACTGTTTGCAACAGATGAAATATGACTCCCCCGCAATCAACATGGTTTAGCCCAGGTGTAACTAAGTTCAAGCACTTAACTAGGTCTGGATCCAGCCCATTGTTCTTAGAGCAGAGAGAAGTAGATTGTTTTAAAAAAACTTCAATGCGAGCATTTGTAATATATTATTAGAATACTGATTGCGGTTTCATCGTATAATTGCAAACAAAGCAAAAATACAAATATTTTAAAATGATTAGGTTACAGAAGCATGAAACACTAAACTGTTTTATTTATTTACAGTGTAATCAATCTGACAGTCCCCACTCAAGAGGGAAGCTTCACCACCAAGATGGCTCTCTATAAAAATGCATCATATAAGCATCCATACCGTCAAGGCGAAGTTGTACTCACCACTCGCGATGTTCTCTTTGTTGGTGTTTTTGTGGTCGGAGCAGACTCTACTCACCTCATTTTAACATTAAATAAATGCTATGCAACACCATCAAGAGACAGCAATGATAAACTCCGTTACTTCATCATTGAAGGAGGGTTAGTAAACAACCTATGTCAGTAAAAATGTATACATATGTTCATAGTGTAAAGCGTCACGTAAAAAGTCACAAAAAGAGGTGACTTAAAATATCTATACTGGAAACTACAATGAATTTGTGGAAGCAGTACATGTAAAGCCATACTGAGTTGGATATTTAGATTTTAATACTGACATTTTTTATTTATTTTTATTTGGCTATATACTTTTTATGTGTAAATCAGCTGAAAATAATAAAATACAATGGAAAGAATTTTTGAGAAAGTTCACTTTATTTTGGATATTCTAGGAGTTTAAGAAAGAAGAATAAAATGTATTATTTTCAATGTTTACCACCACATTTAGATATCCCTTCTACATTTCCATATCATCACTTCTAAATGTCCACACTACCATGGCATCACTTCTAAATGTCCACACATCCATGGCATCACTTCTAAATGTCCACACTGACACTTTTATATGTCCACACCACCTCTTATTATCCACACTACAATGTCTAAGGGCCAGATTTACTAAGCTGCGGGTTTGGTATAGTGGAGATTTTGCCCATAGCAACCAATCAGACTGTAGCTGAACATCTATAGTATGTAAAAAGAAAGTGATAGCTAGAATCTGATTGGTTGCTATAGGCAACATCTCCACTTTTCCAAACCCGCAGCTTAATAAATCTCACCCTATATTTGATTCTGACACTTCTAAATTTCAATACCATAATTTATAAATGTAAATACTGTCAATTTAGTTGTCCATACTGCCACTTATAAATTTCCATACATACACTATTAAATGTTCATTCCTATACTTCTGCATTTACAAACCACCACTTATAAATGTCCACGCCGCCACTTATAAATGTCCACGCCGCCACTTATAAATGTCCATACTGCCACTTCAAAAAGCCCATGTCACATCCTCTACATTTTCATACCACTAGTTCTAAATGTCCTTTCCTCCTCTTCTAAATGTACTTATTTCCACTTCTAAATGTCCACTTTAACCACTGATTGTCATACTAGTATTGTTAATAAGCATTAATACTGTACATTTTCTTTTCTTAATACTCTGAGTATTGATTTAAAAAAATCTATTTTTTGTTATGGTACAGTACGTTAATCATTAACATTTTGTTTTTGTTAACTAGGTGTCCAAATATAAAAGACAATACCATTGGGATAGAAGAAAATGGAATTTCTCTAACTTGTCGTTTTCATGTGACAGTTTTTAAATTTATAGGAGATTATGATGAAGTCCATCTCCACTGTGCAGTCTCCTTATGTGACTCTGAAAAACAATCATGTAAAATTGTAAGTACCATTGAAAATGTGTTGTACATTTATATGTATCTCAAATAAGGTGACTTGATATGTCTTGTTTCAATGTTTTTTTAATACGTTAGTAAGCAATCTGTCCCAAGTCAACACAATAAATGAAGTGCAAAATTTGAAGCTGGAATTTAAAAAGTTTAGTTATAGAACATAAACATCACAAAACATAAAAAAAAATATGTGGGGAAACTAAACTAACTAATTAAACTTAAAAATGGTAAAATGTATTTTTCTTCAGTAATCATAAAATAGGATAAAAATTACAATTCTTTTAGAAGGCAGTAATTGGTGTATTACTATTTTAAATATATGCCTTATAATTGGGTCTCAAAATATCTTATTCATATTTGTAAATATATTTATTCATTTGAGCTTGGGTTATTATGATCCAAAAGAGTAATCTGCTTTTACCTTTTTTTTAACCAGGACATATAGCCAACTAGAACTAAAACCCTTAGAGTATATGACCCGCATTCAGACTAGCGATGGACAATGTAATACAAAAATACTAAGTCAATAAAAGTAGGGCAGTAAGTTTTATTTTTTATCACTAAAGTATATAGTGTTGTAAGGGAGTCTGTTTTAGATGTTGACCCTAGAGAAAACCGTACTAAGATTGTTTTTAACCCTGTAAATTGTTATATGGAAAGATGCATAAATAGCCATACATGTCCTATCATCAGCAATGCAGGCATTTGAACTGTTTGAGAACCTTGCAAAAGTCTCACACAACATCCACGTGGCTGCACCTCCCTACCAGCAAGCAGAGAGTAGAAGACCAGGCAATGTCTGTGTCCTCGGCTGCAGACACTGAAACTCACTGTTTAATATGAGCACAATTGAGAAAAAGAGAACTTTATTATAGGGCATATAGAGTGTTTGCTCCATAACAAATCTCTTTATTCTCCCCTAATTGTATTTAAATAATCCCTGACAGTGGGTTTCTATATGCTGCATCATAAGCACTTTCGGATGAATTGATACTTATGTCTGACACCCGACAGAGCACTCCATTCCCTCTCCCCCCACCTAAACTCTTTAAGGTTGGCGGGGGGGGGTGGGGGTACATGTAAATTATACAGAGTGGGCTAAGTTTAATTGTGGATCAGCAGTCATACTGATCCGCACGGGACACTTAAGGTAGCCCTATGGCATTGTATGTTCTGCATAATGCGCACAAGAGAGGGGAGTGATAGGGGAATGACTGAAAGACCTCCGCGTATACGAAAAACCGAGGTCTGGATTCTGCCCTTTATTTCTACTCCCCTGTGATAGGGCTTAACACAATATAAAACCAGATTAGAGTCATATAGAAAATAATATGAACACCAATAAAGAGTTGTATTATGTTATATATAGGCATAAAAAAGCTTTTCTTTTTCTTTCTTTTTTTTTTGTAAAATAATGTTTTCATTAACGTAAAACATTGTTTTGCTGATAAAATAATATTTTTAAATAGATTTCGATGAAAAGGTAGGAAACTTGCTTGAGGAGACACATAAAAAGGTTATCACTCAGATCATAGTGGGGCATAGCAAAAGCCTTAGTAGAAAATAAAAAATACAAAAGATTCTATATTGCCATTGTCAACCTGCCCGATATTTGGATTATCTATAGCCCTTTCGTTACCTGGTCACTTTTAACTGTGCTCCAAAGAGTAGATAACTATTTATATTAATAAATAATTGCTAGCATTCTCTGCTAAAGTGTTTCTCATACTTTTTTGTATCACATTCCTTTAGAAAACCGCTTTCCTGTTAAACAATAGGATGTTTAGATCACCTTGAAAATTCAATGCACAATAGCTCCGAGAGAGTCTGCATTACCTACTTTTAGAGCCTAATGGAATAGCAAAATGTCTGTAGGTCACCGTGAAATCTTTTGTGGAATCAACAAAGACTGAGAGCTCTCACTAAATCCATAGAGTGTCAGAGTTTCTCCTGTTGACTCTGGAATGACAAGAGAACCCAATCTTGATTGTAGTGATAAGCAGTTGCTATTTTGTCTATAAAGTCTTCTGTGGGTCTTATCTCGCAAGAATGATAGAAAGGAGTCACATACTCAGAAAGTGTCAGTTACACAAAAGTAAAACTGGGCTTTCAGTGTAAATGCTGTTTTGTAAGGCAATGCGCCTACTTTTGTGTGCCCATTTATGCTGACAAACAAATGGCTTTGCAGGCCTAGACTGGGGTGACTGCAGTGGGGAAAATTCTGTTGATAGCAGAATAAGACCAGCAGCGTAACTACCAAGGTTCAGGGGGCGTGGCTGCTACAGGGCTTGGAGGAAAGGGTGGTATCTGTTCACCCCTGTGCCCACGGAGGACACACTAGACATGATCGCTAAACTCAGCGGCTGGCAGTTTAGAAAGCACTATGAGTGATGAGTCCTGCTTATTAATATATTACCAGCAGATGACAGCTTAGTAGTGCCTCTTCTGGAAAAAGGGGAGGGGGAAGGGGGTCACAACCAGCAGAAGCCTGCGCTGGCACTGAACTTATAAACTGTTCTCACTCAGAGTTTATAGACTGATTTCTCCGGTTTCTTCCAGCAGTAAAAAAAAACACACACAGGAGTGTAATCAGGAGTGTAATTGTGTGATATAGAGACACACATAATCCATATTATGCCTCTGCAAAATCTTATTAGATGTGTACCAGCAAAGCATAGGGATGAATTATATGAACCTAACTTATGAACACCGAAATCAGAGGAACGACAGATGGGCTCAAATTGCTGAAAGCAAAAAGAGGTCTAACCTATTATAAATTCCCCTAAAACTGTACTCCCTCACACCCAATGACCTTTAACTAAGCTTTAACCTGACCATCTTTCCTCTATCTCCCTTGCTCAACCCCTAACTGACAGGCTGCCATAATGACCTCCCCTAAGACACATATATGGGGCCAAATCCAGACCTACGTCTGTGTTACGAACTAGCGCGGATCGTATTTATGCACGCGTAAATACTATGCACTCCCCCGGGCACTTCCATCAGTCATTCGTAATTACACTGCCTTACGGCTGCATTACACTGCCTTTTGCTTGCTGAACCCTACCCTAACTTTTGTAATCATAACTACGGCAGGTCGTAACTACGTAACTTCTTCTGGGGGGGATCCCCCGAAGCATGGAGCGATAATAGGTGACCTGTGTGGCCTATGACAAGGGCTCTCTTAGTATATGCAAGTGTAGAGATACACGTACATATATTCTTGTTGTGCATTAAAACACATGATTATTTAATGCCTTGCTTACCAAGTGACTCTTTTAAAAAGGCACACATAATTTATGCAGATTTTGCAGCTTGCTGATTATGACAGATGTCTTGAAATGAGATGCAGGCTCTAAGCAATCATCTCTAAGGGACACAAAAATGGGGATTTTTTGTGAATTGCAGAAGGTTCCTGTTGCAACAGTGGTGCCATAACTGTAACAAACAGGGTATTGAACATTATCCCCCTTCTCATCAGAGAAGAAGGTGCTTTATCATACCTAAGCCAGGTCAGACCTGGAATCAGGGGTGGAACTAGAGAATTGGGACTTCCACTGAAAAATTTAGCAAGGGCCAAGAGGTACCACCCAGTAGTTAGAAACTCAAATGGAATTTTCTCAGAGGTGGGGCCCCTTACATTTGGCCCCTAGCATTGCATATTCTGTTTCAATAATAGTTATGTTCTTGCCTAGTGTATGATAAGCAAAGAGTGTCTTTTGGGTCATTTTCAGCATCTTGTTATGTACATTGTACAATGAGGCTGTTTGTGGTTTTTTCATTTGCTATGTTCCATGTGTTAGATATGAAAGAACACATTCTATATAATCTGCATATGTAAAGCCATGGTCTTATATTGCCTGTCCCACACTATTAAAATGATTAAACCAAAGATATTCATAACTGAATCATGCCAGACTTTGTTTTTATCTAAGTCTACATTAATTGGCAAAGTCATTTCAGCTGTTCCCAGGGAAGATGAGAAGTAGGTATATGCACTACTTTTTTCTGTACAGCTCTACAAGACATATTAGTGGTTGGTAAAGTAGCAACAATTATAAGGAGCTGAATACGGACCTCTGCTGCACCGACCGCAACAGTAGTAAAGGATTCAAACTGCATTCAAAATTACTTACGGGTGAGGGGAGGCTACTGCCTTTGCTTGTTCAGATTTCTGCCAGCTCATACCTACCTTGACATTTCTGCACCGTCGCCTCATAAAATGGTGTGGATACCTCCGCCTTCCCACAGAGCGGAAACACTTTAGCTTCATGCTCACTCCCACGCCACCATTTTAATACTTACCAGGACAGATCTGGATTCTTTGAAACACCTGAATGGATCCGAATCCTCTGAGACCAAAAGGATTGGAAAATGCCCATTTGCGTAAATTAGGATTCTCCGCAAGAACCCTAATGCTAGCAATGATGTGGAAAGGTGTTTTCCATGTGGTCGGATCAGAAGTTCTCTTTGTTTCTAATCAGCATGCATCCAATCAGAACAAAATCCATTTGAGTCAAAGTTTAGTATTACAGTATAGGCAGGGATTTGTAGGACCAACAGGTCCAGAATTCTGATCCATTGCCATTTTAAGTGCAAATGAAATTTAAAAATTAGGGTACAGTCCATGTCAGAAGTCGGTTTGAGTGATGGCAGTGGTTTCCCAGGTGCTTGCATGGAAGTGTGCATATAGCGGGATCTGCTGAAAAGAAGATAAGTGTAGAGCAACTGGTGGCACATGTGGGATGACAGGGCTGGCTTATAAGCAGTTACCACATACAAAGTAGATATATAAATATATACTAAGGATTTATTGAGCTAATAGCAAGATTATAGCAAGGGTGGGAGAGGTAGAAATCAAGGAGAGGGTAATGAGGATAGAATAGGATTGGTCACTAGCACTTGATCTGATTCTGCAATGCAGAGCTGGTATCCACCAGAATAAAAGGTTGATAACCGCTGGCTTAGAGCATAGGGATTAAAGTGTACTGCATCATAAGAGCATATAACATTTGTAACAACCTGACCACTTTTAGATCTGTCATGATAGTCCATTTTGATTTGTTACAATACCCTAAGTACTACTTCCTCTCCTTCTTGTAAATGTTTAGAAAGGTTTTTATATTACTACTATACTGATTTTATACGCAAAAATTAAATAAAGAAAAAATACTGATTTTAATTTTATTGATTGATTTTTCCACTTTTGGCAGAACTGTCCACAGAATTCCAGAAGTGGTGTTGACCATGTCCAGGATTCCAAGGAACAAATTATTTCTGTGGGTCCAATTAGAAGGAAACGTTAGTATTTTCTACATTTCAGTTCCACTATTTTCTGATCTTATAGACCAGTGCTCTAGTATTACATGGACAGAATAAAAAATCCTAGAGCTATTTTCTCATCCCTGGATGTTGGTGGATGTGTGAAAATGAAATCATTTTCTCAATTATGCACTGTCCTACTTAAAGTTTATAGGGCTGATCCAGAGTTTGAGAGCCAGGGCAAAACAGATGCAAGTATAAACCTGAGTAAAACAGGGCCACTGCAAGATATTTTGGTAGTCTGGAAACAGCTCCTGTAGGGGACAGGGCACCACAGATAAGTTAAGTATTGTGGCCTGAGCAGCGATGACCCCCCTCCCCCATGGCAGCCCTGGCAAAACCATGTTGTAAAGTGAGGTGTTTTTTGCAATGAGGGAAAGTGGTTTGCTTTTGCACACAGAACTTAAACACTTAATAGCGTTTATGTTTAATCCCTAAAGTAAAGTTAAGCTAGTAAACACTGTCTCTCAGTTTGCCATTACTCTTAAACTATGAATAAGCCCCTATGTGATCATACCCTAATACCCTTTTATCCATGGGAAATCAGCAGGGCTGCCTCGGCTTGAAGGCAGGCCTGAGCCAGCACTGGGTAAATGGGACATGCATTTACTTTTCTTTAAGATATTTGCTATAGGCTGCCAGTTTTGCCCTTTTGGCTAAAATTTGGCAGCCTGTTCCTGAAAATTAATAGTGTCTACTACCGAGCAGAAAATAGATTCTCATTTTTAAAAATGGAGAATTAGTAAGAAAACAGGGTCAAGATAATTCCCATGAATACATGTTGCAGTAACAACACAAATCTAACCAAGGACAGGATTTTTATTTAAATGAATACTATTTTCCTATCTTGACTGCTGTTAATGAGCATAAATGTAAAATATATTTAAGCTAATGTGTTTTTAAATGACAATCTTAAACTTAAAGGAAAACCAGTGTTACCAGTGTCTAGGGACAAGATTCAGAGTTTGAAAATACGACAGGAAAGTTACACCTGGGTAAAACCATGTAGATTTCAGGGAGGTGGCATTTCCTAGCCCAAGACTAAATTACATCCCTTTCAGATCAGCACAAAATTTCCGGGTGTTTGGTGGTGATCTGAAAGCTACCAGGGGTCTAATGACCCAGGACTTAGATACAGGAAAAAAAAGGGTTTTTCCTGTGTTGGACCCTGGTAAGTGGTGGTGTGAAAGGTGCAGACCTGTGTTTTTTAACCTGAGTCTTGCCTCACACACCTGATGGAAGGGATGTTTACTGTTGTTATGCAACAGCAAGCAAATCCCTCACCCGGAGGCGCGGGGCAGCCCTTCACACTGTCAGGGCAGACCTCTGACCAGGAATTTCCCGGGTCTACTCTGGCAGCATTTTAAAAGTTTTAAGTATTTTTTTTTACTGCTAATCACCCAGCAATAACCCGGGGTAAAAAAAACCTGGGTTATTGCCGGGATGGAGATCTGAAAGCGTTTTAATAGTGTAAAAGTAAATCTGGTCACTACCTGTGTGCAGTAAGCAAAAGTGAAGATATTTTCCAGCAAGTAAAGAATACAATTAAAAAAAAAACATGGTGTTGCCCAAGTGTAACTTTCCTCACTTTCTTTCAAACTCTGGATCTGGTCCTAGAAATCTAGCATTTAAATGTTTTGATCATGTTTTGATCATGTTTAAATTCTTAACAGCTTTTAGTAACCAGAAAGGTAAAAGTAACCAATTAAAAATAAGTTGGCAACACAATAAACATAGAAGACAATTCAAATGTAAAATAATCTGACTTTCTTTGGAAAAAGAGCCATAGAGTAGACTGAAGATGTTCTGAAATTCACACTAGACTGGAACCACAACTAACGATAGAAGACTTATGAACGCTACATACGTAATTCTCCTACCAGTCTGATCTGCGCATGCGCAGTACAAAGGAATCTACTTGATGTGTCTCCGCACAGCGAGCGTACCCACCCACCATGTGTGTGAGATACCCATAATGGGCAGGCTATGGAATGGTAATCATATAGTAAGGGTGTTCCACATCCCTTACATATGATCCAACATTACATACATGGGCCTTCAGCATGCAGCATGCAGAGGTTTAAGGTAGGGTCCTACATGCTGAAGGCCTGTATGTGTGAGGTAAGAGCTTTCCCCTTGCACTTATAGAACTCTATGGATATCACATTCCATATATTCGCTTCTGTTGCGGAGGCTAATTTAAGCACAGTTCTGGATCTGGCACACTGTGTTTAGGAGCTTGACAGTTTTTGGTTATGATAACACCTCTTGTCACCTTATAGGTTTGGACTGGTGTGAGGAAAATGGAGGATGTGAGCAAATATGCACAAGCAGACTAGATGGACCACTATGTAGTTGTGTGACTGGGACCCTACAGGAGGATGGACGAAGCTGCCGAGGTAAAGCAAATCATGATTTTAATTAATTTGTTATTGTAGACAGGAGATTTGGGGAGAGGACATTGATAAGGTCATAAATTATGTCAACATCCATTACATAGTGCAAAATATGTATGAACAAAATAAACAGATAAGATAAGAAGACAATGTACTGTTAAAGGAATTCTTCTGTGTAACTCTACATGATAAACTGGGGAGGAGATAAAGGAAAGTTAATTGAACAATATGTTTCAGCTGCTTAGCACATCTGTATCTGTACTGTGACTGGTTTTATTGGGTTATCAGCAGTATAGATAAAATGCAAGAACATTATGCATAAAATATATATGGTCAGCTAATGAGGGAGCGTGTCTGTGTGTATACCACCCAAATGACCCAATTTCAGGTGACTGTCCCGCTCGTCTCCAGTTTGTCCTGATAAGTGGACTGGAGGCAAGATTTTTTGGGTGTTTGTATTTTTGCTTTTTATTACTATGATTATTTTGTTCCGTGTGACTGTGAGTTATGCAGTTACTAAGGTAATATGTATATATATATATGTATGTCTATATGTATAAGGTATGGTTAACTAAAGCAAGAATATGAGTGTGTGTGAGTGTATATATGTGTATCTGTGTATGTATAAAAAAATAAATACTATGAACACAGTTGTCCATTTAATTGTTTGCTGAAAAGCCTGGCTCCCATATTTTTGGTCTGGCTCCTAGAGTATCAAAAATTAGATGAGCCTTGTTTATCACCTAGGTAAAATCTAAAGAATATCAATTCTGTTTTGTATCATTAATTAGCTGTTTTTTTTTTATTGACCTCTAAAGTTTGAGAGCAATCAGTGTTTATGATCTGAGTATAGCACTTCAGATGTCAGTAACCGGGAATCAGTGAGTGGCAAAAGGGTTAACTGATCAGTAGCCAGGAGACTTGGAGCCGGATCCTCATACCGGCTGACGCTATTAATTCTGGATCCGGTCCACCATTTTTTAAATTATGGGTCACACAGGCACAGCATAGATATATATATATATAGCTAAGGAACTCTGTTCTGTGAAATGGACCTTGATATCTCAGGATGGTGTTAGCTTAAGTATTGCAGCGGTCTCTCCATATACCCCCCTTTTTCTCCCCCTAATAGAAACATAGAAACGTAGAAAGTGACGGCATATAAGAGCCCCATGGCCCATCCAGTTTGCCGATTTGTTTATTCAAAACTATACTGACCCTAAACCCTATTTACCCTCAATTTAGTTTACTATTTAGGATATCCTTAAATTTATCCCAAGCTTGTTTAAACTGTTCTACTGTATTGGTCTCAACCACCTCAGATGGGAGGTTATCCACTTATCTATCACCCTTTCAGTGAAGTAATTTTTCTGCACATTTCCTCTGAATCTACCACCCTCCAGTTTATATCCATGCCCTCGTGTTCTATTACATCTTTCTTTGAAAAATGGTACCCTCCTCTAGCCAGTCACAACCCTTGATGTATTTGAAAGCTGCTATCATGTCCCCCCTCTCCCTTCTCTGCCCCAAGCTATACATGTTTAGTTCCTCTAGCCTTTCTTGGTATGTTTTGTAACACATCCATGGGCCATTTTAGTTGCTCTTCTTTGCACAGTCTCTAATGTATTTGTCTTTCTGGAGATATGGCCTCCAGAACTGAACACAGTATTCTAGGTGAGGGCGTACCAATGACTTATAAAGGGACATCACAACTTCTCTCTTTCTGCTACTAATTCCTCTCCCTATGCAACCAAGCATCTGACTTGCCTTTCTTATTGCTTTGTTACATTGATTGGCTACCTTTAAGTCACTGGAAATAATGACTCCTAGATCCCTTTCCT
>WWET01000127.1:164850-179483 GCA_011038615.1 Limnodynastes dumerilii | reverse complement strand
CTTTCCCTGCATTTCAACATCAGAACCAGTGTCTCTGAATGATGGTTTAGGGCCAGCTTTACTAAACTGCTTAAGAGGAAAAACAGAGATGCTTCCCATAGCAACCTACAAGATTCTCACTTCCCTATTACATGCTAGAAAATAGCTAGAATCTATTTGACTGCCATGGGTAACATCTCCATTATTTCCTTTCTGCAGTTTAGTAAATCTAATCCTTAATCTTTGTTTATTATTTTACTTAACAAGCCTTCTGCACGGGAAGTCTTTTTATATAATATCCAGACCAGGGGAATGTAAAATGGTTATTGTCAAAGAATGGTCAGGAAGACTAAAAGATCTTTAGAAAAAAAGCAGACTCTCAATGGTTTTAACAAGGTACAGGAGGAAAACATTCTTCAAAGGAAAATAAGTATTAAAACACAGGGGCATGTAATGAAACAGTCAGTCTCTGGCAGGAAATATCTGTTTTCATTTTTGGAATGGGTAAGTATGCTGATCAATCGTTTTTGGAACCCGTTGGACCTGTCGTACCTGCTGGCACCTACCGCAGACCCCACCGGAGAGTTGAGAAGGGAGGGTTAGGGTTAGGCACTGGGGAAAGAAGGGTTATGCTTAGTCATGGGAGCGGAGGGTTAGGTTAGGATCAGCCTGTGGGTAGGGCAGTGTAAATTTAGGCTGTGGGGATGGGACTCTTAAGGTCAGGCTGCAGGGAGGGGAGTCTGCAGGGGTAATGCAGGGTTAGGGTCATGAATCGGGAGGGTTAGTGTATAGATTATGGAAAGGATTGGAGTTAGATTTTATACTTACTTCTGTTCGGGATTGATTGCTTTGCCTCTTCAAACTGGCTGGGAGAGAATGGACCTTTCAAAATAGGAGACCCAGTAAAACTGGAGGAAAGCTAAGTGGGATAGCCTCCCAACATAGACGGTAGAGGCTAACACAGTGAACATTTTAGCTGTGCTTTGCAATAGACATAAAGGTATCCTTATAAACAGCTAAGGATCAAATGGGGTTTTAGATTACCAGAGGTTAAAAAAATTGGGCAGAATTTTGTGCCAAGAGGTTCTTATCTACCGACGTATTCTGTTTCCTTTTATGTTCTTTAAACAATGAAAATAAACAAAAATAGCATACAAATATGTATTTTATTAGTACATCCCCTGTGCACCATTAAAAGTTTTACCATAGTGTAGATAAATAAAAATTGTGTAAAAGGCTTAATCTACACCTTTTGTGCATGAACAAAATAAAAGCCTTCATAATCAGAGGTATCAAACTCTGAGCCTTCTGGCTTCCCAAAGGACACCAGCTGTATGTTACAATAGCCATTTTCACTGAGGGCTTTCTTCAGAAACTTCTCATTTACAGGAAGAGAAAAGACTTTATTGGGACCGACCTCATAGTAATTGGCACCAAGGTCTCCTGCCATCAGCAGGTGTCCCTTTGGCTTGAGAAGATTGGAAATATTCTTTAGAGCTGTACCATAGGAATCATAACTTTTGCAGGCGGCTTCCAGACAAACTGTTGCAGTAACGCAATCAAATTTGGGAGCTTTATGAGATGACAGTGGGTCACTCTTACTGACATCACATTTCAATACTTGCTTTATGTTTCCTTTCAGCTTCTCTTCCTTCTCTGTCTGGCTTGCACTACAATACAAAAATATAACTCTTACATTGATAATTAAATAAATACCAGTCAGTGTCAAGTAAAGTCTTTTCTGTATGTTCAAGCTCAGTAAAACATTTAGTGCACATCCTACTTTAATTTTCTAGCCATCCTAATGAATGGTACTGACCATATATGCACATGTCCATATTTTACTAAGGTCCTGAGTTCACTTCTCGGACTAGGCTTAATCTGTGTGGAGTTTGTATATTCTCCCCATGTTTGTGTGGATTTCTTCCGGGTTCTCTGATTTCCTCCCATGCCCCAAAAACATGATGGTAGGTTAGTTAGCTGCTGAATAAATTAGCTGTGTGTGTGTTGGGGAACTTGCATTGTTTACTGTAAATCTCTGTGGAAAAATTGTGGCGCTATATAAATAATCTTTAATAATAATATATTATCCATAAACCAGGCAGAGCATAGCAGTAAAAGACAGGTCCGGCGCTCCATACAAACATTACATAACACTATGGGTGTATGTGCCATACATACACATATACATATAGCTATATTGTGAACGAACCCTCCGTTTTATTTATGTGCTGACACATAGTGTTATATGATGTTTGTTTGGAGTGCCTGACCTGTGTTTTGTTCCTTAGAGCATAGCGGTGCTGGAGCATAGTATGGCACAACAGTGGCACTAATTCTCACACCCTTAACTGTTGTAAATCATGACTATGTGCTACCTTAGACAACAACATTCTAGTGCTGTTTGCTGAAATGGGGGATCACCATTATAATCTGGCTGCACATGATATCCTGTGCTCATCACCGAACAACATTGTTTTTTAAATGTGTCATCCACACTGAATGCACCAGTCTTCCAGCAATGCGAGCTGGAAAACATGCACTGGATCCTGAGGACTGGACTTCAGACAACCTAGACTAGATGAATGTTGATGTGAGTAAGTCAGCTCTCTACTAGCCCTGACGGCTCGGTCAGTGCAAATACCATACTAATTTTTGCGGTCACATTACCGATCAAAGTGTTTACTTGTTTACTGGAACAGCAGTGCATGCCTAAAGACTGAGTTTTGGAACGCTTTATTCTCTACTTAGTCTGAGATCAGACATTTTTATGCTGTTTAAGTTCCACCATTTCTGATTTCATTCCTCTCACCGGTATTACATGAATATTTAAGGTTTTCTCTAACATTGTCAAACTGGACTGTACATTTACCAGCGATATTTAGCAATTATTTGCAATTTATTTTCTGTTATTTTATATTGTCTTAATATGGTTTATTCTGATTTTATTTATATGGTGTATTAATAAATATCTTACTCTTTTATACATCTCAAAGGCGCTTCCATCCTTCTATGTATACTCTACTAGCCCTGAGTAGTATATGAGGCAGGGCTCACTCATATATTACATGGGTTTGAATACTTGAAAGGAAAATATTCTTGATTAAGTATATTGGGGGAATTTTCTACAGTATTGTCCATACACAGAAAAATACAGACTAAGTTTTGGATTCAAACTGAACCTTTACAATAATTTAAAAATGAACGATAACAAAAAAATATTTCCAATGAGTTTTCTTAAACTCAGAATTATTTTGGAAGCAAGTTCATATAAAATTTAAACAGTTATCTAATATCGGGGCTTTTTGTGTGGCTTATCAGGACTACACAGTACTGTCACCTATTACGTACCTGTTTCCTTCCAGTTCACAGACATGCTTTACTATGGAGGACCAATCAAATGCATCAGGCTCCTTATTCAGCCATTTCTGAAGCTCTTGAAGTTCTCTTTTTGTATACCATGTTATGGTCATTTCATCAAAGTGTTCACAGGCAGAGAGAAGCTGGTAAATGGATGGAGCTGAGCCTATGTCAATAAGACTGGTTCCTGTCACAGCTCCTAAATGCAAGAATTATTTCTTTATTTTCCAATGACCGCACTGTACTTTGTAACATAAATGTGGTCAACAACAAAAAATATGTCTGCAGTTGGTGATTTACATTGTTCGTATTTTGATGTAGATGCCAGTAGCAACTTCGTATCTGATCCAGACTCAACGGTGCACCCGATGCATAGCCTAGCATATCCCTGCATACCTTCACACTGCTTGTGCGGAGAACAAATGTGTACACAATTATGACAATCCAGACCCAAACACAACCAACTGCAGCAAATACCATCCTGTATTGGGACGTTACATGGGAGGGAAAGGGTAAAGGGACGTAGTTCATGTCTGTGCTTATGCAAGCGAGTCTGATCCAGACCTGAAAACAGACATATATACACTTTACAGCTGAATTACTGCACCAGATATGTATAAGCCCAGGAAGTGGCTGATGACTGACACTCCACAGCTTATGTCAAACTGGTAACCTTAGTAACACTAAAGGCAAGGAAATGTTAGTTCTGTATTGTAATCCTTTTTGTTTTTCTTCAATTATTCTTTTTTTGATTACATTTATTTTGAAGCTAATTTCATTATATCATTTCTCACTATGGGCCCGCTCCAGACCCCTCCCTTAAGTGTCCAGCGCGGATCATCTTTTCAAACGGTCGCTCATTCGCATGGAACTCTTCAACCCAGCTCCGGCTGTAAAATTACATGCCCCCCCTCCCTTGCCCCCCTTATGGAGTTTAGGTGGGCAGAGAGCATGGATCGTCCTGTCAGATGGATCCCTTGCATGACATATGCCATGCACATTGCCAGAAAAATCGCCTGACTTCTGCAAGCAGATTCGCAACATTCACAAGTGTGAATCCAGGCCTATATTTTTCGGACACTGGCATGGTCAGTGACTCACTCACACCAAGCATAGCTGGCAATATGGAACGTAGCTGCATTTTGATTGGCTGTAATGTGTGTGTGTGTGTACACAACCCGCCATACATGTAACACGTACAGATTCGGAGCAGCATTTGGGCCTGGATCTCACCTAAGCCTTTAAGTAGTTGCACAGAGTTTAACCAATCATATGTTACATTTGGTTTACCTAACACTTGAGCAGAGCATGTAATTCTGAATTTGGCCCATAGTGCTTTAACTAAGTTAAATGCAAATACAGCCTCCACAGTTACTATTCATTTCAGCAAACTGATGGGCTCTATCCATTGCAAAAATTAAGAATAGGTAAAAAAAAAAAAAAAATCTGTCCCAATTTCATGAGTGACATTTTAGCCTGAGAAAGTAAAGACTACAATCCGACGTGACAACTCATATAATTTAATATGTCACAATAAAGAAAAATGAACAGTTACCTGATTTAAAAGTCTTATGAAGATTGTCCAGAACAAACCTCAAGTAATCATCGGCCAGGCTGCCTGAACCCAAATGAAAATATGTTTCCAGATATAGACGTGGATCAAACTGTTCTTCATATTCTTTTGCATCTGTGAAATCAGACATATTTCTAAAAACAAGCAGCAAGAAGCTCAAGCTGTGTAGTGTAGCTGGAAACTAAGTCTATGTTTGTTAATGCTGCGTTCAAAGTACTATTTGGAGGGTGTGTTCAGGATCTGGCATGAGATTCCATGGAATGTTGCTGGATTCTCTCCTAAAGATTTAGCAATAATTTACTTCATATGAAAATGTGATTCTTTTATTTATTGCATTGCTTTAAACAGAGACAACACACAAACATGTTGCGATGACCAGACACTCTGTTTATATTATAAAAGAACTGTTGTTAGCCTTCAAATACACATACACACACACACTTATATTTAAGGCAACAGAAAAATTAACATTTTCAACTTAAGCTTTTTTATTATTTATTTTGTTATAATGGAAAAATGCAAATACAAAAATGTATTGACAACAGTCTCCAATCTGCGCATAACATTGGCTACATTTTAATGGATTTCTGAGCCACAGCTTCCTAAACTTAAATGGTAAAAACAGAATAACTTCCTGAATTGGTGCAAACAACTCCCAGGGTTACCTGACCACATATTGCAAGGTAAGGGACCAAAACTTGTCCGGAACAAATTTCATCCCTGCATCTGTCCTTGATATAGAACCACTGAGATCCGTCCTGCACTTACAATACAATCAGACTTTCAGTGCCTCGCTCAGAGAAATGTAGAGACTAATCCCTGGTTAACCTCTATAGTTGTTAATAAAATAGTACTCAGGAGAACAGGGTGCAGGTCTCTCTCACTCATGGGCCACAGTGTAGACCAGCTCTCTTTACTGCAGCGCTGTAAAGGTGATTGCCTCAACATACGAAACTTGAATCTAAATCAGAACATTGAACACCCACAACACCACTGTTAAAGCATCATTCCTGTCTGACACCTAAGGCTAGATTTACTAAGCAGTGGGAAAGGAAAAGTGGAGATGTTGCCCATAGCCAGGGCCTGATAATGGTCTCAGGTGCCCTAGGCTGAAAGGGTAACTCCCCCCTCCCCCGCCGAAAGCTTTCCCCCTTGCCAGTGATATAAAGGAAATGGGTGTGGTCACCGCTGAGAACGGCCCTTTTGCTCATGAAAACTTTTGTAAATGGAGCCTTTCCAAAAGAAATCAACGTTGTGACCAGACAACAGCTAGTTTATTATTATAAGAAAAAAAATGCACACATAATGCCATAGGACCGGATCCAGACCCCCGTGTGCTTTCCGTGTGTGCAGGGGTCTGAAATTACGCGAGACAGAGGGGAGTGCACTCGCTGCCATAAGCCTGCCTTATATGTGACGGGCGGATACATGATTCCCCCCGCCTGCTTTAGCGCACGCAAATGGGCTCGGACAGAACAAAGTTTGTAAGTAATCCTAGCGTAACATCTGGAGGGCGCATGCACCCTCCAGTTCAGTCAGGTGATTTACGCACCTTGCGTGCATAAATCACCTGACTATCTTAAATCTGGATCCGGTCCATAGACTTGAAGAATGAGAGTTAGAGTTAGGACCACCATATACAGAAAGGCCTTGACGGTGGCTGGTGGCTTATCTCATATTTGTACAAATAAGCGTAACGAACATTTCTGTGTTTTATTTTACAGATAGAACAGTATAGTTTGTTACTGGTTTATGGCAGTGTGCTGAGGCAATTTTTCCCTTTGTTTCTGTGGCTAGCAGGTTACCCCCTGCCTTTCATGCACCTGGTTTAACATTTACTTAATAAATTGATTGAGCAGCTAGGAATTGCTGTACCAGGGCCCAGAAATCCTCTCGGGGGCCCTGTACACCGGTAATGAGATGTGGAAGCATGTAATAGTTGAGACACAATTACCGAGATATGTGCAATATATATCAACTCAAGTTGACTAGGTATAATTTATTATACAATTTAAATTATACATTCAGTCTTCAAAATTAAGATCAGTGAAATGCAAGGTCAAAGCAATTTACAATATGACCCTTTCAGCCAATAAAATATACACATGTTTCTATCTAATACAAGTTAGACACAAAAAGGAAATTTCTGGATTGGATGGAAAGGGTTTAGTCCAAGTTTGCATCTTTGTGTCTGTGTCATGTATTTGGTGCAGTCAGCCTTTGGTTTAATTTTCTGTCCCGAATATTAATAATTGTGAGATCTTGTACTCACTTTACAGCGAATATTAGCATAAATACACAGCGTAAATCTGTATGCAATTATACCAATACGCATAAATAATGAAGGTCCAGTCCCAAGATGTGTTCCAAAGCACAAAGATATATTACCAAAGCTGAGCGTTAATCCAAATATCACCGCTCCAAGATACACGCAAGAATACCAACGCTGGTAAGAGCGTCACAGGGATACTCATCTAACTGTCCAACGAGTTAGATATAGCTTTTTTTTAATAGACAATCGTTATCAAAAGGTTGCTGATTCGCTCTGCAATCCGATCTTCTAGCATCTGGTTGGTGGGTTCCTTTTTTCATCTTAGGGATCCTTTGATGATTGGTCCTTGATGAGCCTTTTGTTCTCTTGGTGGCTTCTCGTTAACATATTACACAGGTTCTACTTAGGGCTATGCCATGCAGTCTCAAACAAAGGAATTCTATATATATAATTATCTATATCTATAACTTGGATGCATTAGATGCGATCGCATAATAAATCATATCATCACTAATACATCATCAAATGCTACACTGTAAATCCAAATATGATAATAATATGATCTTCCTAAGCTAAGTATCATTATAACAGTTGAATAATGACTCCTGTGAATAAAACACATCTTTAGTGACATAGAACACACTTTTATATAAAAGTTTGCATTATTTAGTCATGAAATTGGCGCTGGAATATGAAAATATATTCAAATAATAAGTTGACCAAACACAAGGTTGGCACGTGGCTGCGTGCTTATGCATGACGTCCTGTGAGCACGCACGTAACTACACCTGGTTGCGTATTCAGGTGCGTTTGCCAGCACGCATATTCTTTTGTTCCTATTTATTTGCACGCAAAAGACTTTAATTGTTGCTTTAAAAGGATCTTTATTTTATTGTTATATGGCTTTATTTTAATTTCAACATAATGAATTGCAAAACTTTTTTTATCAGCAGATGATCCAGAGTAATGTGGATTATAATATTGTGGTTACAAGAATGTTTTATGTATTTTATGATACTCAAGGGGAGGCCTTTTGTTTAGTGCATTGTGGTTACAAGAAAGCTTATTTTATTTATAGTGGTCCTTAGCATGCATGGTATGGCAATCACTAGGATATAGTCTGTATTGTACAGCGGTGACTAGGATACAGTCTCTATTGTGTAGGAGTGATAAGAATTTGCTTTCTTTTACTGAGGTTACAAGAATGTGTTTTATGACATACCTGGATGCTGCAAATATATGGCATCATATATATCTTATATGTATAGGTCACTGGTATTAAACTATTAAATAGGACATAAATATACATTTTGTAGGGAAGCACCAAACACCCAAACACTGACCCTGGACTAATCTGCTCTGAAATCCGTATACTGTGATATAGAATAATATACTCTTGTGATGTATAACCTCACTGATGAAATAAAAAAAAGTTTCCAAACATGCAGTCAGTGAGAGTATCCAAACCTGCGACTGATCTTATTATATTCAGAAGACACATAGCAACAGCCTCACAGAGTACTGAACCACCAGACGACATGATGTGGATACAGGTCTTTTATCAATGATCTACAATTTTCTATATCATCTACAATACAAGAACAGCGCGGCTGGAGACATGGGCCCCTATTCACAACTAAGAAGCAGACGCTTCTTAGGTGCGGATCCTTAGTAAAGGACCTACCTTGCATATAAGGTCCTTTACGCAATCTACGTACCAGTTAGGTACGTAGATTGCCATTGTGCAGTCTTTAAAGACCGCACAGAGTATTTTATGTAGGAAGAGGTGGCGTAACGCTGCCTTCAAGTGTGCCTAGGTAGAAGTGACAGGTGGAATGGATTTAGATTAGCCGGGGAGGAGGCGGGAAGAGGTAATGTCTGTGTGGACATTGCACAGAGAGATAAGGTAGCCCTATGGCCCTTGTAAGTGCCATAAGGTACCAAAAAGGAGGGGCGGGATAGGAGCAGGATGGGTGAGTTCGGTGCGGATCTTTCTGCACCTATCTCACCCGGATCTTTGAATATGGTCCATGAACACTAATTGCCATCAGTAAAAACTAGGGAGGGATGTGGGAAAGTTGTTTAGCCCAGTGTGTGTGATGTTGTTTAATGCTAATGAGGTTGACTGTTTGATTCCTGGGGCCACTTTCTTATTAATGTTTCACATCAATCTTTGTGCTTCCTGATGAGACAGAGGGCCTGAGTTGTTTGGCCCAGTGTGTGTGATGATGTTTAATGCTGATGAGGTTGACTGTTTGATTCCTGGGGCCACTTTCTTATTAATGTTTCACATCAATCTTTGTGCTTCCTGATGAGACAGAGAGAGAGCCTTGGGTGCTGTATGAATGGTCAGGCTTAGTGTCAGCCAGCTGGATGTGGTGTTGGGGGTTCACATTCTCATTATAATCTCTTTTATTACTGTCTGTTACCACAGGGTGGAGGAAAATAGAGAATAGTCTCTGTCTCCCTTTTTCATGTCCTGGCTTGTTGGGTTGATGTTTAGCAGGCGTGTTTCCTCAGTGTTTAGCAGGCGTGTTTCCTCAGTGTTTAGCAGGCGTGTTTCCTCAGTGTTTAGCAGGGGTGTTTCCTCAGTGTTTAGCAGGCGTGTTTCCTCAGTGTTTAGCAGGCGTGTTTCCTCAGTGTTTAGCAGGCGTGTTTCCTCAGTGTTTAGCAGGCGTGTTTCCTCAGTGTTTAGCAGGCGTGTTTCCTCAGTGTTTAGCAGGCGTGTTTCCTCAGTGTTTAGCAGGCGTGTTTCCTCAGTGTTTAGCAGGCGTGTTTCCTCAGTGTTTAGCAGGCGTGTTTCCTCAGTGTTTAGCAGGCGTGTTTCCTCAGTGTTTAGCAGGCGTGTTTCCTCAGTGTTTAGCAGGCGTGTTTCCTCAGTGTTTAGCAGGCGTGTTTCCTCAGTGTTTAGCAGGCGTGTTTCCTCAGTGTTTAGCAGGCGTGTTTCCTCAGTGTTTAGCAGGCGTGTTTCCTCAGTGTTTAGCAGGCGTGTTTCCTCAGTGTTTAGCAGGCGTGTTTCCTCAGTGTTTAGCAGGCGTGTTTCCTCAGTGTTTAGCAGGCGTGTTTCCTCAGTGTTTAGCAGGCGTGTTTCCTCAGTGTTTAGCAGGCGTGTTTCCTCAGTGTTTAGCAGGCGTGTTTCCTCAGTGTTTAGCAGGCGTGTTTCCTCAGTGTTTAGCAGGCGTGTTTCCTCAGTGTTTAGCAGGCGTGTTTCCTCAGTGTTTAGCAGGCGTGTTTCCTCAGTGTTTAGCAGGCGTGTTTCCTCAGTGTTTAGCAGGCGTGTTTCCTCAGTGTTTAGCAGGCGTGTTTCCTCAGTGTTTAGCAGGCGTGTTTCCTCAGTGTTTAGCAGGCGTGTTTCCTCAGTGTTTAGCAGGCGTGTTTCCTCAGTGTTTAGCAGGCGTGTTTCCTCAGTGTTTAGCAGGCGTGTTTCCTCAGTGTTTAGCAGGCGTGTTTCCTCAGTGTTTAGCAGGCGTGTTTCCTCAGTGTTTAGCAGGCGTGTTTCCTCAGTGTTTAGCAGGCGTGTTTCCTCAGTGTTTAGCAGGCGTGTTTCCTCAGTGTTTAGCAGGCGTGTTTCCTCAGTGTTTAGCAGGCGTGTTTCCTCAGTGTTTAGCAGGCGTGTTTCCTCAGTGTTTAGCAGGCGTGTTTCCTCAGTGTTTAGCAGGCGTGTTTCCTCAGTGTTTAGCAGGCGTGTTTCCTCAGTGTTTAGCAGGCGTGTTTCCTCAGTGTTTAGCAGGCAGGAATGTTGCGCCTTGAAAAGAAGTGATACTGATATCGCAAGTGGACTTCTCTTTGCTCTTTTTTCCCCTGTCATGCAGTTGGATTGCCGTCTCCTCGCGCACACCTTCTGGCGGCATCCTTCTCCTCAGTTCTGGTCCGCCAGGGGGGGTGGGGGTCATATGTTGTCAGCTGGGCTATTTGGAGAGATTAGGGAAGAAGTGCCAAAGCCTGGTGCAGATAACTTTATCACAGCTAATGCTGTTCAGTAAGGATAATGCATCATACTCACAAGTAAAGAAGACATCTCAAATGTCAAACAACGTTTTATTAGTAAAATCAATTAGCGATGTCACCAACGTGTTTCGTCTGCTTTACAGACTTCCTCAGGGTGTATTAAAGTGGATTACATGGGGTTTATTTATAAGGAATGGGTGGTGCTTAGATAAAAACACATGAATTGATATACAATGAAATTACACAATTGCAGTTGGTAAAGCAGAAATAATTTACAGTTGAGGCTCATGTATAGTTTAGATCTAAGATATGTTATTTGTTAGAAAAGATAAAGTATATTTATAAACAGTGGGCAGTGCTTAGAAAAACGTGAGATACGGATATTTTCCACTGAAAATGATTGGTTGTAATCACTAAACCATATATATATCTTAACTTATTATAATGCACAAAGCTGTCTTCTATTCGAATATTCGATATGCAACTTGTTGGGTTGCTTTATGCTATATGATATGGTGGCAATCTTTGGAGAAAATGGCAGAGAAATTTATTATTTTTTGTACAAAAATCAAACATACGAATAGAGTCACAACTTGTTCTTTTTGATACTTATTGTGTTGCTTGTTAAATTAATTATTGCTGTCTGGTGTGCTGGAACAGTTGCGGAAGGATTTTTTCAATAAAATTTAATTGTTGCAATCACAAATGAATTAAGTGTTGACTTTTTCTTGTACAGAAAATTGTCTCATGCCTAGATAATTTTTGTTATTTGTAAAATTAATTGTTGTTGTATAGCAGGTCTTTCAACTGTTGTACTAAAGTTCAAAGGAATGCCACCAGCTCGAAGTCTATATTTAACCCATTTGGGCATAATGTTTTGAGATTGTAGATCCATCTACTCTCAGCCTTGTTAAGAATTTTATTTATATCTCCTCCTCTCCAATTTTTATCAATTTTTTCGATGACCTGAAAATTTCAATATTCTGGGTTTTGGTTGTATGCTTTTTTGAAGTGGCTGGAAAGGCAGTGTGAATGTACATTATATCTATTTGCTTCTCACTGAACAATAGACTTTACCTTCACTATTTCCTGTTGTGAAGGAACTGTGTATACATATTTTTTCTTCTATCATCATCAAAACTACCAATTATTTATTTATACTGGGAACTGTGCTTTCAAGGCTATTATTCAGACTCCATACAGAACAGGTAAATCTTTTCTGGATTCGATTTAGTCTATACACATAGAGTCAACTGAATGTATATTACTATGTTTGTGTGATCATGAATTTTACTTCATATGTATATCTTGCCCTTTGTACAATTTGATTGCCTTGTGGCATAACTTTGCACTTTTTGACACTGATGTTACAGTATTTGTTGCAACTGAGTACTATATCGAATTTATTATTGTTTTTAACATTTGGTGTTCTATTAAAACTCTATATTCTTAGCGCTTCCATATATCTATGATAGATAAGTGGAATATCCTCCTATCTGAGGTGGTTGAGGTAACACGTAGCACAGCTTAAACATGCTTGGGATAAATATAAGGATATCATAAATCTCAAACTAAATTGAGTGTAAATAGGGTCTAGGGTCAGTATAGTTTTAAATAAACAACTGGGAAGACTGGATGGGCCATGTGGCTCTTATCTCACTGCTTCAAAACAATCATCCCACAACTACTTCTTATGGATTATCAGATGGGCTTTGAGAGGGGTAGACACTTGGTCAAAGCTATCCTATCAGCGAAAGTGGCAACCATTTGATGCAGTGGCATGGCCTCATCTGATGCCAGTACCAAGACTTCATTAACCTTATCTGATATCCATTCACCCCACCCGCAACCGTGCTACTGGTAAATGGGGTAAGTGGAGTGCTTAGAACAGTGGAGCATGGCACTAGACAGGGGTGCCCCCTGCCCCTATTTAACTTGTCCATTGATCCCCCTACTCCATTCACAGTACACAATGCAAACATTCCAAGGTAACTGTGTTGGCTCTAAAGAAAGCTAACTGTCGTTTTTGCTGATGATGTGCTCTTGTATATTGGTAACATAGATTCTTCTGTTCCCAAAATTCTACAAAAACTAGAAGATTTCAGGCTTCCGGGTTGATATGACTGAATACATAGCCTTATATATATCCTATATCAGTTCTTAATTTTACAGATAGAATGGTATAGTGTGTTACTTGTAATGGCAGTGTTGCTGGGGCATTTCCTTTCCTATGTTTCTGTTGCTAGCAGATTACCCTCCTGGCCTTTCATGCACCTGTTTGCATTTACCTATAAATTGAGCAATCTGAGCAACTGCCATTTTGTGTCTATACCAGCTCTGTACCTGTAAGAGTTAATAAAGTGAGTAGGATGAGATTAGTTGTGGCTTGAGATAGCATATATGTATTGTATAGTCTTGCTATTACAATGTACAATGAGAAGAATGGCTCACTTTTTAGAAAAGAAAACGTGAAAGAACCAATATTATAAATAATATAGATGCAAATCAAATATATGAAGTACAATAAGCAGGACTGGTCAATCAGGAATAGAACCACCAAACTTAAGAACCACCATTCATGAATCATGTATCTGCGTTTGCATCCTCTTCTAATTATGTTGAACACATCATAATTTTATGCACTATTGCCCATTCTTTCTTTAATTGACAAGATAAAATATATTAAATTTTTTTTTACCATGTGCTATATTCCTCTCTTTTAATTATAAATATATACTACATGGTTACCAGTTTTATTTGTATTCAGTTTGTATATCTTTTTGCGTACTTAAGGGTGGTAATCAAAACAACATCATGGCATGGTAAAGCTTGACTGCTGCAGTAATAGACATGGGAATGCAATAGTGTCTTATAGATTCATTTCTTTAGCACAAAATAACCTTGCAGCAGTTGACAGTACTATCAAACAACATAATCTATTTTTGCCTTGTTCTTAGCCAATGATCTGGTATTTCAAGTATTTCTGGAATGACAGAACATTTAATGTACAATACCGTGACACTGATATTAGACAGATCTTTTTCTGCTAGAGCTACACCTCAGGAATTTTCTGCTCCTAATATAATATAAATCTAACTGTAGCAGAATAATGCATTCCTAGCCTAATTTTTTTAATGCATATTATAGCTAAGAAAAACCAAAACACTAACAAAAGTAAGGCATATAGATAAATTCATGCTACACAAAGGGTGTAGTTTGCCTCTTATTTTGACAGATCACTTTTGTGGCACTTCAGCAACGACTGTATCCAGACCTAATAACGTCAGCCCACTTATGCACGCAAGGTGCGCTCCAGATGTTACGCTAGTATATATAAATAGATACGTTGTATGTATTTATTTGTGTGTGTGTGTGTGTATATGTATGTATGTACGTGCATATGTGTATATATGTATATATATATATGTATGTATGTGTGTATATATATATATATATGTATGTATATGTATATATATATGTATGTATATATATATATATATA
>WWET01000127.1:145672-162358 GCA_011038615.1 Limnodynastes dumerilii | reverse complement strand
TGCTTGTTTTTGATCCCTAAATGCATAATCTTACATTTATCTATGTTAAACCTCATCTTCCATTTGGTCGCCCAATCCTCTAGTTTACTCAAGTCCCTCTGCAAGGACGCTACATCTTGCTCAGATTCTATTACCTTACATAGTTTAGTGTCATCTGCAAAAATGGAAAACTTGCCCTCTAAACCATCACCAAGGTCATTAATAAATATATTAAAAAGGACTGGTCCCAGCACAGAACCTTGAGGTACACCGCTTAAAACTTTTGACCAATTAGAATAATTTCCATTTATCACAACTCTCTGTTCCCTATTCTCCAACCAGTTTTTGATCCAAGTACAAATGTTGCTACCTAGACCCAGTTCCCTTATTTTGTGTACCAATCTATTGTGTGGCACCGTATCAAAGGCTTTTGCAAAATCTAAGTAGACCACATCCACTGCACTACCCTGGTCTAAGTACGAACTAACTTTCTCATAGAAGGTAATTAGGTTAGTTTGGCATGACCTATCTTTCACAAATCCATGCTGATTCCCACTAATAATCTTACTGCTCATCAACAAATCCTGTATATTATCCCTTAGAATACATTCCAGCAGTTTCCCAACTATTGATGTCAGAAATGATCTATAGTTGTTTGTTTCCTTATAATCTATCCCACGGATCCAGCTGGTGATAGACTGAAACGCTATATGAATATGGAGGATAATGTTGAGTTTATCAGAGGATTTGCAATGAGTTGGGATCACTTCCTTGGTAGCATTTACCAAGGGATTGGGGAGAGACTTTTAAAATGTTTAATGTGTGTAGATAGGGTAGCTGGGAACTAATAACACTTACTCATTTAGATTAACTTGTAGGTTTGAATCAACCTTCTTCCAGAAAGATGGTTTAGGTATTTTTAACGTCGGGATTTTGGTTTCAGGTAACAGATCCTCCAGCCATGCAAATGTGTAACCAGAAACTCCAGAACACCACACAGCTTGAATGTGTGCAGTTGGGTACATTTAGTGTTGGAGGCACTGATACCAATGACAACCATTGTTTCCACTATTGTAGCACTAATAAGAGCATGCATTAGGCTTGAGGAAGACATTTTGACAGTTCGCCTATTAGAGATCAAGGGGCAGATCCAGACCTACGCCCGCCCGTGTTTTTACACTTTTCGTAAGCGTAAAAGTGCCTATTTGTACTTACAGCGCATGTGCACGGGCGATGTTACACCAGAAAAAAACGCTGAGCGTATGGGTCTTGAGCTTCTACAGCTAAATAGAGGGGGGGCTGTCATTTCAATGGCTTCCGTTTCAACAGCCAATCACTTTACAGATCAATTTGGTGCTGCAAGAGGATTAACTCCATAATAACAGCGTTTACAGCTATTCAGGATGACTCTAACAGTGCAAATAGTCCCCAAGATCTTCAGTATGGATCATTGCACTGCTAATGGTCCACTACAAGGATGGTCTTATACATCTGTAAGTAACAGGAGTGACTGCAATAGGAAACACAATAATTAAGGCAAGGGCCCCATACTTTTGTTATTAGTGACTATTAATGATAAATACCATAAAATCACATGGCAATGAGAAATGAATGGAGAACGTCACTGCATTGTCATTTTCAAAGAGCAGTTTATTGGCAATAACAAGTAAAATAAAGAATGAAGTAACTGTGTAAACCATTAATGTGATCCTTTCCCATTTATGAAGCAGTGATATTTCCCCTAGGAGATATTTATTACTGAAGATCACCAACGACGCTGGTTTTAATATGAATAATTGTTTACCTGGGAGAATGGGAAAAGTATTTGTAAACTTCTTGACATTTTTAATAAGGATTACACATGGACATGTATAGGAACAACGCTGAACATGGTCAGGGACAAGCTCAGCTTTGCTGATTTGTTTGAAAATCTAGATTTCTTTTCTTCTCATCGTTCGGCTTCTTAAAAATGCTCTGCCTATAAAACTGCAACTCCTTGATGCTCTCTGTAATATCATCCAGAGCTCTGAAACATAAACAATAGAAGTTATGAGACAAAAACAAAAATATAAGCCAAATAATAATCTGGTTTATATTGGATACACATAGAAATTAAACACGGTCATATCTTTGTATACTGTAACCCATTATGCAACCATGAATTGTTGAAGCAGACCTTGACAGGCATATGAAGCTCTGTTACTTTAGGTGCTGTGAAACTACAAGTTCCATCATGCTTTGCCACATATCCACTATGCCTAAACTGCTATAGTGGTTGCAGTCCCCGCTTTGAACGTCTGCTTTTAAAATTAGAGACAGCTGAAAGTTGCTTATCGGCTGTCTCTATTTGGAATAGGCAGCCTTTTTAGAATGTTTTATAATGAATGGGCGAGTGCGCCGATTGGGACTTGCCGCTGACAGCTACGGAGAGGTGAGTAACATCTCCGGGAACTTCTAATGTAAGGGAGGGGTTAGGCTCAGGCTCTTAGGAAGGGAGGGTTAGGGCCAAAGAAGGGGAGGATTAAGGTCATATTAAGGCCACTATTACACAGTTCTGTCACTTCACCAGAACTCACCATAGGAAAGTGAAGTAGGTCTATAACTGGCAAAGTGTGGGTGTGGCCTACCAGAATTATTTGACTGAAGCTCAATGGTAATGTATAGACTCAGACGCTTCCTTGGACTGAGCCTGAGGAATTTGTGATAAGCCTTTGCAATTGTTTTCATGATATGCAGCTAAGATCAGCTTCAATATATTAAATGAACCCAATATCTTATAATGCACTACAAACTCTCATTTTTATTGCTTCCAATTGGAAAACAATTTAAGAGATAGCAGCAGCAGTGATAGAATTAACACAACTCCATTTATGACTTGCATTATTCATAGAAGAGAACAAGCCATAATAGATATCTATATTGCAAGTTGCATATACAATATGCAAATATTCTAAATCTTTAAGATATAAAAGGCCTTAAAAAATGTAAATAATAAAATAGCTTGTGGTTCTATATCAAAGCCTATCACAACAGACAGTAATCTGCAAACTTTCGCTTTTAAATGATAATGCTCCTAAAAGTAAAATATTTAGAGCCTTATAGCATATAACATTTTGTCTATTGTATCCCACAGTCATCAATGTAAAGTATAGATTTTCAAATGTAGCTGGTAATATGTTATTATACTGCCATCTAGTGTTTATTTGTGAAGTGACATTTATTTAAGGATGGCATATAGGATTACACTTTTAGGAGGACTATAAATACGTCACTAGTTGGAAATGTACAAAGAAAGGCTTTACTAAATAAACCTGGACTGGCCAACCTGTGGCTCTCCAGCTGTTATGAAACTACAAGACCAGAATGCTCTGAGACAGGGCTTGACAAGTTTTGATAAAATTTAGACGCAAACCTAAATGTTTAGGCCCCAGGTTTTGACGTAAAAAAATCCATGTTTACTTATCTACAGAAGTCTTCATTGACTTCCTGTTTGTCCTTCACGGCGCACAGTGTCTTATGGATGATGCTGGGTGAAAACCACTGTAGTTTGTCGACAGGGGAGGTCACCCCAGGGCCAGTAAACAAACGTCAGCTAGAGCTTCTGTCCCATTAGTTTCATTAGGTGAGCAAGGGAGAAAGAGTCTGCATGGTAAAAAGGCGGTTACTCCTTCACTTGAATCTGGTTGAGGCTTGAATAATAGTGTAGCAAGGATGCTTCCTATCCAGGCCTGGCAGCAGGTTGCCATGTAGCCCAGGGGTGAAGCTGAAGTCAGAGAGACTTTCACACTGCAGGGTTGACCCGGGTCTACCCTGACAGTGTAGTGGCGGCATGTGGCTGTCATGGAGGGATTTGTGTATTATTGGCATAACAATCAATTTTGTTTAGGTGAGATTCGGGTTGAAAATCCCAAGTGGCATCTGTCACGTTTCACCCATTCCTGGGTCGGACCCAGGAAAGACCTTTCTTTTTTTTCCTGGGTCCAGGCAGGGGGGACTTTTCACATTACCACCAAAGCCCAGGTTTTTAGTGGTGATGTGAAAGGGGTTTGAAGGAGATGATGAGTGGAGAGACAGAAGACAGAGACACACAGTGACCATTGTGTTCGGAGAAGGAAAGTTGTCCGGGAGGATAGAGACTTACCAAAGTGGCACCACACCAGGTGCACAAGAAATTAGGGTAAACTTTCCTATAAAACACAGTTCCCTGGACTGAGTATTTAAGCCCTAAGTGCATATTATAGCTTTAACAACTTACAGCTCCAAATGCATATAGTTAGTTTTAATAATCTACAACCTGGGTGAACTCTTGAAACTCTTAACAACGTGAGTGCATATCAGCGATGATTATATACACAATCCGAGATATTGAGTATTTGAATGTTTTAAAAAAAATGTGTCATCTATAATGTAATATGTGACGTTCATCTTGATTTGTAAAGCCAGCTATTATATATAATTTATAGAAAAATAGAAATTAATCCGGCACCAGCAGCTAATTACATTCCTCATACGTGATACCTTGCACCACCTCTCCTATTACACAGGTGTGCAGGGTGGGTGCAACTCATTGGTAAACCAATACAAAAAGAGCAATATGAGGGATCACAACAGGTGTGTGTTCCCTCCAGACCAACGTTAAAGAGTGCACTCCAAATCACAAATATTTTAGAAAAGTATTAAGTCAATTTATTATTGCATATAGTTTCAATTGTTTAAAAAACACCAAATAGTACAAGACATTGGACAACAATTAATTAAAATAGCCCATACATTTCCGATATAGTATATAGGTGATTGACAAATATACATGGCTAGCAAACATGCCTAACCCTCACTACCAAAACAAATAAAAGAAAATAATAAAGCCACCTCACGATGGCGCTTCACCCACTTAAGGGCTTTTACTCACCCTACCTACGGCCAGCCTTACGTATATACAGCGAGTAGGGTACAAAAGTACAATGCACAAACATAGATTACACGGTAGTGTTAATACAGTCACCAACGGAGATGTGGGCAAGAGAGCAGGACACCGACACGTGTTTCGCTCAGCAGCTTTTTCAAGGTGAGTATCCTAGGTTTAGTTAGGGCTATTTATCACGCCCCGAGTTGCGTCGTGTCAACGGCTGATTGGAGTATTTCGGCCCTCCTCCTACGCCGTCATGGAGACATGTCAACAGAGAGAGACGGATTGAATCTCCTGTCACGCCTCCCCTCTAGTTTTTTAGCAGCTGATCGTGAGCACAGTGTTTCTCTTCTGTCAGCTCAGGATCTATTAGTATGGCAAAAGTTAGTATATCTCTTCCATCTCCACTTGTTCCGACGTAGTAGTAGTATAGTCCATTGAACGTTATCGTCAGTTTTTATTTCAATCGATAATGCCGCTTCCAGTTGTATCGAAGTAGCATTTAGTATGGCATATAGTTTCAATTGTTGAAAAAACACCAAATAGTACAAGACATTGGACAACAATTAATTAAAATAGCCCATACATTTCCGATATAGTATATAGGTGATTGACAAATATACAAGGCTAGCAAACATGCTAGCAAACACCGACACGTGTTTCAAACACGTGTCGGTGTCCTGCTCCCTTGCCCACATCTCCGTTGGTGTCTGTATTAACACTACCGTGTAATCTATGTTTGTGCATTGTACCTTTGTACCCTACCCACTGTATATACGTAAGGCTGGCCGTAGGTAGGGTGAGTAGAAGCCCTTAAGTGGGTGAAGCGCCATCGTGAGGTGGCTTTATTATTTTCTTTTATTTGTTTTGGTAGTGAGGGTTAGGCATGTTTGCTAGCCTTGTTTATCTGTCAATCACCTATATACTATATCGGAAATGTATGGGCTATTTTAATTAATTGTTGTCCAATGTCTTGTACTATTTGGTGTTTTTTAAACACTTGAAACTATATGCAATAATAAATTGACTTAATACTTTTCTAAAATATTTGTGATTTGGAGTGCACTCTTTAACGTTGGTCTGGAGGGAACACACACCTGTTGTGATCCCTCATATTGTTTTCTCTAGCTATTATATATAATCCAAAATAGAGCTGTATTTGGTTGCTTTTTGTTTTTAGTTTCAATCTTTAATTAACAAAAAAGAGGGGTTAACAAACTCCTCCGTCCAGCAGCTTGATCTGTGGAATATAGCGCTTGTTGTATCTTTTTTCTGGTGACGCTGGAAATAAATGCCTGGTTAACAACCATGTTGAATTGCAGAAGCAAATTCTATTCTGTTGCAAACAATAACAGAGTTCAGTGGTGATGTTTCCCAGCCCAAGTATAAAGTAAAGCTTGTCAGTGTCTGTATGCAATAACCTAAGAACACTCCCCTGTACTATGCAAAGATTCAATTAGCTTAGCACCGTGAATAACTTGGGTGCGAAGCTAAGGCTGCGTATTTTTCGGGTAAGATTTTTAACTACCGTAACACTGACGGGAAAATGCTCCTGTCTATTGTGGCACGTATTCTTAATTGAATCTGGCCTTTTGACTCCCCTCAAGAGTTTTGCCCAGGTTTAACATTCCACCTCTCTTCCTACTCTTTACACTGCATGAAAACCTGATACACCGCTGCCAATTGTAGAATTTAGGTGTTTATTTGTTACACAATGAATAACCTTTCTACTAAGTGTCTCCTCTTAGATATTGGTTGGAAGACCATCATTACAAGTAATGAACAGTGAATTAACACAAAAGTTCATTTTGATAGCTCTATGAAAATAGAAAGATACCTGTGAGAAGCGGCTTTCTTTGGTGCATGCTCATACTCTGCAGGATACCAGCGTCTGAAATGAGACCGATTTAAGGAAAATGCATTGTTATTCACAAAAGTATTGCCCATTGGTAAATAACCATGGACCTGATTCACACTTACGAATTCTTATGATTTTAGTTGCGTATATTTAAGAACAGATGCACTGCACATGCAGTAACTTTTATACGCTATATGCGTTGAACTTAAGTTCCTAAATTCCATGCTTATATACTACAAACTTCCATGAATAAGTAACTTGGCAGATACGCAGATTTGGGTGGAGAGAGGCATTTAAATGACAAAATGAAGGTGTGGTTACGCAGTTAAGTTCCTAAGTAGACGCCCTACACATTCAAATGCGAACCTACAGTTAGGGGAGCCCTATGGCACTCGTAAGTCACATAAGAGCCTGAAAACTGGGGGCTGTGCCGAGGGAGTTGCCTTGCTATTAGTTGCGTATATTTAGGAACCTATTGCGTTCTTAAGTGTGAATCAGGTCCCATATCACTAATTTCTGCCTAACAAACCTGATCCTGTTACAAGACAATTCTCCATCATAGCATAGACACTACTCTGTGCAGGCTCTTTAGGGTCTGTGTTTTTCATACTTTAGTATTGGTGAATGTGGTTCTCGATTACCAATATTTCAGCACCGCTATAAATTGTACAGTGGCCAACAGCACTAAAATACATTATTAGTAAAATGATTTATACAATTACATTCCGGTCAGGTGTCTTGTACACTTTTCTGGGGTAATACTGAATGAGTGGAGACAGAAACTTATGTTCAATGTCTGCTCCTTTTCCCAAGTGATTAAATGTCATCTATACATTAAGGGCCAGATCAAGAGCTGCACTTACACCTATTTTCTAGGTGCAAGTGTATACCTGAGTAAAACCATATTACAATGTAAGGGGTGGGAAATGGATATTAATTATTTTGCATGCAGCAAGAATAATTGGCTTGCACCTATAACTATCATACTGCATAGCTTTGTTTAATCTGTAAATTAGAGTTGAGCTAAGAGACTTCACCTCTCAGCTATAATTCTGTTCTAACAGTTTACATTCGCCTTTCCTAGCAGTTCAACACTTAAGCTGGCCATACACTGGGACGATTATTGGTCCCAGCAGGGGGTGGCCCGATAGGACGATTTCCCGCTAGGGAAATGTCTTGTTATCGGCACCATACACCCCCTCTGCTGGGACCAATAATCCTAGCAGAAGGGGGGAGGGGCGTGTTGGGGGGCAAGGCTCTCGGTGCTGCTGAATATCTATGTACAGAGCTGCTCTGAAGTATACCTTCAAAGCTGTCCAAGCATAGTACATAGATATGCAACAGCGTCTATTGCAGGGAGTAGTACAGACAGGGATCAGCCAAAGCTGCGCTTCACACGTCTATTGCAGGGATAGGGAGTCTTTCGGATTGCTGATTGGCTCCCTTAAAATATCAGACATGTTTAAAAATCCAATAATTGTACCAGAGCGTTTCTGGTGCGTTTATTGGAAGTTTAAAAAATTGATCCTGGCCAATAACTAGAGCGATAATTAGGTGTTCGGTACGATAATCGCTCTACTGTATGGCCAGCTTTACACCTGTTTTACCCTTACTCCCAAACTCTGGATCGTCCCTAAATGTCTCACTACCCTTTAAGAAAACATATTGCATCTGTGGATCCAATACAACACCATTTCTGGTGCCATAAAATCGCTCTAGAAAGGCTTAAAGCTAACTAAAGCCCAAACATATTACCTGCACAATTCCTTCACAGTGCTGACATCAACGATCCTATAATGCAGGTGTCTCATAAACTGAGGCATATATTTATTCAGGAAAACTTTATCCACATGCACTGAATTCCCTGAAGAAAAAGAATATTTGACTTTCACTCAACACGAAAGATGGGGAAAAAAATTTGGAACAAGACAACAAGATCTTGGAAGAGATTATCAAAAGAAATGGCGAGGAGAAAAAAAGTAAACTTTGTTAAAGCATATTGACTACTGGTCTCCTGACATCCATTCGCCCTTCATGATGGATTCCTAGATTATTATTTATGATTTATTTATTAATAGGGTTTTTACAGTGCTTTACAGAGCATATTTCGCATTCACATCATTCTCTGATTAATTTCAGTTAGCAGCCAATTCCCCTTCCAGCATGTTTTTGGCATATGGGAGGGAACCGGAGCACCCAGAGTTACACACACGGTGGATTGGCCATAGGACTTACATGGAATTTTCCTGATAGTAGGCTGTTTAGCAGCTACTTTTTTTGATTTGAAGAAAAATAGGATGTTGACTGTCAGGGAAAGTGGTCGCTATAATGATGTCTGTATAGAACATAGATCACTAGGATGATGTATGTATTGAGTGGTGGTCACAGAATGCTGTATTTTTCAGGTGGTGGTCACTAGGATGCTGTATGTTTCAGGTAATGGTCACTTGGGTGGCAGTGACTACCTGCATTGCATAGAGGTCACTAATTGTGAAACACTAGTCAGTAGATGATGTATTTGCTTTTTTTTTTTAAAACACTTCTTTATGTTCTAAACTGGTGATCCATAACACTGCCCGATATCATATATTTTATTGAGCCTTTATATTCTGTACTAATCCAGTTTACATGTTGTTTTGACCCTGCCAATAGTTGATCCCACCCACATGTGGCTTCTTGCATATTATCTTTCAGAACAATGTAATTCAGCACACAGACGTGACAACTCTAAAGCAAAAACTCTTAACAAGGGCACTACATGTCCAACTATTTTTATATAAAAACTTATTGGATTAAATAGACAAATAGATCAAAATACAAATATTATTTAATTTAACAAATCAAATTACATATATAGAACTACCATTATATACACATAATTGAGGCGGAATATAAAAGCTTATATATGATAATCAGTAAAAACTGTAGTGCAAAACAGGATTAACATATGAATGTTAAAGATTAAATACTGCAACCCATATTGGAGGCTAAATCTATCCCTAAAACAACACCCCCCATAGCGGCCTCATGGCCAACACTTCACCCATTAATAGGCAGTATACTTGCCCTACAAGTTCCCCTGCAGGTATGGGTTTAACATGCAGCAAAAACACAGTCCTGTCTTGCGATCACCACCTCCGCTGCACAGGAGTCCGACGCGCATGTTTCGCCTGAGCTTTGTCGTAGGAGGCTGCATGTTAGGCCCATACCTGCAGGGGAACACTGGTATTTACTCAGTCCTGGAGTGTCTTCATCCTTTGCTGTGTGTGTGTGTGTGTGTGTGTGTGTGTATATATACACACACACACACACACACACACACACACGAAGGACCTCACTCATATGGTTAAACATTTTCAGACACAGGGAACCCCTTGACAGATTACCTACCAGCCAGAGGACATAAGCCAGGTGGCGTGTGTTGTCGGATGAAAGAGAGGACCTCATACTCAGCTTGTGCTAGTGATATTTTACTGTCCCGCACGGCTTGGGTAAGGCCAGACTGAAAAGACAAATAAAACCTATAGTGAGATAAATGAATTTCCCCCAAATCTATTGACACTATTTAGATAGATATATCTATATCAGAGCATGCAATAATTAATAGGTAATAATACTGATTATTAATAGAATAGCTTATTCAGTGTGAGCTTTTTTCCAGAAGTTTTCATTAAATGCATATCAACGTTTTCTGTCCCTCCTTTCTATAGACTATATGACAGAGGAAATATTCATGTTCTCATTAAAGCCCTGATATGCCCCGTGAAAATCCCCAAATTCAATTCAAATTTTTGTCTTACCCACATTGTGTGGTAAAGAACCAGATGTATTTTAGATAATCGCGGCCCATTGCATGCAATACGGCCACGAAAACCTAGTTTAAAAAAGTACAAATAAAAATGAATAAAGAAATACTCCCCTCTATTAGAAACGCAGGCGTTTGGCTTACTGCAAGAGCCAGCATGCCTAAGCGACCTGAAGTGCACTAGCAGAAAGTTACATTTACTGTTTTATTATATTTCCAGGTAAAGTGCAAATCAAAAATACTATTTTGTGCACAACATTGCTGTGATGTTTGGGGCAACTTGGTGGCTCAGTGAGTAGCACTTGTGCATCACAGTAATGAGATCAGGAGTGTCTGTGTATATATGTGTATGTATGTATGTATGTATGTATGTATGTATGTATGTGTGTGTGTGGGAACTTAGTATATAGCTCCAATAGGAGCACAGACAGCTATATACATAAGCGTTAATAATAATAACATCACCGTAATGTTGAACATATGAATAGCAAAAAGGGTTTGGCCTTGATGTTAGGTGTTAACCCTTGCAACAGAATAAAGTCCATTGAGCACAAAATATATGTAAATAAGCTAACATCACTTCCAAACAACATTTTGCTCAATGGAATCGGGCCCTAAAGGTTAGCAAAGGATTACTACATACTACATAAAGCTCACCTTCCCATGATGCTCTTTGCACCAATCCGACATTCCATCCAGTAACTCATCTGGCTGTTTAATAATCAAATTGGGGCCCTGCCGTTAAAAGAAAATTAACGTGACACAATTAACATTGGAAGCATCTTAGCAACACTAATAATGTTATACTCAAATAATCAGAATGAAAGAGTTATCAATTTAGGACCAGACCTCAGAAAAAGGGATCTTTACTAATTGATGGGAAATGATTGATCGATAGCATTTAACGATTATGAGCCATGATTCCAGGATGGATCCACAAGACAACCATCCATTTTGTAATTCTAACAGGTTTCTGAAGGCAGGTGTGAGCGCCAGTGGGAGGGATGCTAATGATACAGTATGGGCGTGCCCTATTCAGACATCTGACGCATCCCCATTGTAAGCGAGGACAAATAGGAAATAAGTAAGGATACCTGGGACAGAACTCCCATGCACTTTACAGAAGACTGGATCCAGTGGGGCGAGAGCAGCGCAAAGGGTAGTCTGGATCAGGTCCATAATGATTATATGGTCATTGTCATGATCACACTTTGTTTTTATGTATCTTAAATTCTGGTTTTGTAAGCCCATGTAGCCCCCAGTACACAAATTCATTATCTGTACATAGGAGAGCAGGGGGAAGGCCCTGCTCTCCTATGTGCAATTATGTGAATCACAAATTCTGTACGTTGGCCTCCATTGCAGAGGCTGCCGCAAGGAATTTAATACTAAATCAGGAAGAGACCCATACTTGGTATTTGGACTAATCTATCATTCAGAGGTAAAAGTACATGGGCAGATGGGTTTTGCACACTTAATTAAACCATACAAAGTTGGTGATTTCATAGAACATTAACTATTTATCTCAAATACTGAACAAATTGGATTCCATGATAACATGTTTTCTTTCATTAAAAAAGGGAAATAACCCCTAAATGTATCCCCATTCATCGTTTTGTTACTGTGAGAATAATGGCTTTAATTTAGCAATAACGAGCTTCTAGAAAACATATAAGCAATCTTCAATGATGACATTTTAGCTTTCTCTGTGGATACTTGAATATTTACCTCAGCAAGAATGTTGAGATCAGAGTCCGTTATTAAACAAGCCATCTCAATGATTTGGTCATTATTGATGTCGAGGCCAGTCATCTGCAATAAAAGTAACACAGCCAACAAAACATGGATTTAGATATGACATAAGTTTAAGATATTGAGGGTGGTAAAATATATAAATGTATATTTTAAGCATACAACAAATGTATTATTATTTATTTAATAAACAAAAAAACAAAGCAACTATGAAAAAGATTTCAAGTCAAATACTTTATCCTTACACAATATCTGCATGTTTGTGAGACATTTTGCATTGAAAATACACCATAAAAAAATCAAATAACTCCTATCTGGCAGATATACTGTTCACCATTTACAAAGATAAGGTTAGAAAAAATTGCATAGGTCAACACATGATATGATACATAGCCACCAATCACTTGGTTAATGCACTAATAAAGTAAAAGTGTGTCATATTAAGTAATTAGTTCATAATTTATTTGTATAGACCTCTCTTAAGGTACATTTATAAACATTTAGGGGCTGATTCAGAGCTGCACTTACACCTTTTTGGGTGCGAGTGTAGACCTGAGCAGTACCATGTTGAATTGGAAGGAGAGGCACATTTATATTGTGAAACCAGAATTAGAATTAAGATGTGAAGTTTCTTAGCTAAACTCTATTTTATAGAATAAACAAAGTTATGCAGTATGCAAGTTCTAGGTGTAAAAGTAAAGTATGTCCCTGCATGCAAAAGATTTAAAATTAATTAACACCCCTTACTTTGAAAAGTGGTTTAGCCGAGCTGTACACTTACACCGTTTTTTTTTTACCCAAACCCTGAATCAGCCCCTTAAATGTTTCTTTGCAAAACTTGTGACTGCCAGTAATAACAGTAAGTATTAAACAATATTACCTGCAAAATCAATTATTTAATCCCCATAAACTCTGGCCACTGACGTTTTAAGTGGTCTTTCTTTAATGTCTTCTAAACTTATTCAATGTTCATATATAGGTTGGATTGTACAGGAAAGATAATTTATAGCCACAGATGTAAAACAAAACAAAAAGACAACCCCACAATAAAATCACTGTTTTAGCCTACTTTACCTAGACAAAGGAATAACAATGACCAAAGATTTGGGATTCATTAATGGTGTTTCTTACAGACTTCATATTAGACACAAAGGGCCAGATTTAATTAGCATCGCAGCTGCTTATTTTGCTGTGCACATTTTTTTGGGCACACCTCATAGAGGTGCACCTATAATTTGGATACCGTAATAGACAGGAATATGCCACGGCAAATATTTTCCCGTCTATTTCCGTGCACGTTCCTAATTGAATCTGGACCAATGCATTTCTAACATTTTAGGTAGATTATTAGATTTTTGGGAAGATATTCTATAAGTGATGTCAAAGACACATTTACAGCATTTTTGTATTTTTCCTAATGAATATTTATGGACATTATCATCATGTAAGAAATTAAGCTGACTTCCTTATGCTTGGTAAGGAGGTCCGCTGAGTATCAGTACTGTGCATGCACAGTACCAATAGCCCACACTGAATGTAGCCATCCAATGCTGTGTTCAATGTGGAAATTGACTTCTACAACTGGGGCAGGGCCACACACCAAATGTATGACATTCACACGTTAGGGGGTGTTATGCATTTAAATTGGAGAAGTGCAAAGAATAGGTAAGGTAGCCCCCAGTACACAAATTCATTATCTGTATGTAGGAGAGCAGGGGGAAGGCCCTGCTCTCCTATGTGCGATTATGTGAATCACAAATTCTGTATGTTGGCCTCCATTGCCGAGGCTGCCGCAAGGAATTTAATACTAAATCAGGATGAGACCCATGCTTGGTATTTGGACTAAGTATGGCCAGGATCATTCTTACACAGACCCCTGCCCCCAATTGCATGTATTCATAGGTTGTCATGCACATACGTTGTTGGGTACAGTCAGAAAGGCAATTGGGTGAAAGTATGGGGGCTTTCCCCACAGCAATTTCTCTGCCTCTTCTGTCACTAGTATTACCCAGCTATAGGAGCACAGCACCATGGGCCTGATCCAGAGCTACGAAATTTTCGCACGACGGGCGAATGCGAACGTTCGCTCGGGCGTATCAACATACACGCCCCTAACACTCCCATAGTAAAGTCCCTGCTTACGGCGGCTATACCCTACACTGGGTACGACCGTCGGCCGTACGAATTTTCGCACAAAATACGCTGAGCGTACGGGCTTAGCACGCCCATACTGTACAATTTAAATGGCTATCCCCGCCTCCGTTGTAAAACGAGCGCCCAGCCGACCGTCGTACTGAACGCACACCCCTCGAGCGAAAAATTCGCACACCATACGACCGCTATACGCTCATGTCGTCCAGCCGACAGGAAGCTGTCATACTGGGCATGCGCAGTGCGAATTTTCGTACGAAAATACGCAAAAAACGGGCGTACGCTCGCCCGTCGGACAGCAATTTCGTAGCTCTGGATCAGGCCCCATGTCACTGAAATGCATATCAGATCCAAAATTTAAGATATATTTCATGTTCATGTGTACACTGCAGTGCTGGAATGGATTAGAAATCTAAAGTTATTCAACATTACATTTACTAATATGTGACGAGGCCTCCGACATCTCCCACTTATGTAAGGCTGTATATAAAAAGGGAGGCTTAGACTTCCCATTTACAAAGGCTGACTATCCCTACTCCTCTCTCACCTCTAAATCCACCCACACCATACGCTGCTCCATGCTGTCTGACATACTGCTCAGCGATCTGACAGCCGCATGCGGTCCTATCACAAAGCCATTAACAATCCGACACACTAATCCGTTAAACACCCAGCGGGCAAAAAGCATCACAGTTCAGTCACAGCCCCGCCGCATAACACGCTGGCAGCACTGCAGGATGATACTTCCCACTGACACTGCACTGCCGCGCGCACCACACGGAAGCTGCCTGGTTGGCGGCACAGCCTTTAATTCAGACACTACCAAAACTCTTACGCTGATTGGTCTGCAGGTGCGCGTCATGTGAAGCTCCCGTAGACATTCTTAGCGCCTCCCCTTTTCGTGATGTCATCAGGAAGCCACAGTGGGAACAGAGCAGCAGTTAGAGAGAGATCGGACAGGGGGCGTAAGAGTAGTGTTGGTCAGAGGATTGAAATACGGAGCGTGTAGCGTATGACCATGACGTCGTGCCAGTGAATGATGATGCTACAGCTGTGGAGGGTATGCAGAGCTTCACAGTACCTGTTATCGCCCCGAACCCCCGGTGTATAAGACATGGCCATAGACTAAGGGTCAGGCTGTATGGCCGCCAGGTAAAATAGTGGCTGTACCTGGAGACGGTTACATTGTAATTCAGAGCTTCGGCATGGACACGGAGACATCGCTTGGCCCAGCAATGCTTTACACTCAGCAGCAGCGGCTCAGACAGATTGTTTGTGACTCTTGCGTTCTGCAGCATTATGCTGGTGGTATAAATTCTTATTAACTCTGTATATATGGTGTATGTGAACCCTATCATAGGGTATATTTTTTTCTAGACCTACCCACACCAACCCCCCCACCCAAAATACTAAAGCTATTTACTTGTGCCAATTGTGCATCCAGCCTCCTTTTGTGCCCCTTATTTGTGTTTAGCCAACTTCTGTGCCCCTTATATATGAACTACTTGTATTTATTAATAACCTTATCTCACTTATACCCCTTTCACATTACCACCAAATACCCGGGATTTTCATCAAAAACCCAGCATTTTGCAAAAACCCGGGTTTTTGGTGGTGATGTGAAACCGGCACTTCCGAGAGACCCGGGACTTCAACACGGGAAAATAGAAGGGTTTTTCCCGTGTTCATCCCGGGAAGGGTGGGTTCTTAAAATGCGGCCAGTTTCTTTTGAAACGGGTTTTTCTTTCTGGAACCTGATTGGATGCTTATCTTGGCGCTGGCGATCAAAAGCCAATCAAAGCCACTATCTGGAATGATTGACACTTTACTTTAAAGGCAGACCCGGGTTATTTGGTGGTAATGTGAAAAGGACAGACCCGGGAAATTCCCGGGTTTTTGGGTGGACTTATAACGCGGTTATGAAAATGACACAGCAATGCTGCCAGAAAAAACCCGGGTACAAAATACCGGGTTTTACAAAGGTGGTGATGTGAAAGCGGTATAATTAATCTCCCAGCCTATATGCATGTGCAGTAGCGGCACAACGGTGTGAACACTACTGCACATGCGTATAAAGGTAAGGAGCAGAATGGCTTTTATATATATAGATTATTATTATTAAGCACAAATCATTTTAACTGATTGCCTGTACTATTTATAAGTTTTATTGCACTGTGATTAATTAATACATTGTTAGATATGGAAATATTGCGCTCATCATTTTTTGTTTAAGTT
>WWET01000127.1:108417-126013 GCA_011038615.1 Limnodynastes dumerilii | reverse complement strand
GCAAAACTTGTTGTTTGTTGTCTTCCATATTCTGTATTAGAGTGGTTTTCCTTCCTTCACACACTTTACCCGGACATGGATATGTCCCAGTCATGATTTTCATTAGATCATGATCTCCAGATGATCCCTTGTCCCAGGATTCATTTCCTAAGCACCAATCACCTGTACACAGTCCTGAGAGGTCCTGTCCTTTCCTTTATCAGCTGTTTTTGTGTCTTTGCATTTATAGATGACTTTATTTGTTTTTGGCAACATAAGAACCCATAGGAGGGAAAACTACTTTTATTTAGTTTGCTGTATCACCAGTCCCCTTATACAATATAAATGGCTCCTAATTAAGCCTCTAAAGTTCTCCCTTTTAGATTTCCAGTTCCTATAAAACATGGGCAGACGCTCCCTTTTGTATGGGTGTCTGTGTTGTCAAAGGCTTTAATAAAGCAAATTTTTGCACGTGGTGTCACTTCTTAAGCCACAGATTGAGGTTCCTGATGTTGTATCCTATTGAAATCCATATACTCGCTACACAGTTGAAAGTCCATGTTTTGTTCAAACCTTTTCTAAGTTCATCATAACAGCCATTACTCCAGCACTGGCCAGGTCCTTTGTCCCACCATGTTTAATGATCTCTCTATCTCTCCTTCCTTACTCACTGTCTTAAAATGTATATTGTGGATGTGTAGTTCCTGGCAAGCGCTTCACCTGTTTATTAACTAAAGAGCCTCCAGAAGAAGTGCAGTCTCCGGGGATTTCCTTCAGCTGTCCCTGTCATCAGATGAGACTTGCATTGGCGCAGCTAGTGCCACTTGCACCTCCATTGCACTGCACAACACTAAAGATACTGCAAGGTTTTATCCACTAACAAGAAGCCAAAGTAGACTTAAAGGGGAAAAAATCCATTTATAGTTCAGTCTCCAGTTGTATCTTCTAGATGCTTATTAACCACATTCACATCTGTCCAGTTAACCCTGCCCCTCTCTCCTGTGCCTTATCTGCTAGCCTGTCACCTCCATCTTCACCTCCCTGAATCTTCTAGCAATAGCGGACCTGAGGATTTCCCCCTCCAACACCACTTCTTCTGCTGTTCTCTTCTCTGGGGCCTTAAAGTTTTCACACAGCCCAATCCAGGGACACCCCACAGTTGTGGCTTTGGGTCTTTCCATCCTCTGGCTGCTGCAACCAGCTCGTACCCTTAGAACCACCCCGTCACTCTCTACATTGGTGTTCTTGCTATTTTCCTTTTCCAACATCTACGCTATTTGCTTTCTGGGTCCTTCTCTTCCTCTTTTCAGACCTTCTCGCCCTTATCTTAAGTGACTTCAGCCCTGATGTGTCCACTGACTCATCATGTTTTGGTCTCTCAGTGGACTTCCTCATCCTCTTATGTGAGTGAGATCTGGTTTTCATAAACCATTATGATGTTTAATTTCCCAATTTACTCTGATGTAATCTCTTCTCTGCTCATCTCTTGACTTGATTCATCTCATCCTTCTCTACATCACTATGCGTAACTTTGAGGCTATTGACACTGTATTCATGTCACTCCTTAACTCCCTTCTCTCTCCTACCAAACAGGCATTCCCTTTCCCATGTCTCCCTCACCCTTTCTCTTGACTCCCTGGCTATTACTGCTCCTCTTTTCAGATCCAGGCTTTGGCATTTCAAAGGCACCAGATTTCTGCAAAACAGAGGGACATGGAGGAAATCTCCCTCTAATGCTGACTTTGTCTATTTCAACTTTATGCCATAGACTTACAGTACACTGCTGCCCTTTCACTCTCTACAGTCCTATTTCAAGACCTTTTTCTCTGCCCAGTCCTCTATCCCCCATTGCCTTTTTTTTCAAGCCTCTCCTCGCTCTCAGCACTCTACTTTTACACCCATTTCACATTTAGAGTTGAATCCATATGTAAAAACCTCACATTCATAGCAGGCTCTCTGCTCCCTATCTATTTTGCCAACTGACTTTTTTCCATGTCTTTCCGATATGGGAGTCTAATTCATCATCTTAATCCGGTCCTACATGTGCCTAACGCCTCCTCCACTTCCTCCTGTAGTCTAATTCAATCTTGACTCTCTTCAGTCTCTCCCTGTCATCAGGAACTATCCCCTCTGTATACAAGCATGCCTGGGTCTCCCAACTCCTAAAGAAAACCCTTGATCGTGGTACAATTGCTACCTCCTCTCTTTCTTCTAACAACCGCATTGCCACCTTTCTTCTTGCTCCCGCTTGACCCACTTCAGTCTGGCTTTCATACTCTGCAATCACGATAGTCAGCAAAGACCTTGCTGCCAATTTCTAGGACCTTCACTCTCTGGTTCTTATCCTTGACATCTCTGCTGCTTTTGACCCTGGACCACTCTCTCCTCCTGCCAATCCTCCATTCCTTTCTGTCTGTGTGATACTGCCCTCTCATGTCTGTCCTCCTACCTCTGACCATTATTTCTGTCTCTCCACATGACTCCCATATCCTGTATTGGGCTTTCTCCCCCAAGATTCTGCTCTTGGACCTCTCCTGATTTCCACTTACACATGCTGCTCTAATCGTCTCTTTTGGCCTTCTTTATCTCTATGCTGATGAACCTCTAGTCCAATCTTCTCATACAAATATTCAGTTGTCTCATTGCCTGAGCTGATCATCTAACCACCTCCCCGAATAATCTCCCATCCCTTTATTATTCTTAGACTGCACCTTCTCCTCTAGCCTTCAAGTGTGTTGTCTGTTCTTAACTTCACCCACTCTGCTTTCATCTCTGAAATATCTTCTGGAGAAAACTTTTTTCCCCCCCTGGAAGCAATAAAGACACTAGTCCCCTGTTATCTGGCCTCCTTAACCCTACCCTCTCCTCTGCAATCTGTGCTGCTGCCCAGCTCTTCTTTCTCTCTACACATACTTTATCCACCTCCCCTCTTCTCCTAGCCCTACACTGGCTCCTCATCCCCTTAAGAACCGAAATCCAAATTCTCACATTCTCCTTTATTTACCCTGCTTGCCTTCTCTACCGTCACACTGCAGCCTGGCAAAAATTAAATGTTTGCCACTTGTCCTCCCAACTTACTACTTCCTCCTAGACTTTCCCTGAGCTACTCCTTTCCTCTGGAACTCTCTCCCTATTAGACTCTCCACCTTCTCTACGATACATCAAACGTGCTTTAGAGACCCCCTTTTTTTATCTAAGCCTTCCAACTCCTATTGGAACCCACTGCACCATGCTCCTTGCACTCTATCCCCATGCTCTATCCCTTCCATGTATTGTCACGAGCAGGGTCCTTATGTTTCATACACCATCCTCTCCTTTCCACTTTGTACAATGTCTGCTATCCCTATGGGCTCCATCACCCAGCTGCTTACTTCTGTCTTATGACTATTGATGCAGCAGTGTTTATAAACCATGTCTGTGTCCTGTACACTATGCCATCTTTTATTCATTGTGTTTATATATTTTAAGTACTTTGCAATGCAGAGCCCCTATGGCATTATATAAATAATAAAAAAAGCTAAATATTACTAAACCATAAGAAAAATCTTTGAAAAGCAGGTTTCAAACTTAGCAGGTGTCCTAAAGCTTCCACTGAAATTGTAGGATGGCTACTGCAAGGGATAGTGTCTAAACACTCATCACAATCAATAAACTATTAAACGCACGCACACAGCAATATAGAAGTACCAAATCACAATAATACTTTACAAACCACACAGGTTACATTTACAATGGTGGAACAAAGTAAATGCTTGATCTTTGGGTCTGAATAAGGTATGATTGTCAGAGCTATATTCCCCCTTCTACATCCTGAATCTGCAGATAGCTACACTGCAGATACATCTAATTAATGGAACTCTTGTGGTGAGATCTTGGGTCATAACGCTGTTTTATATGTACAGGTGAAACTCTAAAAATTAGAATATCGTTCAAAAGTTCATTTATTTCAGTAATTCAACTTAAAAGGCGAAACTAATATATTCTATAGACTCATTACATGCAAAGTGAGATATTTCAAGCCTTTATTTGTATTCATTTAGATGATTATGGCTTACAGCTTATGAGAACCCCAAAAGCAAAATTTCACAAATGTAGAATATTACATGAAGGGAAAATAAAAAAAGGTTTTTAAATACAGAAATGTCAGCCCTCTGAAAAGTATAATCATGCATATGTACTCAGTACTTGGTTTGGGCCCCTCTTGCTCGAATTACTGCCTCAATGCGGCGTGGCATGGATGCTATCATCATTTTTCCACCAGACTCTGGGACCTTGGTTTCCAAACGAGATGCAAAATTTGCTCTCATCAGAAAAGAGAACTTTGGACCACTGAGCAACAGACCAGTTCTTTCTTTCTTTTGTCCAGGTAAGATGCTTCTGACGTTGTTGTTCAGGAGTGGCTTGACAAGAGGAATACGACATTCCATGTCCAGGATCCGACTGGATGTAGTGGCTCTTGATGCACTAACTCCAACTTCTGTCTACTCCTTGTGCAGCTCCCCTGAACTTTTAAATGGCTTTTTCGTGACAATCCTTTACAGGCTGCGGTCATCCCTGCTGCTTGTGCACCTTTTTCTTCCACACTTTTGCCCTTCCAGTTAACTTTCTATTAATGTGCTTTGATTCAGCACTTTGAGAACATTCAACTTCTTTTGCAATTCCCTTTTGAGGCTTTCCCTCCTTGTGGAAGGTGTCAATGATGGTTTTCTGCACAACTGTCAGGTCAGCAGTCTCCCCCCTGATTATGAATTCTACTGATCCAGACTGAGAGACCCATTTAAAGGCTCAGGAACCCTTTGCAGGTGATTTGGAATAACTTGATGAATAGACTATGACCCTTTGAGCCTACAATATTGAACCTTGTCACATTATTATAATTGTGTGTGATTTTGTTTTTGGGGTTTCATAAGTTGTAAGCCATAATCATCAAAATGAACACAAATGAAGGCTTGAAATATCTCACTTTGCATGTAATGATTATATAGAATATATTAGTTTCAACTTTTTATTATTGAAATTAACTTTTGAATGATATTTACATTTTCGCGTTTCACCTGTACATGTCTGTCAATGTCTTTCTTATTGTTCTATGCCATGCAATTTAAGGTTTCTTTGCCTAAGGTCTTGGTTTTTATGTTGGAGATCTTGCTGTGTGGTGGTTCCCTTTTTTGTTTATTTTGTAACATTCTATATACTTTTTGAAGTAATTTCCCTTTTTTGTGTATCACATTTCTAAAGGGTACAGCTTAAAAAGTTATTTGTTTTTGGCATTGTTATATTAGAGGTTTATATTTGACCGTTTTGGGGCTAGGAGGCGCCTTTATTTCTTTCCTATGATAAGATGTCTATCTAAAGCTTTACCTCCTGTATTTGTATCCTTTACAGACCATAAAGAGCAATAACGGAGACTCTGAAGAAATGCCCTTAGTGGTGAACTGGCATCCGATACCAAATCTAATAATCTCAACGCCTTAAGATAACTGACAACATGAAAAACTGGATATGACCTTCAAAAGAGTCCCAAGTCATTTTAGTTCACATGACAATCCAGTAATAAACTCTGTCAGTACTAGATGCTATGGAACAATAATTTGATGCATGTCTCTATCGTCCAGGCTGACAGCTTGCCGTTATAGCATCCACTTTAAACAAAGGAGAAATAAACATTTGCTCTTTGTGAACGCTGCAGCTCCATGGAATTCATTTTTTGTTATCACTGTTTGCATTTCATTTGCTATTGTAGTCACAGACTTTTTAATGTTTAGAAAGCTATTAGAAGCCCGTTATGGAATGTCTATTACACAGAGGACTATAGAATTTTTTTTATGTCCTTAGTGCAGTAACAGGGTTGGTATTGTCCAGAGACCTTACAAGAGTTTATTGACCTTTGAAGTGTGAGCTCCTGGGTTTGCTGTTGTATTGCATGGCCTATTAAGCGATTTGATATTTCTGCAGCAATAATTGATTTAATTAATGAAAAGTACAGTCACTAGCAAATGGCTCCCAAACTGTTCAGTCATATGATCAGATCTGTGCTACTGGGCCTACCTCATGATGAAACCAATTCAGTATACTAAAACCTATAGCAATAGGGTGAAACAATTTGATCTTTGTGACCTTTTAATAATCTCTATGTCCACACACAAATAAATGTATACAAATATTGTGTATTTCTATTCTCTGTAAATACTGCTGTCTTTATATAATGTCATCTTTGCGGTGATTTAGATGTGATGCATATAAAATTTGTTAAAATGTTTTTTTTTGTTTCTTTTTAAATCATTTATTTCAAGCTGAGTAAATGTTCTAAAATTATGTATTACCGGATTCCTTGCAAAAAGGAAATTAACTTGGTACAATAACTAAAATGAAGTTGGTTCTAGTTTAATGCTATTAAAAAAGGGTTTAGTATGTTGAATAAAAATGTAATTACTGTTTTTGGTGATTAACAGTAGTCTGCTGAAGTTGTGAATGTGCCACACAGTAATGATCCCATGGGGTAGTTTGTTTATATATATTTCCGCAATATAGATAAATTATATGTTGAACAAGGTCGCTATGGACAACAAAATTACTTCATCTTTAGTTTTAATAACGCACCTAAAGGTGACACTGTTCTAACCTTACACAGAGTGACAATGACTTTTGGTTAAATGGGTCTTTATGGAAAAAGTACAAAGAGAAAAGTGTGATTTGTCCTTTCTATCCTGTGCATAGACTATATGCAAGGCTGATGGGAGTCAGTTACTCTAAAGCATTGTAGAACGCGGTGAGGAAGAATCTTTTATATTAAAATACACACAGTATTAAAGTATACATTTATAGTGTTAATAGAATTATTTTATTTGTAAGCTTTTTCCGTTCAGTAAAATGTCTCGTCAATAACAAAAATTGATATTCTAGTAAATACCAATTTTGCCTGGTGGACATCAACTGAAAGCATTGGCGCAGCCTAATGGATAACTCAGTGATAACCAATCATATGGCACCATAAAAACCCATCCATCCAATCCATCTTCTATTGAAGTAATGGGCCATTTGGTGTGCATGGTCTCCACAATAGAGATCATCTCTGTGTAGCCTCTATATCATGACTGCTTATACTTTGATTTTCAATGTATATTCCTTAGCAGGATAAATGTGGATTTCCTCTGTGTCTGTGGCAATATTTGATATTGGCATGAAGTGGACCGAGCGGTAGCTGGTGTGGTGTCCTGTGCATTGGATGCCAAAGAGAAAAATAGACGTGCAAAGGTAAGAGGTGCAAACGGTCCCTTTAATGGGAACATTTAGGTGTAATTTACATCAAAAGGATATTCTATTTGGGTGGTATATTTTTCAGTGGGGGATTGGTTACCGTAAATAATGTTGGCCTTGTTAATATCAGTGCTATTTTTTTTTTTTATGTCCTCAGACATATTTGTCTACCCTAATTGTAGATCCAGCGCCTTGGACGCCCCTGTATAGAGAAAAGAAGTCCTGTGAGAGCCTTTGGATACATTGCCGGCATCATCCAGGTCAGATCTGCGACTATTGCGTAATGTCTGCTGCGTCAGTCACAGGTTCTGATGGAAAATCTCTAACACAATTTATTCAATAGAATTCCTTGGTTTACTAAGGACTTGTATAGATATATTTTTGTATTTATTTATCTTTTCTCATTCTCCCTGGACATGGATTATTTATTTATTTTATTTTTTACCACGATTTCTATGCAATTTGGGTTTTTGTGTGTTTTCTTGTCTGGTTGTACAATGTCTGTACTTGGGGGATAAGGAGCAGGGACTGTTGTCCAGGAAGTTTATTGAAGTATTTATAGAACACATGTGTTACTTAGAACTCACCTACCCATAACAGAGTTCAGGTTACCTTGCAATAGATGGTGCCGATAACGACTCATTTATCGGGACACCCCCTGCTGGGATCAGTAATCCACCCAGTGTATCGCTGGCTTGAGTAAGAACTTCTGTGTGTGTCATGTACTAATCAAAGTTTAATTCAACAATATGCTGCAAATGTTGTTAACCAATCAGGATGTGTTTCATCACTAGCGCGAACTCGCCCCGTTTATCGGCCCACCCCCTGCTGGGACCGATAATCGCCTTAGTGTATGCCCAGCTTAAGAGCACTACCAAACGAGCTTTGAACGCCCCATATTCACTTTTCTGTTATGCAGTATGTAATTATCTTCTGCAAAAAACAGGACTGGCTTTCAATGACTTGGATGCAAGTCACACCTCCAATTAATGGTTGCACTAGGTGGCCCTCTGGATACAATATGGCAGAATGAATACAGCTGAATACATTTGTATTCCGAAATATTTGTTTTGCTACGAGGATCCTCCGTGTACGTTCTTTGAAAGACATGGTCTTAGGGCCAGCACCCGAACTCCTGATTTTCATGCTCTTCTACCCGCGCCTTAATATCCTCTAAGGAACGCGTCTCTGGATTGCGATTTATTTTTAACACTGTACGAATCCGGTCGATCCACTCTCTGTGTACGCACTCACACCTCTTCCTTTCACCATCTATCATGCACCCTGTAGGCCCTGTGGACTTTGGTTTTGTGTGTACCCTGGTGACTTATGCACTATTCTAATGTGCATGAAAATTGGGAGTTCTAAATGCGGCCATAGACATGGTCACAACGCGTTTCTATGTTATATCCTGTTCTAAACTTCTGAAGAAGTGCAGTGTTTGCACATAAGCTGTCTCTGTTGCACCCAGAAAAATATGCACTGTGGCTGCCGCTCTGTAATCTACAGTGTGCTCAGGGACGACTTCCCCTTTTGTACAGGAATACATGCCTGGCTTGAGGAATACTTATGTCCGAGTCATTGAAACGTTTCTCATTGTGAATCGTTATTTATGAAATAGAGTCCAATTACTCGGAGGCCTCCATCAGATAAGTAATGACGGCCTTATCCATCCAGCAGATTATAGGAATGACCCATAAATAATGCTTTAATTACATTACAACAGTGTTTCCCAAACTTTATCAGTTCTCCATATTTTTTTTTAGGCACCCATAAGACAAAATAATTACCAAGCAGTGCCATTTTTAAAATATTTGATTCAAAATAGTGTATTAACTATTTAGGTAAAGACATAAATAATTATTAAAATAGACATCAAGATATAGTTTTAGTAGTTTAAAGCAATCAGAGCTTTACAAAGATATAAACAGATCTTAGTGCACGTTTTAATGAAAATGTGATGGCTTGTCTGCAAGGTTACCTCGTTCCGATAGGTCCCTACCTACACTTAAAAATAATCTTCTCTAACACGGTACTTACCTCCTCTCTCGCATTTGCGGATAAATGATTATAAACTATTGATGGCATGACACAGCCACCTTTTTAATACAACACAATCTATGTACCATTATAACAAAAATAAGACTTACCATCCCTCTCTCAGTAATAGGCTGCAAAGAAATGAATGGAGTATTCCTTCTGTTATTTTACCTGGAACACAGGGGTGAAAATTGTATGATGGGGTACATTAGAGGTCTGAGGGACACACACAAATGTTATATATAAAAACATACCCACACACACAAAGAGCGGTACTTTGAGTTATTAAAGTGCTAAGAATTCTGGGCTTCTAGCAGTTTTAAAGCCAAACTTTTTTATAAATCTGAAAATGTTGGAATCCCTGGAAACCTTGTACTTTCCGTATGTATGTATGTATTTGGTTATTTTGCCATACTGGGCTGGCAATTGAGTATACCAACACACACACACACACACACACACACACACACAGATATGCATACACACACAATTTAGATAGATTGCTAGATATAGATAACCAAAAACCCCACTGGATACGTAACTCCTCAAAATGAGATAACTGGCTTGGGGTCTTAAAACCATCAAAAACAGAATAGAAATGCCAATAAGGCTTGTTAGCAGAGGGTAATTAAAAATTGTCAGGTATTTTATTATAGTTTATCCCAATGTTTCAACCTCAAATAGTGGTTTTCATGGGTAGTCAAAAACAAACAAAGGGCAAAACTTCCAGACTTCCGATTCTGAGGTTGTAGCCTGGTGCCAGGCTTAACATTTTTATCAGGTGTGTGTGTGTGTGATATAGATATATTATATAATATGTGTGTTTTGGGTTATTGATTTTGCACTCCATGCTGCTTGACCCTGTAAAAACCATTCTTTGTTGTTGAAACATTGGAATATGCTATAATAAAATACTGGAAAAAGGTTTGCTAAACCTATCTATTGATATTAATCATTCACATTCTAATAATAAATAATAGTAACTTACAGTGTGTGTGTGTGTGTGTGTGTGTGTATGTGTATAATTATATATACACCGTAGATATACCAGATTTCATGAATTTCCAGGGGAATATACAGATGGGTCGGTTACTTGTAGTAAGTTTATCCAGGTTTCTTTTGTGCACAGAACTTTTCACTACTAAAGGAAATATAATGTAATATTGTGTCATTTATGAAAAAACAATCTCCACCACCGCTACCAGGTTCTGGTATTACAGTCTGTCATAGCAAAGACAGGGCTACTCCACTGACTGTAGATTGTGTGTGTGTGTGTGTGTGTGTGTGTGTGTATACATTGATACACACACACACACACAGCTGTATTTACTTTTCCATATTGTTATGTTATAGCATTGGAATACATTTATTTCCCTCAAAATTCTACACACAATACCCCATAATGATGATACATTTGCAAAAATCTCCCAAAAACTTTTGACATAAAAAAAAAAAAAAACAAGAACTCGCATGTACATAAGTATTCACAGCCTTTGCTCAATACTTTGTTGATGTACCTTTTTGGCAGCAATAACAGCCTCAAGTCAATTTTGAATATGATGCCACAAGCTTGGCACACCTATATTTGGGCAGTTTAGCACATTTCTCTTTGCAGCACCTCTCAAGCTCCATCAGTTTGGATGGGAAGCGTCGGTGCACAGATCTCTCCAGAAATGTTCAATCGGATTAAAGTCTGGGCTCTGGCTGGGCCACTCAAGGACATCCCCAGAGTTGTCCTGAAGCCACACCCTTGATATCTTGGCTGTGTTATGAACCGTCGCTCCAGTCTGAGGTCAAGAGCGCTCTTGAGCAGGTTTTCATCCAGGATGTCTCTGTACATTGCTGCATTCATCTTTCCCTCTATTCTGACTAGTCTTCCAGTTCCTGCCACTGAAAAACATCCCCACAGCATGATGCTGCCACCAACCATGCTTCACTGTAGGGATGGCTTTGCCCTGGTGATAAGCGGTGTCTGGTTTCCTTCAAACATAATGCCTGGCATTCATGCCAAAGAGTTCAATCTTTGTCTCATCAGACCACAGAATTTGGTTTCTCATGGTCAGAGTCCTTTCAGGTGCATTTTGGCAAACTCCAGTCGGGCTGCCATGTGCTTTTTACTAAGAAGTGGCTTCCGTCTGGCCACTCTACCATACACGCCTGATTGCTGGATTCCTGCAGAGATGGTTGTTCTTCTGGAAGGTTCTTCTCTCTCCACAGAGGAATGCTGTAGCTGTGACAGAGTGACCATCGGTTTCTTGATCACCTCCCTGACTAGGGCCCTTCTCCCCCGATTACTCAGCTTAGATGGCTGGGCAGCTCTAGAAAGAGTCCTGGTGTTTCCGAACTTCTTCCATTTACGGATGATCGAGGCCATTGTTCTCATTGGGACCTTCAAAGCAGCAGATCTTTTTCTGTACACTTCCCCAGATTTGTGCATCAAGACAATTCCTTTGACTTCATTTTTGGTTTGTGCTCTGACATGCACGTCAATTGTGGGACCTTATACAGACAGGTGTGTGCCTTTCAAAATCATGTCTAATCCACCGAATTTACCACAGGTGGAGGCCAATTAAGCTGTAGGAACATTTCAAGAATGAACAGTGGAAACAGGATGCACCTGAGCTCAATTTGGAGCTTCATGTCAAAGGCTGTGAACACCTATGTACATGTGATTCCTTGTGTTGTGACTTAATAAATTTGCCAAAATCTTCCAAACACTTTTTCACATAGTCGTTATGGGGTATTGTGAAGTTTGAGTTGAAAAATGAATTTACTTCATTTTGGAATAATGCTGTAACCTAACAAAATGTTGAAAAAGTGAAGCACTGTCTGTGAATACTTTCCGGATGCAGTGTGTGTGTGTATATATAAATACTGTGTTCCAACACAGTCTACAGACTGTTGGAACCTACAAGTCCCCTATAGACCAACAAAATGTGGAAAAAGTGAAGCGCTGTGAATTCCGGATGCAGTGTGTGTGTGTGTGTGTGTGTGTGTGTATATATTTTTATATATATATAATATATAATATATATATATAATTGGTATTTTATTTTGTTACCTTTTTGATTGTAGATCAAGGTTGCCAACAGTCTTCTCCTGGTATCCCGGAAAAGCCGGCAAATATCACACAATAGGCTTGAGGCCTCAAGTTTCCATACTGTAATTCCACGTGTTTCTATTTTCTTAATATATTGTAAAAACATTTTGTAATCAATGTAGAGTGAACTTAAGTGAATAGTTTCGATGAACTTATAGAATAACATCTGGATAGGTTTTGTGGCCTAAGATCCCATATTACCACTACTTTGGATTAATGTCTGTGATTTATGTAATGAAACATGTAGCTCGGAATATATTTAAACATAATGGTAATCTATATGTCCGTATTTATCATTCAGCATGGACGTGATTTGGAGCAGGGTGTATAATATAACTTAAGTATCCCTCATCATGTTTCTGCAGCTCCCAGTATCCCCAATCATGTATGTCCAGCTCCCCAGTATCCACCTAGCAGGTGTGGCCAGTCCATCAGAATCCCACATCAAGTGTATGAGCATCTCTGCTCCACACCGATGCACGTGCACAGTAGTGTCCAGTGTTCACCAGTGCCTTTTAGCTGGGTAGTACACCCGGCTATTTTAGCGTACCACCCGGCCAGACCTGATCAACACGCTGATTATGATCTCCAGCTTTCAGTCCCTGCTGTCTGCTATTGGACTGTAAAGGCTTTCTGGCACTGCTGCACCTTTGCGTATCAAAAGCAGCAGAAAGTATGTACATCCCATCAGAGGACGACCACTGTCCGCTGAGACTCATACAGTACCTGCAGCTTCCTTTAGTGTGATTGTGTCATTGGCATGACCTAAGGTCACATCAGCGTCATTCACACACAAAGAAGTAAAGCCATTATATGAGAGGATTTTAAAAGATTGGTGGGGTCACTACAATAATGTCTGTACTGTATGGCCCTGATCCAGACCTACGACCGCGAGTATAGCGTATGATCGCCTAGGCATATAAAACTTTAGCGCCCATGACACTCCCATTGATTGTACCTACTTACGGCGGCTTAACCCTACCCTAACTTTTTAAAGCGTCCGTGCGTATTTTTGTACCGATACGCTGGTCGTACGGGGCTTAGCACGGCCATACTGTACAATTTAAATGACTATCCCCGCCTCTGTGTAGTAACTCGAGCGTCTGGACTCTCGTCGTACACAAAATTTGCTGAAAATACGCTCGCTGTACGCTGATGTCCTTCGGACGACCGGAAGTTTTCATACTGCACATGCGCAGTGCGTTTTTTCGCCTGGTTTTACGCTCCCGACCGACGTACGATCGCTTGTGGCCGTAGGTCTGGATCAGGCCCGTAGTGTGGATTGTAGGGCGGTCACTAGGATGAAGTTAGTATCAGGGCTGGAAGTAAGGGGGTATGACGTACCGTCCCTTCTCCCATTGGTTGACTAAAAGTTATAAATCTCCATTCACTTGTGTTTTTATACCACCACTTTTAAATTTACACTTTGATCACTGGTTAGTATTGTATGGCAGTCACTTGGCTGCAGTGGGAATTGTACAGCAGAGACTAGGAAGCTGTTTGTATGGTATAGTAGAGACTTGGCTTTGTTATTTTATTGTTACAAGAATGTGTTTGGTATTTTATAATGCTCACATGGATACTGTAATGTAGGGTGGTTACTGGTGTTAAATGTTAAATTGTTAAACAGGAGGGCACAAATTTCTTGTTTGCATGTTACGGCACCGCCATAATTACCTGAACTGAGAACCAAGGTGGCTGTCTGTAGAGGTGGATGTCGGTGTAACGGTACCCCTGGTTTACCTCGACAGAGAACCGAGGTGACTAGCAAGAGAGCGAGGAAGCCAGGTAGCTCACCAGTTTGTAGAGCCTGATGTCAGACAGAGTGTTTGCTAGAGCCCCTGATGGTGAGGATAGACTGGAGCTGATAGGAATCTGTCAGGTTATGCCCCTTAGAGAATACCTGGAAGGGGCAGCAGTGAATGGATAAGATAAAGTGGGGTAACTAGCAAAAGTAGTACCAGAAGAGACTGGACTGACAAACCACAATAAACACAAAACAGAGACAACAGACTAGAGGGGTTTAACGGGACAAACAAGACTGACAGACTGGGACTTACTCACACACACACACTCTCATACGAACTACCCAGAGGGCTACAAACACAGGCTCACAGGAGAAGGCAGGGAATAAATACAAAAAGGAATAATACAATAAGGTGGGAGAGGAGGAATTGGTACACAGAGGGTAACAGGCAAGGACCAGGGCTGGACAATGGAGGGCACTCAGGAATAAAAAATAAGCAAACAAGAGCAAAGTACAAGGCAGGCACAGATACTGGAAAATAGTCTATAGCCAACAGGGAAGTGTTCCCAGGTAAGGCTATTTAAAGGACCTCCCACCGATCGGCGGCAAGGGAGGCTAATTATCAGACAGCTGAGGGAAACCAGACATTAGCATCAAAGGGAGAAATTCACACCCTGCTAGGATTCCTCCTGCAGAGTGTAACAGTGCAGGGGGGGATCAGACACTAGCATCAGAGGGAGAACTTCACCGGGGGGATGTGTTGAACACCCCAGCACCGGTCCTGTGTCATTTCCTCCACCAGTAGATCACAACCAACAGAAAAAATAGTTACAAGAAAGGCAGATTCTGATGCCTCAAAAGCTTAGTTCCCAGTAGTGCAGCAGCAGTTGGAACGGATGTTTGTAGCCTTGTCAAGTATTTTTTTTGCAAATATCACCCTGCCCCCACTACTATTTAATTTAATACCACCCAGCTGATGAAAATTTTCTGGGGAGAACACTGGTGTCACTGTGTGGACACTACTGCGCATGCGTATAACGGTGAGGAGCAGAATGGCTTAGATAGATAGGTATTTTGGTGCACGTGAAATACTCCATCATCTATCTCTATATCTCTATCTCTATCGCATTTCTATTGGACAGAGCTGCTGGATTTGAAACTATGGCTAGACTGCACGTGGGCAAAATATATGCATGGATTGAGAGAGCCGCAGTCATTGTGTTTAACGTTAACCGTTTGGGTGATGAAGGTGAACTGTGCAGCAGCAGAGGCGGTTATACTCCTCAATCTCACTTATTAGTGTTATGGGACTACGTTTTTATAGGAGGAGGATACATTTTGGGCCACATGCAATCTGTTTGAAGCTTTCACTATTGTGTCTAATCTTTTAATATGGTGATGTGATGTGACATGAAGGGGGTCGGTGGGGTTGGGCCTGTGATGGCCTATGATAAATGAGGTACTTCTGTTACATGTATTTCTCAAGAGTTAATTACTATGGCATTAAATATCTGATGGTAAGCAATGGGCTAGGCCTTTTAATGGATCTTAGCTTCTTATGTTTTATTTTTCTAAAATAAAGTCTTAAAGATGAAGTCAAAGAAAGTGACGGCAGATAAGAGCCACATGGGGCTTGGTTTTTTTTTGTGTTAACTTAAACATTCTTGGGATAATCTCCTAAATAAATTATTAACTTTCTAGAGTCCATATAAATGTTAACACAAAAAAAAACCAAGCCCCATGTGGCTCTTATCTGCCGTCACTTTCTTTGACTTCATCTTTAAGACTTTATTTTAGAAAAATAAAACATAAGAAGCTAAGATCCATTAAAAGGCCTAGCCCATTGCTTACCATCAGATATTTAATGCCATAGTAATTAACTCTTGAGAAATACATGTAACAGAAGTACCTCATTTACCATAGGCCATCACAGGCCCAACCCCACCGACCCCCTTCATGTCACATCACATCACCATATTAAAAGATTAGACACAATAGTGAAAGCTTCAAACAGATTGCATGTGGCCCAAAATGTATCCTCCTCCTATAAAAACGTAGTCCCATAACACTAATAAGTGAGATTGAGGAGTATAACCGCCTCTGCTGCTGCACAGTTCACCTTCATCACCCAAACGGTTAACGTTAAACACAATGACTGCGGCTCTCTCAATCCATGCATATATTTTGCCCACGTGCAGTCTAGCCATAGTTTCAAATCCAGCAGCTCTGTCCAATAGAAATGCGATAGAGATAGAGATATAGAGATAGATGATGGAGTATTTCACGTGCACCAAAATACCTATCTATCTATATATATATATATATATCATAATTAATATAATCATGATGTATATGTGTACAATCTTTCTGAAATGTTTTTAATGTTTTTTTTTTTTCCTCCTTCAATCCAAACAAAAAGAATTTGACCAACTTTGTCAGCACCCGCTGTATGATGAATTCTGGCCCACGCCAACGGCCATTTTGATCCTTGTCTGGGCTGTCATCGGATATCTCAAAGCGATGAAATGTAACCTCCTCCTCTCCCCCTCCTGTACAATGGTTTTGTTTATCCTATAAAACATTTTTTGTGATTAAATTAAAAATGTGGTGTTTTTTTATATGAATGTTGTTTTAAAACCAAAAATAGGTGTTTATAAATAGGTTTATTGTGTTCTGTCCCCCCAAAAATATTTTGAATCATAAACACATAATTGCACATGTAATCCCCAAAAAATGTTAAATACCTGTAACAACATTAAGCTTTCAACATTGTATTGAAAAAACACAAACTAAATTTTTTTTCTAAGGTTACTACAACAACAACTAGACTCCTGACAATAACCTTTAATATTATGTGTCAAATGTTTACTCTAAACACACCAGTACATGATGAGTTAATGTGTACACATTCTATATGGGCAATCTAAATGTCGTCGTTTTGCAGAATAGTTGGCTAATTAAAACAGTGAATCTGGATGTTTTGCGTCTATTTCCATATCTGTGAATAATGAGCAACTTTAAAAACGGACACGTTTCCCAGATCAGAATCGCACGGCCAGTAAGAATTCTTAAAGTACATACGACAGACCGAGTTCCGTCCGTACGTTACCCTTCCGTGACAGAGGAATGGCTTTCTTCATCTTTGTTTCTCTGAATCTGGCAGCCGGATCGGCATCGTGCGTATTTGTAGACATACGAACGCACTTGCGCGCCAATCACCCTCTTAACTCTGAATCCGGTCCATGGCCTCCAGAACTAAACGCAGCATTTCATCAATGACCTGCAGAACTCTTTGGACCTGATCCTCGGTTGCGCATCCCTGCAAAAAACAGGCGGATGCGTTACACAAATCCACTACAGCGCATGCGTGAATGCATAAAAGCGTTAGTGTTTTTACGCATGCTAAACTGGGCGTGCTTAGGCATGTAAATATTTTTTGGGCCCGTTGACTGGCCTTTCTAAGCGCTTTTTTT
>WWET01000127.1:68829-105149 GCA_011038615.1 Limnodynastes dumerilii | reverse complement strand
GAACCAGGTAGATCCCTGTGAGTGGGAGTTAGTTACTAGTTGATGGAATGTTTTTTTTTGTCTAAGGATCCACAAGCTCAGGCAATAGATACGCTAATTTTGCTCTCCCTGGCACTGTGAGTGCATGTCTTCCCGCCATTTCCCATCATCCTGCGGACATTACAGAGGATCATGAGGGAGGACATTGTAGTTCTAGCAATCCTCCCATACTGGCCACGTTGTCCGTGGTTTCCAATATTGCTACAATTGGCAGTAGACAAGCTGTGGAGATAGCATCTTGGATGTTACTGGCAAACTCAAGGTGGAATAGTACATCTATGCCCGAAAGAACCCAGACTGACGACCTGGTTGCCGAAAGGTCCGGTCTGATACTTCAAGGGTTCTCAAGTAAAGTTCTTTCCACTATATTAAGAGTTCGTAAGTCTACAACATCAAAGGTGTATTACAAAGTCTGGAGTACTTTCTGTGGATGGTGCCAAGCATACTCCATTTCTCCTTACCAGGCTTCCATTGGGAAAATATTAGACTTTCTTCCACAAGGTCTTGAGAAAAATCTGTCTGTAAGCACCATTAAAATTCAAATTTCTGCCCCGAGTGCTATCATGGATAAGGATTTAGCACGTTTCTGATGCATAAAAAGATTTGTTCAGGCTGCCATTAGAATTAAACCTCCATTGAAACGTCCAGCTGCGAAGTAGAACCTTGAGTTTGCAGGATATTCCTCTCAAAGCTTGCAATGCTAAGGTTCAAAAGGAAAACCGATCAATCTGTTAACCTTAAGTTGTATTCCTGGTGGCAGTGACTTCTGCGAGAAGAATTTCAGAAATGCAAGCACTGTGGATAGAGGAGCCTTATTTGAAGTTCTTTCTTGACAGCATTTCATGTCAATCAGGAAATATTATTACCTGCCTTATGCCCCGAACCTAGAGATGACCAAGAAGCTAGTTTACATTGTCTTGACCCAGTAAGAGCTCTCAGTATTTATTTTGAGAGGATTGCAGCAATTGGATCATCTAAACAACTCTTTATTATTACAGAAGGCAGAAATAAGGGAAAGGTAGCCTCAAAAGCATCCCTTGCCAGGTGGATTAAAACCTGTATTTCAAAAGCCTAATCATTACAGAAGTTACCGATCCCAGAAGGAATCAAGGCACATTAGACAAGGGCAGTAGCCACGTCTTATGCAGAAAATAAGTCTTGTATCGATACCGCCTTATGAAAAGCGGCCGGATGGGCTTCTAATCATAATGTTTATAGAACGTATAAGTTGGATTTCTGGCGTCATCAGACGCGGAACGTCAACTGGCAGGTTAGTATGGTATCTCTCCCCACAAGATTGTACTGCTTTGGTATTACCCAATTCTAATGGCTGCCATGGAGGAGGAAATGGAAACGGTAGATTATGACCTGATAATATTGTTTCCATGACTCTTCCATGGCAGCATCTCCCACCGCATTACTAACCATGGTTTTTTTTTTATTTCCTATATTTTAGTCTTTAGTAGTTGGAAGACCCAGATAGGAGGAAGGTCAGGTCCTTACGTAGTCCGGGTCTTCTTAGTTTCTGTCCTGACTGGTCAGTATCCGTGATAAACCCAATGCTAATGGCTGCCATGGAGGAGTTATGGAAACAATATTATCAGGTAACGATGTACCGTTTATGCAGTATAGGGCAAGGTTGAAATACATGTATCATGTTTTGAGAGTAGCAATTTTTTTAGCCATGAAACGTGCTCCAACTGTTCAGCGTCAAAATTAGAAGTTAAAATGAGCGAAGGTGTATTTTTGAAAAATCACAATGTCCAATCTTAGGAGGGAGTCTTTCATAAAATGATTTGAATAAATTGCGAGGTGAATTATGGAATATTTTTTAAAAAAATGTTAATAAAATTTGCATAATTGCCCTAACTTTGTTGAAGTATACCATAATATTTGCAAAAGTGATATATGTTATGCCATAATTGCCCTTACTTTATCAAAGTATACAAATTACTTTTTGCAAATATATGTTATTCAACACACACACATTCCACTTTAAAGGTAAGTATGAGGAGGCAGTAAGATCCCAGTATTGGGACATGCTACCTGCCACCGCCCGTCTTCTTCTAGAACCTGCACTGAAGTTTTTGCTAAATTTTAGTTGACTGCAGGGTCCTAAAGAAGGAGTCCAGCTGCCATCTTGTATCTGTCATGAACTTTTAAAATGATTAGGAAAGGAAGAGAGTCGGTGCAGAACTTCACTGAGAGTTACTGCTCATGGCCAATACTTCATTCAGGTATCGCACAATCAGCACTTTGACATTTTTCAAAGTCCTGACATGAGAAACACTGCGCATGTGTAATGTATTGTATATGCTGGGACCAGACAGCCGCAGGCCAAGGGAACGCCTGCACAGGTGAGTTTTTACCTTAATTTATATATGAGGATGCAGGGGGAGAGCTGGAGACCTCTATTACATACATTTTTTTTTTTTCATTTTTTTTTAAAATTTAAACATATTGGTAAGAGTGTACATGTATAATATATAGATATATATGATGTTATTTTATTGTTGTAATTCTTCATTATTACAAATGATATTTAAATACAATGTTATGAATCTTACTATAAAAGAGGTGATGAAAGAGAGAGAGAGAGAGAGGCCGCGAAAGAAGATGAAGTGAAGGTAAGTAAACATGACGGTGGGAGTAAGGAACTGCATATATATATGATGGGGGTACAAAGGGAAAGGATATATATGAGGAGGTACTAAAGAAATGCTGGATGGACACACAAGGTGCCAGAAACAGGAACATAAACAGGAACAGATTGCTGTATATAAGATTGTTACATATTTTCATTGTACAATCTATAGGATCATATGTTGCAGTATTAACATAAATAATGCTTAAGCATTAAAGAAATAATACATGAAAATTCCAATTATATTACATTCAACTATTGTATATTAAATAATTATAATGTTTTACACCACTTACTGTCAATATATTACATATTTAATTTTAATGTTAAAAGATAGACAGTAAGTGGTGTAAAACATTATAATTATTTAATATACAATAGTTGAATGTAATATAATTGGAATTTTCATGTATTATTTCTTTAATGCTTAAGCATTATTTATGTTAATACTGCAACATATGATCCTATAGATTGTACAATGAAAATATGTAACAATCTTATATACAGCAATCTGTTCCTGTTTATGTTCCTGTTTCTGGCACCTTGTGTGTCCATCCAGCATTTCTTTAGTACCTCCTCATATATATCCTTTCCCTTTGTACCCCCATCATATATATATGCAGTTCCTTACTCCCACCGTCATGTTTACTTACCTTCACTTCATCTTCTTTCGCGGCCTCTCTCTCTCTCTCTCTCTCTCTCTTTCATCACCTCTTGTATAGTAAGATTCACAACATTGTATGTAAATTTCCTTTGTAATAATGAAGAATTACAACAATAAAATAACATCATATATATCTATATATTATACATGTACACTCTTACCAATATGTTTAAATTAAAAAAAAAAATGAACAAAAAAAAAATGTATGTAATAGAGGTCTCCAGCTCTCCCCCTGCATCCTCATATATAAATTAAGGTAAAAACTCACCTGTGCAGGCGTTCCCTTGGCCTGCGGCTGTCTGGTCCCAGCATATACAATACATTACACATGCGCAGTGTTTCTCATGTCAGGACTTTGAAAAATGTCAAAGTGCTGATTGTGCGATACCTGAATGAAGTATTGGCCATGAGCAGTAACTCTCAGTGAAGTTCTGCACCGACTCTCTTCCTTTCCTAATCATTTTAAAAGTTCATGACAGATACAAGATGGCAGCTGGACTCCTTCTTTAGGACCCTGCAGTCAACTAAAATTTAGCAAAAACTTCAGTGCAGGTTCTAGAAGAAGACGGGCGGTGGCAGGTAGCATGTCCCAATACTGGGATCTTACTGCCTCCTCATACTTACCTTTAAAGTGGAATGTGTGTGTGTTTTATGTTCTCTGCCCATCACTGTTGGGTATGCACAGTAACTTACTGTAAAGTACTGTGCATGCGTCTAACTTTGTAACCAGAAATAGATATAAAAGGCATTATACTCCTCTATCTACTTTATATTGCTTGTATGGAGTAGTTAGTCACATAAAAGATATCATTATATGTTGCTATGACTATGTGCATGTTTGGCGTATAATGGATGTAATTTTTTGACATGACTAATTGTAATAAGAATTGTTTTTCAAATTTAGCAACATGGAATTGTTATGCTTGTACGTACGAATTATGTACATGATACACCATGCGCGTTCTGCTATTGCCTCTGAACAAATAACTAATCTACAAAGAAGATGACGAAGAAAGCAACGGAAACCACGTGTGTTCCGTATTTGTAAAACTCTGTAATATCTCACAAGATCCTCTGGCCTTACTCCCTCCAGACTGTCACGGAGCTCCATTCTCGCACTGTATGAACTAATAAAAGATGACAGCAGTTTAGTTATCCCAGGGATTGCATTGTAGCGTTTTGTCTGCTAAAAAATGTAGTGCACTTATCAATCCAAACGGAAGTTTCCAACATAGTTTATCGTTTAACAGTGGTATTTCTCAATCGACCTTTTGTTGGTTTTTACCAAAAGTTCTCGATGCCATTGTGAAACATTCATCGTGATACCATACATTGGCCACGTGACACCTCGGAATGGAGCAATCAAAAGCAACAATTTTACAATGTTGCAAAGATGCCTAATGAAAATGTTTCTGATTCCTATATATGTGATGCAAAGTCTAGCATTATGAACGTGTGTGTAATGTTCTCCGAATCAACACATGATTCTTATATTCTTTGAAATTCTTCTGCATTCCAATTGTTTAACTATCCTCTTTGAGGTGGAGAATTGTCAGTCGGTAAGTATTTCTGGAATAGAAAAAGAACATCTAACGAAACCTTTCATTCATGTATTGTTTTTCTATTACGATTAATAGGTGATTCAGGATATGGCGTACGGCCTTGGTTAACTATACCTCAGCTCTGCACGGTTTGAAGGTCTAAGAATCGGTGTAACGCATTGCACTTAGCAACACGAGGCGTTATTGAGCGCAAGTTTGGAAATCTGAAAAGTTGCTTTTGATGTTTGGATCACTCAGGAGGAGCATTACAGTATTCCACGGAGAAAGCGTGTACAATATATGTTTAAGTTACGTACAATAAATATTGTGTAATATACAGCAATCTCCCCAACATTGAGGAAAGTGTCCTTATGGATGAACCAGAAGTGCCTCCTGCTTTGGAAGATGAAGTCACACAAATTGGTAGCCATATCTGGTCTGAAATAATATCACAGTATTCTTCATGTAAGTTAACTCGAAATTATTTGCATTGTATTTCAGCTATAAATTACAGTATACAAATTGTTTTTTTTCTTGTGTTGCAGGAACTCAACCACTTTGTGTATCTTTCATTTTCTGTTAACATTACATTAACATATAGTTATAAATAGCAGCAAAGCATCTTACAATAAATGTTTCTAAAACATAGGGTTGATTACATAATAATTTTGTTAATACAATAATCAAAAACACAATCAAATATTTTACAATTACTTATATAAGGATTTAAGGATGTAAAAATGTTTAAATACTAAAATTTTTAGGGAGTATGTCCAAACTTTGTGAAACACTAGTCAATACTGGTAACCACTGTATACATCGCATACATGGGACATCATTCTAATTGTTGCCACTATTTAACTAACTATTTGAGAATCTATGTTCTGCAAATGTTTGTCTTTATAAATTTTTCACTATTTGAACTCAAAGAATTTCTAAGGTGCGCGTGAGTCACAGTGGAGAAGAATTTCAGAATGGCTCCTGTATTTAATTACAATTAAAAGTCTAAGTTGAGTGTAGTTGTGGGTGATGCGTACACTGTGTGCCTCATGTAGCACACTAATCCATCACAAGGGAGGTCAGAGAAGACTTCTATACATATCCAAAAAGTTTGCCCAAATACCTTACATACAGAATAGCTATTCTGTATGTAAAGTCCCCATATACCCCACTTTTCCTACCCCTAACACCAATGTGAGGCGGTGTGAATTTAATGCTGCGAGTGTAGTGTTTTGTAAATATAGTAAACTTCATTTGATTGCGATCGGGCCAGTTTTGAAGTGACAACTGGCCCTATCACACTATGGGGTCTATTTTGAAAGATCATTTTAGTGAGTACTTGTGGGTCTGTTTTAATATGTCTAATATCTGCATGCATAGATCAGCCTACATAGGTATAGTATGCATCATTATGATTTTGCAATGTAAATTTTCTGGTAATGAGCGTTTTAGTGTTATAGTATTTTAGGGGCACATGGGGTATAAAGAAGCATATACTATATGTATAATTATATTAAAATATCATGTATAACTTTATCTGAGTTTTTACACAAGGGATCATTTCCATAAACAGATATATGATGATAGATATCTCATGTAAAATATCTACAAAGAGAAACAATCCGAATGAATACAAAGTTTGAACTTCAGCAACACAATATAGTAATGTTTTCCCAGCATCCCCAATCAGGTGTCCAGTAATCCCCCCAGCAGTAGTCCCCCCAGTATCTGACATCATGTGTCCAGTCCCCCCAATATGGCCATCAAGTATACAACATCCAGGCCTCCCACTTACTTACCTGCAAAGTCCTGCTGCGCTTATCAAGCGCTTCTTCCACGGTGGGACACAGGCTCTGAATGACGTTGTGTGACCCCAGGTCATGCAATGTCATTCCTACAGGGGAGGAGGCCGGGGATGCACTGCAGTGAGCGCTGGTGCTCATTACTAGTAAACGCCGGCTCTCATTACTAGTAAACGGTTTGCAGAACCAATACCTACATTAGGTATCGGTTCTACAGAACCAGTGCGAACCGGCTGAATCCCAACAACATAGAAAAGACAACATAAGCTTCTGTAATTTGAAGAAGAAATCTACAAATAGTACACCTCAAGGTTCCCATGGAGTAGATAATTCCACAGGCCTAGAAAGAGGTTAGGGGGCATTTCCCAGAACCAGGAGTGAACGGAAAGCTCAGTGAGAGCTGCTCGGTCCTAATCAGGGAGGTAAGGGGTACAGCATGAAGCTACCCTTATCAACTAACTCTTGAAAACACAGCATTAGGCTGGCGAGCCTCTAGACAGGTGACCTAATTACACATTGGGCCTGATCCAGAACAACGATGTAGCGCTGAGCGTGCTAACGCTCAGCGTTACATCGCTGACTCCCCCCTGGCACTCCCCCTGTGCGGGCGTATGGCCCCTTCCTTACGCCGGGTGAAGGTTACCCTAGCTTCGCCCGGCGTAAGGAAGGGCCCATACGCTCACACAGGAGCGTATGGCCGCCTAGCCCGCCCCCCTAGCCTCATTTACTTACCTCCCCCCGCCCTCCTGGAGTAACGTGAGCGTTGGGACGCTGGAGTACGTCCCCTCCAGCGTCCCAACGCCGCTACTATGGACGCCCGATCGTAGATCGGGCGTTTCCATAGTAACGCCACCCAACATCTGCCCGGCGCATGCGCATTAGCGCTACGGCCGCTGTACTAGCGACGGCGGCCGTAGCTCAGGATCAGGGCCTTTGTGTTCTCTTTAAGGGCTGGCGTTTTCTCTTGCAACAATTCAACATCTGTAAGAAAAGAGTGCCAGATAGAATGTAAAGATGTAATTCTGATTATTTTAATTACACTATGGTTTTTTTAATTCCTTTACCAATTACAAGACTATGAAAAGTGTGTCAGATAAATTATACCAATAAAGTCACAATGCAATACAATGGACATGGCACAATATACAATACAATTGTATTTGCAATAATTGTTATGCATTCTCACTGACACTCCCCTTGCTACATTGTAAATGCCATTTTTTTGCATCAACGGGCCTGATCCAGAGCTACGAAATTGGCCGATTTTGAGCGAGCGTACAACCTTTTTTGCGTATTTTTGTATGCAAAATCGCACTGCGCATGCCCAGTATGACAGCTTCCGGTCGGCTGGATGACATGAGCGTATAGCGTTCATATTGTGTGCGAAACGTTCGCTCGAGGGGCGTGCGTTCAGTACGACGGTCGCCTGGGCGCTCGTTTTACTACATGGAGGCGGGGATAGCCATTTAAATTGTACAGTATGGGCGTGCTAAGCCCGTACGCTCAGCGTATTATGTGGGAAAATTCGTACGGCCGACGGTAGTATCTGGTGTAGGGTATAGCCGCCGTAAGCATGTACTTTACAATGGGAGTGTTAGGGGCGTGTATGTTTATACGCACGGTCGACCGTACGCATTCGCCCGTCGTGCGAAATGTTGTAGCTCTGGATCAGGCCCAACGTCATTATTAATGGTTGTGGAGCCTAGGTCTGGATGAAGGCTTTTGTCTTTAACACAGATTAATGTATTTGTTCCCCCAAAATCATAGAGTAATGGTATAAATGCTTAAAGCTTTGATGTGCAATAATAGACCTAAAAATTCAGTACATTATGCTGTTGAAACTGCACGTGCAGGTAATCTTGCTCTTTAACATCTGAAAAGTAGAAATATAATGCATAGCGTTACATGTTATGATCTAATAATGTGTCAACTGTAATTTTAGACATCAACTTAAAAGGAAACAATGTGAATACCATATTTTGTAGAGAGTTTATAAAGCGTTAAATCTTCGAGGTCTTCTAATGGTTCTACTGTAACGTCTGGAATTTCCAGGTGAATTTTCTAATGTTGCAAAACTGAACAGATTCCGAATCTCTTTCACTCTAATCCTATTCATTATGGAGAGGTTGAGGTGCTATTTGTTGTATTGTTCATAGGCATGTTAATCGTGAAATCTTGGAAACACAAAAGAAATTATTAGCACACTATTTTGAGCATACAGATGTGTGAGAGTTTCTAACAAATTAGCTAGGCGAGTGACAATTTATCAATGGCTCAATAGCTTTCATAACATTTTTAAGTTCAGAATGAATATTGCCAACTTCTTTCCTTATAACATTTTGAACGTTTGATAGTACTCTCTTAAACACGTTTTGAAGTTGAAACATGTTTGGTTTATTATTTGCCATTGCGTCAATTTGTGCTGTTTCAGTAATATTTTCACCAACATTGTCCAGCAATGACTGTGATGTTACTGAACTACTGCAAGAGGAAAAAGGACTTGTATTTGAAACAGTGGAATATGAATCATGTTGTGGGCCATGTTGTAATGGTAACAATGGACAAATTTGTGGTAAATGTAGTTGGGCCACTGGCTATACTTCTGCTGTCACCAGTCAAGATTGATCCTCCATGTCCAAAGTCTGACATTTTAATGAAAACATTATTTGCGAATTACTCATCATTGCAATTGCAATATGCATAAGTTAAAAAGAATCTTAAAAGAACAAAGATACCTGATCATCTAATCATCTAATTTACATAGAATGAATATATAAATTCATTTAAATGGTTCTGACATTTTTCCCATAGCTGGAAGATTAAAAACCTCTGAGGGTTCATCTTGAATTTGTGACATTTGCTCTGTCAATGAATGTAAACCTATATTAAGATATGAATTACACACCTGGGGCATTGTGTTTAGGTGTCCCAAAAACATTTTTCCATAATATAATAATGCAAGTGGTAAAATTGTGACTGACATTATAACATAACATCTAAAAACAAACAAATTTGTCAACACATTTTCTCAATGCTTTTGAGCAGCATTCTGTTTCTACAGGACATTAATTTGGAAGATGCAACTTGATTTTGTATTTCGAACAATATACATCAGTTATTATGTTAATTATAATCACTCATGCATTTTTTTATAATTTGGTTCTTCTACACGTGAGACCATTGTGGATGCAGAAAACATTGCCGATAGTCTCCTTTGCCGTGTTGCTGTTTATACAAATATTAATGTAAGTACAATAAATGAGAATCCAAAAAATATTAAATTGTGTTTGGTAATTTTGAAGTATTGGATATTAAAAATGTTTGTAACAAAAAGTGTAAATGTCAAATTAGAGAAATTATCACCTATCTTGGTAGAAATGACTTAGTTTAAATCTAAGTCAAATTCTATTTTGGTATACATAATTATATTGTATGTTTATTATACATCCTCACTGTCAGGTATGCATCAGTAATGACTATGGCGGTGTAACCGATGATTTTAATTGTATTCCAATGCAAAAGTGACAGCGATACATAATTAAACCATCACAATTAGTAAACATGTAAGTACAGCTATCTAACTTAGTAAAGATGTATTTTGCGTTTTTTAAATAGCTATTATGATGTTCCTTTGAATGTTTGGATATCGATTTGTGAGTACCTGTAAACAAACTTTTATGCAGTACTGTTATTATTATATATTTAAGAGAAGAAAAAGTAATCTAAAGAAAATTAAAAGCTATAATATTAGTTAAAACATTCCAGCCATCATGGCATGTATTTCTTACTTCAGGAGTAGGCACATCTAGTACATTAACAGTAGGCGCTATAATGTAAATGTCTAGATTGTTGGTGGTAAATTTGAACATTCAAGTCAAGTCATTATTATCATCCAGTGTTAATAATAATAGCAACAATAATATTTTAGCAACAATAATATTTTAGCTTCAATTATAATTAAGTACATTTTATCAATTTTCCACATTTTTTAAAATAATTAAGGTGCCATGCTTACCCAATGTGTATGGACCATAACGCCCTTTGGCAAAACATCACAAGGCTCCTAATGTTGTAGATGAAACATAGAAAACATAACGGTTATTAATTATTGTTTCCTCTGCCCCCATCCTGTCAGCACACTTCCGGGTTACAGTTCCCCCACTGGAGCCAGACAGGAAAAGAGAAGACACCGGTGGTATAAGAGGACGCCCACCTCCGGTTCCCAGTGTCTTCTTTTTTCCTGTTTGGAGTCAGAGAGGGAGCTAGTTCTTACCTGGGTCCCTGACGGTAGATTGCTGTAGTCCCCGGCTGATGCGTCACATGCAGGCCAGGACTGAGGTTTGGCTGGCCTCTGTAAGCGTGTGGGAGCGCGCGTACTCCCTCTGCCCGACCCTATATTACTGAGGGCGCGCAAGGAGTACAGGCAGCAGGCTATAAAGCGGTAGAAATGTCTCCGTTTACGGGCGCCGCCATTTTGTTGTAGCCCGGCGGCAAAATTTCCAAAAAAAAAGGAAAACAACGTCATCCAAAAGGGACTTAAAAACAGAAGCAAGCACATGGTTCAGTGTCCATGGAAGCTGCTTGCAACATTCCTTCAGGACTGCAGGAGAAATACCCCTTTATCCTGTTACCTTACTGGACTAAGGTACTTGTTACTTTCCTTATTATGGTGCTGCTATACTTAGTCTAACCTGGAATTATACTTAATTTTCCAGAGTATTCTCCCACGGAAATTATACATTACAGCCAATAAAATGTCTGTTAATACTACTAATCTTCAGCTGCCACAGCCAAGAAAGTCAGGGTAAGCCCATTTTTATATATATTTGTTATGGTTACTTGCTTGAGCTAGTTAGTTATATAGGCGTCATTTTTCTGCAGATCAGAAACAAGCAAGGATACCTCATTAAAGTCTAAATATAAAAGGAAACACCTAGCAAAATGTTCACTCTGTGACGTGCAATTAGAGGAATCCGACAAAGGTCTAACATGTAAAGATTGTTCAGCTAAAGAGAAAACTATTTCTTCTGCGCAAGTTGTGGAAATTGCCAGATTAGTGAGAGAATCATTAGTGGATACTTTTGTCACAAAGGAAGATTTAATGAATTTCTCTCGTAAAAGACCAAGGCAGCTCGTTAGTGATGCCTCAGACTCTGAAATAGAACAAGGGGAATGCTTGTCGGATATACCATATGAGTCTGATCATAACAAGTCTCATCAGGAAGACAACGTTGATACAGAGCTAGTAGACAGCTTGTTAAAATTAATCTACAAATCTTTAAAATTAGAGGAAGAAAAGCAGGAGTCTAACTTAAAAGAATTGTTATTTGAAGAGTCAAAGAAAAAAGTTAGAGTTTTCCCCTTGTCACAAGCACTTAAACAAATGGTAATAGAAGAATGGAAACAACCGGACAAACGGCTATCTTCTACTAACAGAATGAGCAAAATTTATCCCTTTTCCCCTGAAGACACAAGGAAATGGGAAGACTCCCCGAAAGTGGATCCGGCAGTTGCGAGACTATCAAAAAAGACAACTCTGCCATTGGACGATGTTTCAGCGTTCAGGGATGCAATGGAAAAGAAGATGGAGGTGGGTCTGCGTAAGCAACATTCTCTGTCGGGAGCATCTTTAAAAACAGCAGCAGCAACTGCCATCACATCAAGAGTAGTAAGGAGTTGGTGTGGTTCACTAGAGTCAGACATCCTGGAGGGAGTCAGAAGAGAGGAACTACTAAGTCAAGTTCAGAACATTCAGCTGGCGGTGGAATTTTTGTGTCAAGCTTCAGTGGACTCAATTAAGATAGCAGCCAGGGCAGGAGCAACATCGGCAGTAGTGAGAAGGGCCTTGTGGCTGAAGCCATGGCTGGCTGATACACAGTCAAAGAATAAGCTTCTGGCACTACCATTCCTTGGAGACTTCCTGTTTGGCGCTAACCTGGACGATATAATTTCTAAATCATCTGGAGGAAAATCTACTTGGCTTCCCCAAGAAAAACCTAAAAGATCCTACCAGAATAGACCAGCTAGAGGAAGCTTTTCTGAGTACAGGGAAGCAAAGCAGTACCGTCCAGGCAGAGTCTACCGAAGAGGGCAACAATTCGGCTCCAGATCTAATTTTCGCGGCCAAAGGGGTAAGGACATTAGATCTACCCTTAGATACATGTCACAATGATGCCCTGGTGGCCAGACCGAGGGACACAGTTGGAGGAAGACTTGCGAGGTTTTACAAAATCTGGGAGAACTCTGTCAAGGACAAATGGGTTCTGGACATAATTTTTCGAGGATACAAGATAGAGTTCGTGGTACAACCGACTTCATCTTTCATAGATTCACCAACTCCACACCTCAGAGAGGAATATCTAGCTCTGAAAGACAGCCTATTGAATATGATAAAACAACAAGTTGTAGTAGAAGTCCCTTTGCAAGAAAGATTTCAGGGGGTTTACTCCCGCTTCTTCATAGTAAAAAAAGCAAACGGAGGTTATCGTACAATATTGGACCTTCGGGGTCTGAATACATTCATAAAGGTTCAATCTTTCAAAATGGAGTCGGTGAGTTCAGTACTAATGAATCTTCGGCAGGGTGCGTTCATGACAACCATCGATCTCAAAGATGCGTACCTACATATCCCAATCCTAGCAAGTCACTGGAAATATCTACGGTTCATGATCTTCGGAAGACACTTCCAGTTTGTAGCTCTCCCCTTCGGTCTGGCCACATCCCCAAGGACTTTTTCAAAGATTCTGATAGTCCTAATAGAAATCCTGAGATTAAAAGGCATACCAATTTGGCCTTATCTCGACGATCTTTTGATAACGGCAGATTCTCAGGCACAAGCCCAACGTTTTACGGACACAGTTATTCACACCCTGAGACTTCACGGATGGCTCATAAACGTGGAAAAGAGTCACCTCACTCCTACCACTGTTATAAAGTACTTAGGGGTACAAATAAACACGGACTTGATGACAGCAAGCTTGACAGAGGAAAGAATAAAGAAACTTATCTTCCAGGTATCAAATTTGCAGACAAAAAGGCAAGTTCGAGCGGAACACTGCACAAGAGTGTTGGGGCTAATGTCGGCAGCCTTAGATGTAATACCCTGGGCAAGAGCGCATATGCGACCACTACAAAATTGCTACCTACGCCAGTGGAACAAGAATCCCAAGGACCACAGGCAAAAAATAGTATTATCATCGAAGGTCAGGGAATCACTCAACTGGTGGAGAAACAAAAAAAGACTAGCAGCAGGCAAGTCTTTCCGACAAATGTTACCGATAATAGTCACAACGGACGCAAGCGACTTAGGTTGGGGTGCCGTATGCAATCAGACACTACTTCAAGGATCTTGGCCCAGGAGAGTACTTCCAGAACACTCCAATGTCAAAGAGATGAAGGCAGTTTGTCAAGCCCTCAAACACCTACAAACCACAGTGGAAGGTCATTCGGTTACCATTCAGACAGACAACAAATCAGTTGTCGCATATATAAACAGGCAAGGGGGGACAAGAAGCTCCGCACTTGCCTTCGAAACAAATCAATTGATGACATGGGCGGAGAAACATCTGATAGACATCAAGGCAACATACATAGCAGGCAAAGACAATATACAAGCGGATTTTCTAAGCCGTCATACAATCAACCAATCAGAATGGCAGCTGAACAAGGAAGTGTTTATGCAGTTAGTAAGCAAATGGGGAAAGCCGCAAATAGATCTGATGGCCTCCTCTCAAAACAATCAAGTGAGGACATATTTCTCCAGGTACAAGGATCCCAAAGCACTCGCAGTAGATGCGTTGGGAGTTCCATGGGACTTCAACATTGCATATGTATACCCACTTGTCACCATGATACCACGGGTTCTGCTGAAAATAGAGAATGAAGGCAGTATGGTAATAACAATTCTACCTTTCTGGCCCAGGAGGCCGTGGTTTCCGAAAGTACTGCAATTGTCAATAGACATACCGTGGACACTCAGTAAATCTGGTATTTCTGGCAGTCAAGGTCAGTTACTCCATCCGGATCCAGGTTATTACAAACTGACGGCCTGGCTGTTGAAAGGTCCAACTTTAAACAAGGATTTTCCTCTAATTAAGTCACAGAAACCCTGCTTAATGCAAGAAAAGTGACAACCTGTAGAACATATTGGAGAATATGGAGAACCTTCTCTTATTGGCAGGAAAAATCTGGACATTTAGAAACGAACATACCTCAGGTCTTGGAATTCTTGCAGGTTGGTCTAGATAAAGGACTAGCAGTCAGTGCCGAAATTTGAACTTTCAATGAGCTAAGTGCCAGACAAGAATTTAGCTTCTAACATAACAAATATGTTGTGAGATTTATGCAAGCAGCAAAGAGATTAAAACCTCCTAGGAGGAACTGGGTTCCTCCTTGGGACTTGAACTTGGTTCTGGACGCCCTCACAGGTCCACCTTTCGAGCCATTGTCAGAAATTGACATAAAAATAAAGCTAATTGTAATCTTTAAATGCAGGGATATATCTTTGAATTGCTTACTGCACACAGACACTGACCAGCTATAATATCACACTGTTATTTAGACTTGGGATAGGAAACATCACCTCTCAACTCTAATGCTTTTTGCAACAGATGAAATATGAATCCCCTGCAATCACCATGGTTTAGCCCAGGAGTAACTAAGTTCAAGGACTTAACAAGGTCTGGATCAGGCCCTTTGTCCTAATCCAAAAAGTCCTTTGGAACAAAAAGTTCATCATTTGGATTTAGTTAGGGCCCTAACCATGTATTTGCAAAGAACTGCCGACTTTAGAAAATCGGACCATTTATTTATTCTACCAGAAGGGGCAAAAAAAGGCAACTCAGCCTCTAAAAGTACTAAAGCCCTACAGATACAGGTCTTTATCCATCTGGCTAATGAGTCAAAGGGATCTACTCCACCTACAGGTATTAAAGCCCATTCCACTAGGGCCATGTCTACATCCTGGGCTGAAAAAGAAGCAGCATCGATAATAGAGGACCATCCTGCCGCTTTACAGATTTCTAATAATACCTTTTGCAAGCATTATAGGCTTGACGTATCTTCCTGTGCTGAAGCAAGCTTTGGAAGACGTGTGTTAAGTGCAGTGGTGCTGTAACTGTACTTTACGTTAATAATAATAATACCAACTTATTTGTCCCTCCCATAGTTATACTGCTTTGGTATGACCCGGAAGTGTGCTGACATGATGGAGTAGAGGAAACCATATTATAAACCATATAGGATTGCAGTGCAAAAAACTATAGATTATTCACCTGTTAATGAGACCAATAATTACCAACATAAGGAGACTGTCGATGTGCGGATGGTGCTGCGGAGGGCGGTGTGGAAGGTAGTGAGAATAAGGTTCCTGGAATGGCTTCAGCTGATGATAGAATATTTATTATCTATTCAACACAAACATAAATGTCTTTCAAAATAAATTGATCCATAATGTTTATTTATAAACGTACATGTGCTTTTCATTGTCCTTTCCAGAAGGTAATCCTGGAACACTTTCTGGGCCAAGATGGTCACTAATTCTCTGTTCCCATGGAAGTCATTGAAGGACCATTGGTGGTCCTCCTCCAGTGCCACAGGAGTGCTGAAGGTGAGTTGACATCTTTGACACTTTACAGACAAGTTAGTCATTCCAGTGTTTCCTGCAAACCTCCGAGCTACGTTTTGTTACACCAACAGCTGAAACAGATTCCGCTATTCTACGCCATACCGCCTCCTTAGACTGGGTGCTAAACATTGTGGCTCTTCCAAATAATTGCAGAAAATTCTCTAGTACACAATTCACCAAACATTCTTTTTCAGCAGTTATAAAGTGCTTTGAACGCTTTTTTTTAGGTGGAGCAGTAGAGGAACCTTGGGTTGGCAAACTCTGCGAAACTTTGGAACACTCATCTCCACTGTTAAAGGTTGCCATTCCTAAAAATCCAATTTGAGTTGTTTTTTCATAGACTTTTCTAACTACAGATAAAAATTGATGGTCTCCATTGACTAACCTCTCACACACCTTTATCACTGTCAAGTCTGACAGCTTTGTTCTCAGTATTAAAACTCACCCACCTCCCCCAGCTGGGACTCCTTGCGCGGACACGGTGTATAATCATTGTACTTCCCATGCATACAATGCATGAATGAAGTACTGCACATGTGGAGTGTGGAATTTACCAAAATCCTGACATGAGAAACACTGTGCACATGTAGTGTATTCATAACTACCCGTGAAACCTGACTTGCTGAAGCCGTCCGGTACTGGTGAGTTATATCTTAAGTTTGTGTTCCAAAATAAAATGTGTTGAAATGTGTTATTAGTGTTATTATTGTTATTTGTTTGTAAGATTCTTTAGTATGTATGGTTAGACCATTGCTAACAATGTAAATAGTTTAGAAGTATCATTAAAATTGGTAAACATCCATTAGGAAAAGAAGTTTGTAAAGTTTCAAACACTAAATGCATTGTAAAAATTACACTGATAACACAATTTAAAAAAAAAACAGATATTGTGTGAAAATGCCATTTATAACAATTTTAAACACAACAAGCACAATACCTCAATAATGCAATAATTTCAATGATAGTAGCTGGAATGTAAACATATGGTGTTTTGGGAAAACCCTAAACAAGATAACAGAATATTTTAACTTGTTGAGACTTATTTCAATTTGCTTTGCCTCTTATGTGTAAACATTCACATTTGGCCAGAAGAATTAACATGGGGCCTGCATGATGAGTTTAGAAGTGAAAAAAATGTGCACTGTAAGAGGTGCTCATTATTATTCCAAATTATACATGCATGGGAAATAGCTTAAATCAAATACTGCATAGCTTTATGTGTTGCACACATATAGTACTAAGAAATGTAAATGTAAGAGGTTAAATTGTGATAGCAAAATGAAATGTGACTCCCCTTGCAGTTCAAAATGATATTGCTCAGGTCAACATTAGCACCTAAAATAAGGTGTAACTGCAGCTCTGAATCCTGGTCTCGATGTTTATTTATCTTATTCATATTTAAACGTAAAATTACCTTTTACATGTTATGTCTTTGTACAATTTTAAATGTTAAAATCCAATTACACATTACAGAAAATGGATCGTCAAAATGTTGTGGTTTTTTTGAGGAATGCCTCCAAAATGTTCGGTTTATTTTGCATATTAGCCTATTAGTTTAAACACTTAATCAAAAATGTTTGAGCTTTTTGAAAATGAATAATTTGCAGTTTAAATCTATAGTATTTTTCCATAGAGTTGTATTTAAATGTTTAAACTTGTTGACATTTTTCTTTAGTTATATGTTGTTTTTTTGGGGTAGAGTTCAATATGTGTTTTTCTATCATACATGTTTTTTAAATTTAACATCATTTTTTCCCAAAAACATAGTTCTGTGTGTTTTAAGAACTATAGGTAGCGCCAACAAATATTGGCATCAAATAACCATAACATAAAATTCAAACAAAAATCTAGCAAGATGTTTTTATTGACTTCTAACTGTTTTGTAAGGGTAATAGCTTTTTCTGGCGCATACATGTGTGTGTGGAATTGCATGGCACACGCTATTGAAAACAATTGCAAAATTTTAGGCCATATTGGTTGGTTTTCCGTATGCACTTAGGTACTAGGCACGTTGGCGCTATTCAATAGTTTGCTTGTTGTGCGCAAAAGGACAACTTATAATCGAGCGCATAATACGTTTTAGCTGCGCATCCGTGTTGCATATGCGTAAACTCGGGATCAGGTCCTTTGTCAGTAATGAATTCACCCATGAGTCACATCTAGTTATTATGGCTTCTGTTAACACGCAGTCTGAAAATACCAAATGATCCAAAGATACTGCTGTGTGGAACCACATAAATTTTGACACCAGGGTCAAGGCTGTAGAATATCTTCTACAAGGTCTGGCTTTAATGTACTCTAATTATGATTTAATGGTATTGCTTTACATAGTTTTATACAGTACATTAAACACACACAAGTTGAGGTCCTTTTCTCTGTATATTAATATGCCAAGCTGTTTTACACTTATTGTAAAGCTGTCACAACAGCTTAAGACCTAAAGGAGCTCTTAATTAGTCAATAGTTCATGTGATCAGTAATGTACCTGCAGTGTGTGATCTATGTAATACTGTGCCAATGAGTTAAATATGTAGGCAATGTGTGATAACCATGAACTTAATAAAACAGTGAATGAAATCATGTTCCTAGGTACCAGGCGGCATTTCTTGTTTTGCGGAAATGTACCAGGACATTTCTCAAAATGGTTAAGCTGATATTTAAGATTATCATCACACACCACATTTAAACACAGAACGCCCACTTTGCATATTGCAATCACACAATTGTCAACTAATATGTTTTAGCCTGTATTTTTGTATCCACTTTTTCTTTTCCCATATACTTTCCCATATACATCACAATACAATGGAGATTTTCCCTTACACACACCCCCTGACACTGTGTGTGTGTGTGTGTGTGGATGTTTACGTTGTGCATGCAGGAGTTACGTGCAAGACATGTTGGACATCAACATCCTGTTACAGATCGTAATGATAGGGTTGATGGCTGCTCTTCCTCTGTATGCCCCTGCACCATATGATGCAAATATTCTAGACTCGCAACTGCACCATTTTACGCGGGCTACAAAAGTTTTTTCCTTTTCCATTGAATAACATGATGTTTTTGGCCGTGGATAGGTGCAATATGCGCAATGTCACTTGGTGTGAAAAGATGAGTCACAATTGCGCTCTATTGAATCGGCCCCTATGAGACAGTAACTGGTCTAATCCATAGGCGCTGGCCCTGGGGTTGGGTGTCCATTCTTCCATTGGCTGTGATAATACTGCTCTAATGCTGTTGCAAGACTGTGTAAAAAGCAGGTCTCGTGCTTCGTTTTGAGCACAGATTGGCGTGAGGAATGTGCTTGGCAATGTTCAGCTGTTGATAGATGGGATGAGTAGTGCGAGGAAAGTGTTCTAGAAGCTTCTTGGGGGCAAAGCAAATGCATGGAAAGGGACCGTTGGGTATCAGTTGGTAGTGGCGGTTAGGGAGAGTAGGAGTGATGGAGGAGTATATTGGGAAAATGTAGGACAGTAACGCCGAGAGAGGAGAAGGAGAAACATTGAGTTAGAATTGGAGAGTGTCATATTGGCGCAGGAAAACAGGGAGGTGGCGGAGCAGAACTAGAGAAGGTGTTACCGAGTACCAGATGATGGGATCGAGAAAGAGAGGCGACTGTGGCGGTGCAAGAGGCGGTGAACAGAGGAGCTGATCGGGAGGCGAGTCAGTGGCGATGTGCCTGATCCGGAGCTACAGCCACTGTCGCTCTAATGCGCATGCGTCGGGCAGATGTTGCCAGTCGTTACTATGGAATCGGGCGTCCATAGAAGTGGCATTGGGACGCTGGAGGACGTCCCCTCCAGCGTCCCAACGCTCACGTTACCTCCCCCCCCCGCCCTCCAGGAGTAAGTCAATCAGGCTAGGGGGGCGGGCTAGGTGGCCATACGCTCCTGTGTGAGCGTATGGCCCTTTACTTACGCCGGGTGAAGGCTACCCTAGCTTCGCCTGGCGTAAGGAAGGGGCCATACGCCCGCACAGGGGGAGTGCCAGGAGGGAGTCAGTAATGTAATGCTGAGCGTTAGCACGCTCAGCACTACATCGTTGATCTGGATCAGGCCCGATGAGGCAAAGTATGGGTGGTGAGCTGAGGAGTGTTGGTGGAGCGAATTGGGAAGAGGTGTCGGGCTTGCGAGTGGAAGCAGTAACAGCTGAGCAGATCGGGGATAAGGTGACGGTAAACAAGAAGCAGAGTAAGAGAAATGTTAAGGAATGACAACGGAACAGTGTTTTAGTTCTCTGCTACTGCCACTGACACTCTAAGGGTGACATTGTAGTGGGACATGGAGAAGGTGTCAGTAGGGGAGAGGAGAAAAGGGGAGAAATGTAAAAGAAATAATGGGGACTACTAAAAGTGTTGAAGTTAACGTGCTTTGTCTGTGATAATTGTTTACTTTCGCTTAGTATAGGTACACGATCTTGTTTTTCAAAAACATGGTTAATTTGATGGTAATCATAAAACTATTTAACTATTTTGATAGAGGAGAAGGAGGTATCAAATATTCAATATGCCATTTATTGTGATTGTTTTGTGATTTTGCCAATTCAGTCACCTTTCTTTCTACAGACCCAATTTTATGTCACAATTTGCAATGGCAGTAAAGAAACTCCTGATAAACACCAATTAATCTTGGCGCCTAGTGAAATGTTATTTCTGCAGACTGTTCAGAATATTAAACTTCCATAACAAATATAACAGCTAATTTCGAGTCTAAATTATAATGACAAAAGTCAATGGTGTTTTATTCATTACTTCAGTAAGATAAGAAAAAAACAAAAATCTAATCTTTGCCTCTAGGTCCTCAGTCCAGGAAACGGTACATCGGAAAAAGAGAAGATCATGTTTGACTCTGTAACATACAGGTAAGTCCCTCTTTGTCCGAATTCTACTCACAATGCCCTCCTCTTGTTCAATTAATGTGTATGATTATTCTTGGATCCTTTTAGGTCCTCCAAATTTCTCTGCGTTCTCTCCATATCATTCACCACCACTGCTCTGGATGTGGGTCCGAAACAAAAATGAGAACAACGTCCTGTACAGATTCTCCAATAACAGGGTAAGTTATACCGTTTGGAGACACACCTCAAATCTGAGTTTAGAGCAAATTGCTCTGTAAGTAGTTTCTTTCCTTCCTCCCAAGTTGCATCCAATTTTGTCCTTCCAAATATGGTTCCTCTGAAAAGAAAGTGGAAAAAGAAAAGAATGCCCTGTGTCGAGGCTTCTATGTTCATTTTAAACTACTGACAAATTTCATCTACTTTATAAATTAATTAATTTATAGAGACATCAAAGGAGAGATCAAATGTGAGTAGAGTTGTTTATTTTCCTCTCTTCCAGGTTTCCAAGGTGAGAGAAGCTTCTATCACAATAGACCTTCAGCCAACCTCAGATTAACTGTGCCTCAACGACATATGTAATGTAATATATATATATATTACGTTTTAATAAACTGTGAGTATTACTGTCCATTAAAGATGTTGTAAAACAATTTCCAGGGGTTATCATCCACAATTAGCTTTTTTTTCAAAAAACAGAATACAAAGTTTTATTGTAAGAAAAAATTCTACCGGGGTGAGGATTGAGGACACAAGCAAGGAGATGGTAGGTGGAATCTGTTTTGGGTCAGTGTGGCAACCCCACATCTTTCTCCAAAGAATTTTCACAACACCTTACATAGTTAGCATACAGTCCATGGGCCCACAACTGCAGCAAATGTTCAAAGTGAGGAGAGAAAAAAAAAAGGGGTCACAATCTGTAGGTCTCGGGCCAGTCGGAGGGACTTCACCGACATGTTTCAAATAGTTGGAATCTTTAACGAGGTGTATATGGGGTGATATAGTCTATGTTTTGTCCATTCATTCTCATCCCATGGCGCATTCCTTTTATAGGTGTCTGATGTCTATATCACATTTCCCATCCTCTACCTTACTCCAAAACTTTCTGAATATTATTAAATTGTTTGTTTTGCAATTCCACCACTAGGATTTGTTATGAAAAGTCGGATAGGAATAAACTAAAGTCGAATATGATAGGCTATAGGGAAGAAGACATCATCTTAAATTTTTTTTTCTTAAGAAGAATTGACCCATTTGTTATTTGGAGCAGATTCTTCTCAGTCTGTGAAAGTCACTTCTTGGAACTGACCCCAACCATCTAGGGTGATGATTACTCCTCTGAGGTATGAATGAATTTGTATCCGAATTGAAACTTGAGCATTTTCAAAAATACACTGTTTGGATCCATAAATAATGTCAGCGAAGAGATGTTAATTTTCTCACAACTGATAATATAATCCTTGGATATATGTTTTTTATTTACTGTGGATGGATGACATAGCCTGCCAAAATGAATACATATGATATATTTACCTATGTCTACTTCCATTTGGCCATATATTTACCTAACAATGTTTCTTTTCTTAGCTAGATATTTGCGTTTGGGGGTGGAAAGTTTTGTTCTCATTGTTGGACCTGTCATTTGTCGGTAGAAGGCCCCTCCAAAGCAAAAGACAATAAGGAGTTTGGAGTTGGAACAAAAAAAACAAAGTCAAGTATGAATTTGAAGCAGGACCAAAAAGCACTCTGTGGTCTCCAATAGCCACTTTGTGGCTTCAATCCCCTTCTGATGTTGGATGATCGTATAGGGTGAGATTTAATTTAGGGGTCAAGGAAGGTATTGACCTAGCAGCCTTTGGGGAATGCAGGGTTTTTCAATGCATTCCCTACTTGTTCAAACTGCTGGTGAATGTCATTTTTTTTTGCTATGGCATTGGTTGGTGCTTCTTTTGAGCATTTCCCTGGGATTCCCACTGCATTGTGAGTCCTATTTTGATGCGACTATAGATAACGGAGAGGGCGTGGCCAGTAATTATGATTGATGAGCAGACTGTAATCTGCGGTCTGTGTAGCGCTCTCCTATATATTGCTCACAGGCCAATTAGCTTATTACACCAAATAACTAGCTAATTTTTATGAGGCCAATAAATGGATTTAACAGAACATAAACACATTTAGTAAAGTCCTATAAAGTAGAATAAGGTCTAGCTGAAAATATGTGACTATGTAAGTTGCTATGGACTATGAAGATTAGGTAACCTGTGATAGTGGTGTAGAATGACATAACCCACTGCATATGCTGCTGGTTCTTATCTGGCAAAGCATGTTTGGACTTGTGGCAATGAAAGCACAAACTAGATAATATGATAGGAAACAACATGTTTGTTTTTGTGGATTAGAGGGAGCAAAAGTGATGTTTCTGTGTGTGTTTGTTTCCCTTTTTGATGGCCCATTGGCGGACACTTGTGGACAGATCTGTTGTTAAATTTGGGTGTTTTATAGACTGACATTAGTCCACAATTGTTGCAACTAAATTTTGGTCTCTGTTGTCCAAAATCGAAGCAATTGCCAGTATTGCTCTTTGACACGGTCTAACGGCAGATCATGGACAAGCTCTCTCCATCTAGCAGCAAATAATGGCTTGGTCATTTTGTTCATTTTGCTGAGTCCGCTGCAAGCTTTTGCCAGCTCAGATGAAGCATCCTGGGAGGTTGTCAATAGCAATATTGGAACATGTGCCAATAGTTGGGTTAAACATCTCTTTCCAAGGGTGTGTGTAGTTTTTTTTTTTTTTTACGGCAATCCCCTAGACTTCATATAGGATAGACAACCATGGTTGTCTCTTGTTGAGTGTCCTAAAATGTGTTTACATTGCAAATTCGAATTTGCATAGAGGAGGAAAACAAGCATCTTAAAACACATGCAACAACAATGTCGTATGGATTTATTAAACCCAAAATGTGTTGCTGGATATTAAAATGTTAAATTTTAAAAACTTTGTATGTATTGTCTAGCAGGTTCCAGAGGGTTGCATATACAGACAAACTGTAAAAAGAAGTTTGATGCTAGAATGTTCGGGTCACTTATGAGGTTAACCTTATAACATTTTACATAAATGCAGAAAATACCACTTACACCACTTACACTACATTTCCTCCAAAGCTGCACAATTTGTGTTTTTTTTGTGATTTGATGTATCCACTATATTGATTAAATGCATTAATTAGACCGAGGGTGGTAATAGCAAAGATTAACATTTTAAACTTCTTTTGCAAACATGTTAATACTTATTTCCTCCAGCATTAAGATTGGCTGAAAACTACACCCTGTTCAAAGTGTACTGAAAACAAGTTGACTATTGAATGACACTATAGTTGACAAGGAGTGTGGGTTGTACTGTTAATGATTACTTTGATTTTGACCATGGGCAAAAAGTTTACAAGGCAATACAAACTAGTAAGACTACATGTACTTGCGTCCAGTGCTGGTGCTGGGTGGGGATGTGGTGTATACATGCGCCATGCTGGATTGGCATTGCTACTTATTTCCCTGCTTCTCTGAGCTGACATCACACATCAGACTGTATAAACTGTGAGCCATGGCCAGTTCTCAAAACAGCAGTGCTAGTCTGTAGTGTAAGTAGCTGGCCAGTGGCCTGAATGGCTACACAGAAGTCCATGTGACGGGTCACCTGATTAGAGGGAAGAGTCAGTGTTTCTTGTGTTTTTCAGTTGTGGCTATTGAAGTGTTATATATATTTTAGATAAGAGGAGTGCACAAATATGTCTGTTGGCCCCCTGCAACAAATACAACACTGGCCTTGCTTTCTGCAATGTGTAAAATGATAGAAACATGAAAATCACTGATAATCATGGTAACATGTGATAGTTGTTAGTAGCTATTAGTTTCATACTAAACTTAAACAAATTGTTACTTAAACCAATTGTTTACCTAAACTGTTTCATACCAATTTTTGTTAACTTTAAAAATAAGAAGAAAACAATTTGTTTTGTATTGAAACTAACTTTGGATAGGACACACCAGTTTATGCACTTGTAGGACACATCTGATCTGTTGAATTGTAGATGATGGTGTAAACTTTAAATGAAACAAACTCTAAAGTCAAACACACAAATGATTTGCTTGAATTTATAGACCTTGCAATCATCCCCCACCCCTTCCCCTCATCAGTATAGTCTAAGTGTCAGCTTTCATAAGTAAAACATAATATTGTAAATGTTTAAGTACAAGTGTAGCTCTCAAGCCATTTAAAAAGGTGCAAATCTGTAACCATCAGTGTTTAAACATTTTTTGAAATAATATTGTACATCACAATTCGAATTTTTGAAAGAATTAAACACTTGGTGTAGTTGGAATAATGTAATATTAAGCCAATATACATAAAAATGCTTGTCTCATCTAACCAACTATACATTTTATATGTTGCCTGCACATTAAATTTGGATTGAAAGGCAAAAATCTTACCTTTCAAAATCTACACATAACACAAACTCAGAGATACACAACAGTGTGTTTCTAGGTGTCGATTTAGTATAGACCAGGCGAGTAGTATGAATAAATACTAAGCATAATACTATGTTTTTATGGACAATGGGCCTGATCCAAACCTACGCTGGTTGCCTTTTGCGCCGAGATTACACTGCTGGCTGGTGTTTTAATGGCAATCTGTGCATGTGCTGGACAGATGTTGGCAGGTGTTGCTATGAAAACACACGATCATGGTTTGGGTGTCTGTAGCTTCAGTGTAGTAATGCTGGAGGGGGCGTCCACCAGCGTTAGCATGCTGAGGTTAGTGCAGGCAGGCAGGGGGAGGGAGGCTAATGAGGCTAGGAGGGTGGCTTTTGTGTAATAATGCTGCCAACCCAGTGTAGTTACACTGGGTTATGGCGGCACAACTTTGTGTTGGGGAAAGTGAAGGCTACCCTGTGTCATTACATCAGTGTAAGGAAGGGGCCATACGCTTACACAGGAGTGTATGGCCTCTTAGCATGCTCCCCCAACCTCATTTACTCACCTTCCCCCGCCCAACAGCTGTAATGTGAGTGTAGGGACGCTGGAGGATGTCCCCTCCAGCTTCCCTACAGCGCTACTGTGGATGCCTGATCGTAGATGGGGCATTTCCATAGTAATGGCCGCCAACATCTGCCTGGCACATGCACATTACGGCTATGGCGGCCATACTAGTGACGGTGGCTGTAGCTGTGGATCAGGCTCAATGTCTCTAATCTGAAATGAATGCCTATCAGATCACAGAAGTAGAAACATAGGTAATCCTGGGCGAAACCATGTGGATTGCAGGGGACTCAAGTGCATGCACTTAACAAGGTCTGGATTCAGACCTAAGTTCAAGCACTTAACTAGGTCTGGATCCAGGCCATAGTTACTAAATGGATTGGTCATATAAAGTGTGTGAGTTTAAAGTGAAATTACAAATCAACATTCACACGTAACAATTAACCAGCAATCTAGTGTGATTTATGTGTTTGAATGCAGTGGAATGTATTAGTGGCAACTGTTTTTGATGGATTTTTAACGTTGTCAAAATTTGGTGCCCCAACACTTACAAATGCAGCTACAGTCTGCATACACATTTTTGTTTTCACCAGCACAGGATGTCAGGGTTCCACTTCCTGTCTTGACAGCACAAAGACTCTTAGGAGTAAATTAAACTGTACAAACAGTTTGGTCAGAAATCTCTTTGATAAATGATAAAAAGTGTTGTACTCTACACATGCATCATACAGGCTCCTTTTTGGCCATTTGTGTGTGTTGGCACTGCTCAGCTTGTGATTAGTCAAGCAAAAAGGCAGCACACCCCACACAACCACAAAACTAAAGTTAGAGAGCTATACTTAGATGTCAGGCAAATATATTAATTAGACATATCTTATGTTTGGACTTTGTACCCCTGATTATTAATGATGTAATGAGGTTTATTCAAATATCCAATGTTAGCCTATCCAGACTTGGGCCCTATCCAAAGTTTGCCAATGTGAAGTTAGCACAGGTTGATGGCCTACTTGTAGCACTGGAACTACAACACATTTGTTCTGTGTTTAGTGTTGTTTTTTTTAAAAAACAACAAGTTTTCCCAAAATAGCCAAGTTTTCCCAAAATAGCCATGTAACATCATAAAACAAAAACTAGCTGATTGGACATATGTTTAGGAAAGGTGTTTTTCCGATAGTGATGTCCATCCATTGTGTTGTTTAGTATATGAATGCCTATCAGATCACAGAAGTAGAAACATAGGTAATCCTGGGCGAAACCATGTGGATTGCAGGGGACTCAAGTGCATGCACTTAACAAGGTCTGGATTCAGACCTAAGTTCAAGCACTTAACTAGGTCTGGATCCAGGCCATAGTTACTAAATGGATTGGTCATATAAAGTGTGTGAGTTTAAAGTGAAATTACAAATCAACATTCACACGTAACAATTAACCAGCAATCTAGTGTGATTTATGTGTTTGAATGCAGTGGAATGTATTAGTGGCAACTGTTTTTGATGGATTTTTAACGTTGTCAAAATTTGGTGCCCCAACACTTACAAATGCAGCTACAGTCTGCATACACATTTTTGTTTTCACCAGCACAGGATGTCTGGGTTCCACTTCCTGTCTTGACAGCACAAAGACTCTTCTGACCAAACTGTTTTAGGAGTAAATTAAACTGTACAATCTCATTGATAAATGATAACAAGTGTTGTACTCTACACATGCATCATACAGGCTCCTTTTTGGCCATTTGTGTGTGTTGGCACAGCTCAGCTTGTGATTAGTCAATCAAAAAGGCAGCACACCACACACAACCACAAAACTAAAGTTAGAGAACTATACTTAATATATTTGCCTGACATCTAATTAGACATATTTTATGCTTGGACTTTGGATATTAGAATAAACCTCATTACATCATTAATAATCAGGGGTAGAATGTTAGCCTATCCAGACTCGGGCCCTATCCCAAGTTTGCCAATGTGAAGTTAGCACAGGTTGATGTAGTTCCAGTGCTACAAGTAGGCCAACACGTTTTCCCAAAATAGCCATGTAACACCATAAAACAAAAACTAGCTGATTGGACATATGTTTAGGAAAGGTGTTTTTCCTATAGTTATGCTGCCCATATACTAAACAACACAATGGATGTACATCACTAAGTATATGCAGAGTGATTTTCCAAGCTAAGTTGATGTTCAAATTCATGTTGATATCATGTATGGTGCTTAGAGTAAGATCATTTGGTACTTTTGTAAAAATAACAAACAACAGAAAAGCAAGCTATGAGTGCAAGTTTTAAACTTAGTTATCTATATATGTGCAATACCTACCTTACATTACTCCAAAACATTTGCATAATATATGTTCTTGGTTTGTTTATGTAAACAGTCATTCAATTTTGACTTATATTATGTAAATCTGATAATGGTAACAACCTGCACTTAAGGCAAACCAGATTATAAACGACAACAAGAAATTACTTCTATTTTCCATCCATTACCATCCATTACAGCATTAAATATTGTCTTTTGTATAGCTAAGATTTCCAGACCTATTGTAACGTTGCAGAAATTTTAGACAAAGGGTAAAGGGTAAATCTTTGTGTATGTGCTGAATTTTTGGTGAATTAATGGCTATAGATAGACTTCATTATTTAGGGCAACAAATAATGAAGTCTAATTCTAATTTGACAAAACATCAACATTTGTCTGTGTATGGATGCAGAAGCTTTCCTATACTTGGCTGCTGTTGGTTTCCCTTATCTTGGTGTTGTTCTGGTATGATGTTGTCCCTACATTCAAAAGCACAATGTCTTGTGGCTATCTGAAAGGAATGTCCTGTTGCCTAATCCCTTGAGAATGTTAGATTCAGCTGTGTTGTTTATGCTTAGCCTTTGTGGAAAAGAATATCTGAAACATGTGTGAGGTATGACATGTGCTTAAATGTCATAATACATGTGGCTCCAATTCTGAAGGTATGATATGAAATGTCAAAGAACCCCAAAGTAAAAAACATTAAGTTGTGTTAAAGTATGTTTAGTTAGATTTCGGAAATGTAAATCTAAAGTATGTATGTACAGTTAGTAACTGGACTTCCAGTTACTAAGTTGTTCTTGTGTAAGAAAAATCAAATATTAAGCAAGATAAGAAAAAGACTATTTGTAATGCTACAGTAACCTTTAATAAAGAATGAAAATATTGTGACTGTGTAAAATAATAACACAAATAATGGGTGGGTCAGATTGATTAGTAAACTTGATACACTTACTCGAAGATGCTTATATTATTTATATGGTTGCAAATGGGTACAATGGTCAAAGTTTGACATCTGTGCTTCCAAACACAAATTAGCCACAATACTTTGGAACCAATGCTTTGCATTGTTTTGGTTCCAAATTAACATTAATATCCTTTTGTCATCATTGCTTATAATCTAATAGTGTTTGACAAAATCAAATTTGGTTTGGCCTTTTACAAAGTCTATGTGATAGTCTTTGACAAAAACTAATACTGAACTCTCCCATTGTATCTGGGATTACTTATGTATACATATTTGGAACTAGGGTTAAAAAATGAACAACTATGTCCTTGAAGGAGGTTGTGATGTTCCTAGTATAGTAGCATGTGTCTATGTTTTGGTCTTGAGTTGAAAATGTCAGTATGTTGGTGAAAAGTGATGGGCACAACAATTGAAAGAAATATCCCTAAAAAACACACAAGACAAATAAATGAAAGGCAAAAAAAGCTACTAAAATCAAGAACTTTTTCATCCTGTAACTCTCCAATTTTGAAAGATGGTTTGAACTATCTACAATTTCATTTGTACTCTATATACACACCTGAGTTATTAAAATTGTCCAAATAAAAGCACAATGTTGGCCATAGCTGATGCTCGGAGAATTAGGATGTCCATTTTTGGACAAGTGAGGAGAGTGTAACTTTTGACTGTGTGACAAAGTCTTTCAATTGTATATTCTTCACATACCATAATATTATAGTATGGATGCAAAAATGTGTGACACACCAGTAAGATGCATTTCCATCTATTATGTCAGCCCTATTTCTAAAATTGAGTATAAGACTAGCTGACTGACATAATTTGTTTAACTCCTAAGCTGGCATCTTAAAATGTCCCATACTTTGAAGATTAGCATATTGCAAATTTATAACATGAAATATTTGGGTTTTAAGATATATTTGGCAATAAACATAGATCATGGTTTGTCATGTCATCTACATTTACATTTTAATTGTAATGTTAAGTAATATTTTTAAAAATGTATTTAAAAATGTATGAAATTTATCTTGTAATTTGTACTTCATCACCATACACGTTATGTAATCTTTTGAAATATTAAATTTCAAAGCTATCATGGACATATGTTTGAAAAATAAGATGCTTCATTGACATGCACAATATTACATGAAAATGTTTAAGATTATAATACATTGTAACACATTGTTTCAACAGTGTCCTATTTAATGTAATGTCTTGAAATTTAAATTACTGATCAACTTTTAGCCTTGAACAAATGTGGAAATATTATGGGATTGACAAAGACTTTTGATTACAAAAATGTGTAGTTTCAAAAAATAAGCTAATTACATAGCCTAAAACCATGAAATAGAGACTTTTGACAATATAGCTTTCAAATGTTGTCAACATGTTTAAAATCACATGAAATCTCAATCACATAATTTATGATCCACACATTTTGACAGTTCTTATAATAACACTTTATTTATTTATTTATTTTTTTACACAACACTACCTTTGTAATGTGTAACCTTGGCCACTAATTTGGAATAGCTGAAGCTAAACATTGTATGGACAATTGAAATGTAATCTGGTTAAAGTGAGCTAAACTCCTCAATTATTTATCTAGGTCACTTTTTCTCTAGATAACACATTATCTATTTTTGGGAGCATGATGTAATGTAATTATTACAATCAAATGCACACAATGCTTGGACAAATACCAAAACAAATTAATTAGGTTAGAATGTCATATTTGGTCATCACATTGAAATTAATAAGATATTTAACATTATTCCATAATTCCAAAAATCTCCCAACTGTTTTGGCATATGTGAACATTTTGATATTTTCATTTAGGTATTATGTGCAAAGAAAATTTGATATTGAACAGTATAGTTTACAATAATAGCACAACCATGCTAAAATTGTTTAAAATATGTGATGACTAAGCATGCTAAAACTTAATGCTCATTTAATGATTCAAACTATTTTGGCAACATTAAAGGCTGCATATTAAACTAAAGATGAGATGGAAGTGAGTTTATATATTTGTCAAATGTCCATTGATGAAATGTATGGTGATAATAGGATATCCTATTAATTGCTTTTTCAATTGTCTTTTTTGTTTCTTTATTGCTCCTATGTCTCCTTCTTGTCACCTTCTATTTATTTGCAATGCATTGCCAAATGTTTTAATTTTTTATGGCAGTTATATCAATACTTTTCAATATACCATTCAAACTCGAGACAGACCATATAACTTTTCACAATAATTTGTGAGACACTCTGCCTGCGTGGTTCTCACACTCTTTAGTATACTGGGTAAGTGATTAAATTCCTTTCATTTATAATGTGAAGTTGAACAAATAACATAGCGTTAAATATAGAAGGCAGGAATTTGGGATAGCAGTTTGTTGTTTGACTGACTTACAAGATGGTTTTATTAGGGCCTATTTGTTTCCACTTAACATCATTTTTTGGTGTCTAACAGTCTGTGTTATTTGTGTCCAAGATTCTATACATTTATCTGTGTATAAAACGAAATTGAGGGAGGCTTCTAATTCAGATTGTATATGAAACCTAAATACAAATGTAGATAATATGATTTTAACATACATGAATATGAATGTATCAACATAGTAATTATGCCTCAATTAACTTAGCCCTACATTTCAATATGTCAAAGTTAATTCAATGCATGTTAGTATTACTTAATTGAGGCTTTACACTTGTAAATAAGAAAAGTAGTCTTGTTATCATGGGATACAATGATCCAGAGGAAAGCAAATCCAGAATAAGTACGAGACATTGGGCCTGATCCAGAGCTAAGAAAATTACGCCTGAGCGAACGTTTGCATTCACCCGTCGTCCTATCAGCGTACATGCCCTTTACTATGGGAGTGTTAAGTCCCTGCTTACAGCGGCTATACCCTACACTGGGTACGTCTGTCGGCCGTACAAAAATTCACAGAAAATACGCTGAGCGTACGGGCTTAGCACGCCCATACTGTACAATGTAAATGGCTATCCCCGCCTCCCTGTAGTAAAACAGGCGCCCAACCAGCCATCGTTAAAAAAATACGCCCAGCGAGCCTAAAATACGCTAACAATACACCCGCTATTCGCTCATGACGCTCGGGCGACCGGAAGCTGTCATACTGGGCATGCGCGTTGCAAATTTTTGGCTGATTTTTCGCATACGCTCGTCGTACGCTCGCTTGCGATCGTTGCTCTGGATCAGGCCCAATGTCTCTTGTTAAAAATGCTTGTTGCTTTCTTTACACATAAACAGGTGTTTATGTGTGTTTGGCGACAAAATAAGGTCCATAGCCACTTCGCACTGAACCGGCATCTCCTACTGTCTCTAAATCCAGACTTGTGGGCCAATTTAAAGTGGTTATATACATTAAAGTAATTGATAAGTTCCTATACATAAATTAAATGTTGTTTTTTTGCAGAATTATAATGGAGGACATAGCCACAGAAGAGCACACAGCTTAATCACTTTTCTGTTTTTGTACTAGTGATCATATTTATGAACAGTGACTTTAGAACAATTATAAACAGTAGCTCACTTGTTATTAAGAATTAAACATGTTCAAAGTCATTAGTTGATTAGTTGCTTAATAACACATATCTTTTTAACCAATCCTATATTAAAAGTGTAAGTGTAATCCTTGCAAATATGCCTTTACAATATTATTAAACCTACTCACTCACTATGTGACACATGACAAAAATCTTGTTACTATAACATGTAAACCAAAAACCCCTTTTTGAAAAAATCTAAGTTAGTGACACTGTACAAATCATAAACGTTGATAATGTCCATCAAGCAGCACTTAGGAATCAAGCAAAAACAAAAACAACGGCTGAAATTCAAGAAACTGGGCTTACAATATTTCTTGCAAGTATGCCTGTTTGTATCAGGTGCCTGAAAGGTAAGTGAATGCATAAAAATCTAAAGCATACATGTATCTACTAGGTTTGAATCCAAAGCTATTTAGCAACATACTCAAACTAGGACTACATCGTTGATCACAGATTGAAATACAGTCATAGTTGTTAGAAATGCAAAGAAAAGTGACAAAAAGATAAAATGGAAGATGTATAGCACAGTATAGATACATGATGAATACACATCTGGTCCTTAAAAAGGTATCTTATACCTTGAAATTGCATTGGAGAAACCAACAAAAACATGGTACCCTAAGAGCAAGTGGTGAATGTCAGCTATATTAATAGTATGGGATCCTATACTAAATTAAATGTTTGCAACTCCTAGTACAGTGTGCCTTATGAACATTTATTATATTTTCCATATGTAGTTTTGGGGCACTGACCAGCAGAAGACTCCTCAAAAAGTCTCATTGACTGTCATCCAATTCAGCTAGTGTCACTTTATTGCCGAGCAAGCTTCTGGGAAACTTCGAATGTATGTAATTAGCATAATAATCATATCCGACAGTTAATCTGGTCTCAACAACACTTACAAAACACAATCTTCAGTAAATAAACAATATGTTTAGACAGGGATTGTTTATCGTTATTGTTTAAAAAAAAAATCAACATTATATTGTTATAGGTGCCATAACACTAAAGGTAGTTGTTTGAATACTAATCTGTTTCCCAAAAGGACTATGACTCTTTGAAAACTAAAAATCCCTAAATTTGTGTAGGTGTAATTAATCAAATGATTGTAATAGTAAAATCATAAACACTTCTAATGCTGTGAGGGTGTGGGTGAGGATTAGGACTGAACTGCCTAAAATTTCAAACATGTGTCTCATCATATAAAAACATAAATATAGACAGCTTTTGAATTTGTGTATTCCATATACTCCATATATCATTATTCAATTAGACACAGCACACCAGACCATAATATTCAACATAGGTAATAATTTAACATCCTGACAAACTTTGTGGATCAGAATAATTATTTAACTTCTTTTAACATTTTTAACATTGTGCTCTGGTTTGTGTAAGTATTTCCGGTGTAAAATCTTCGACAGATTGTCCACACACACACACCAAGGTGGCTTAGAGATAATATGTCTCGAATAATGAAGGACAATGGAGTTCAATCTATTCAATTAAACTTTAAAGAGCAGACTGAGAAGTACAACACTATGCTAATGTGCCAGATTCAACCATGAAATTGCATTAGTCTGAATCTTCAAGTAAAACACATGTATATTATATTTGAAATTAAAGCACACTTGGATTTACATGTGCTGACAATAATCATTCTAGTGGTGGCCAATAGAAGTTCTTAAAAGTCCACACCAGACTACATGACCGATTTACATTATTTAATGTATTTAGCTTAGCATATTTTTGGGACTACATTACTTACTTAAGTGTTTCCTAGACTGATGTTACAATAATCATTATCTTTCCTTTTATCTTTTCATGTCAATGTCAGTCTGTCAGTCTAATTCACAGTTTTTGTGGTCTTCTCAGACTATGCTTCTGCATTCAAGGATTTAAGTGTCATTAGTCACAAATCTCACCCTTCAGTCATGTAATTTGTTAGTCCAAAATTTTAGATATTTGAAGATCACCAATTTGTGTTCTAGTCTAAAATAAAATATGTGCATCAATGAACATAAAATAAAAAATAAAAAATATTAAAATGTATGGACTTAATCCAGTTGTGGTATGGTATGGTAACAAGACAACAAAGTTATAATGACATTTGTTTACTACTATAATGTCAATTGTTACTTAGCTTACATACAAAACTGACTGTTCTTAAGGCTTTATCAGGTACAACTGACTAAAGCATCATTTGGAAGACCATAGTTCAGTGTTAAAAATTTCTAATTTTTGATAATAGATGTGTAGTAATGTTTCTAATTTGGAATTATGATCAAATGTGAGTACAAAACAATATGTTCTGGAAAAACAATGCCATTTCAAATACAGTACCACAGTACCATAGACACCTAAATCAGATTAGTTATTAGTTAATGTTACTATCTAACATCAAGATTAAACATTCTACGCAGTTTGTGTACCATGATATTTTTGATTACAATGATCAAAACACTATCATCAGGTTTGGCATAATGTTATTAAACATAATAAAACCCAACAGGCCTGATACATGCTAAATGAAATCCATTTGTGATCACTATTGAAGTGGAAGGAAAATTTGGAAAAAGGTTCAATGTGTGACCCACTTTGTCCCTGTCATTGTTTGCTACAGGAGTAGGTTGACCTTTAAGAAGGGTGGCACTAAAAGATTGTGAAGTCCTAATGTGTAGAAAGATATGTTTTCTCGACAACAAAGCTAATCTTTATACAAACATAGCATTGTCTAAGCCAGTGACATTACTTAAAGTGAGCAGACTTCCCATGATAGCATGTGTAGTTTTAGTTAATGTAAAAAGGAGCTTCCACTCTCTCTCAAACATCTTGCAGAAGGAGTATCAGCATGTACTTGAGATAGGTAAGAAACTGGAGCTGTGACATGTAGTAATCAAGCTTTGTAGACAGCTGTGTCTGTGGCTGTCTGTATTGCAGGAATTTGCTAAAAACTAGAAAAAGACTTGGCTGCTGGTTTGTTTCAAATAGAAAACAAAATAGTTACTACAAACACACTTCCATGATACCATGATCCTATAATATTTGGTGAAGTAAACATTCATGTGTAGAAACTAAAATTAAACTGTCAATTGACACCAAACAAACGGAATTGATGTTCAAAAGGGACAGATAAATTGTTTCTAATGTCTGTGAAAAATACACCACACACTGTCAGAAAAGACATCACAATATGAACAACAACTTGGAATGTTTAGGATGTTTAGTAACTATGTACACATCATCTGCATGAGCCTCTCTTGACAGAACTGTGTAGTTTTGAAATTGCTCACATATATCAATC
>WWET01000127.1:35405-46974 GCA_011038615.1 Limnodynastes dumerilii | reverse complement strand
TAATGGTGAGGATGGCATGGTTATGACTACATAATTGTAAAATGGCCATACATACCCATATGTAATTGTTAATATCCAATTTATTATAACTAGTTACATGGGGGAGGTGGGGGCAAATGAAGGTAAAAAAAAGGATAAGGTGAAATGGACTGAGATATACATATACTGAGTCATGCTTGAAAAAATGTTTGCCTAATTAACAAAGGCAAACTTAACAAATACATTACAATTATATTCAGACCAAACACACATATAAATCCCATATTTGCTTGCCACCACAAAACTACTTTCATAACACTTTTACATACACCAAATTAAACATTAAACTAAGATTGTTCTTTCATCCCAAAAAAAACAAAAAACAAACTTAAAATCAATATTAAACAGATATTTCAAATAATCATGATTATTTGAAATATCTATCTACCTGACACTAATAATATGTTCCCATAAAATAAATTTAGGACACATTATTTAACATTCAACACTTTACACAATTACACCTGTTTGACAAAGTTAAATTCTTAACATCAACCCCTTCAACCAAATCGTCCTGCTGCTCGCCTTCATTCTCCTCCTCAGGCAGCTGCTGGGGTTCCACAGACAACTCTTCCTCCTCAGGCAGCTGCTGGGGTTCAGGCTGCTGCTCCTCTTCCTCCTCCTCCATTTGTTAGCCACCACGGTGGGCACGTTGTCTGTGACGACCTATTCATAGAAGCATACATATATGTTAGAGAAATGTATAATCTCAAAAATGTAAATAAAACCAAAAAAAAAATTTACAGTCTGAACACAACATATTACAACAAAGAAAAATGCAAAACTTCTTTTTTTTTCCGATATAATAATAAATATCTAGGTTCATCCTATATTTAAATGTAGCGTCACACAAGCAATATTATAGGTGTTTTACATCTCAGTGCACATAATACGGACACACATCTCACATGATAATGAATGTAAAGGGTAAAACGTGCATTTTTACAAAATATAATTTCAGATTTAACATCATCACTGTAGTATTCAGCCATAGTTTGGATGTGTCCACCATTTTACAGTATACAAATGAACTTAATTTGAACACTTAAAAATCAAATGAACTAAGACATGGATGATTAGTTTCACGCCCTATAGGAGCTACAAATAAGTTAATATTTAGGGATGGCACTAACAAGACACTGTTATTGGCTACTTAGTTAAGGTCTACTTTTCAAACTATTTTATTGGCCTATATATGTTTGAATCAATGCAAAACTGACAATCTTTATTAATACAAACTTAAAATGTACAATTATAAAAAATTATTTAAAAAAAAATAAACACATGTTTACAATGTCACATACACAGTATCTATTACTATACCAAAAAATAAACCCCTTATTAAAGTAAAGACTTACGGTGTCTATTACGCCTTATCCTCTCCCTAATGTCCTGCAGCAGTTCAGGTTGACGCGGCTTCAGGTCACTCCACCGGCGCATCAATTGGTCAATGCGCCGGCGTATCCCCATACGGCGTCGGAACTGACGCTGGACCCTATGGTAGGCCTGCCGCACCGCGGTATTGCGCCGCGGCAGCCGCAGATCAAACTGATCCATCTCGGTAACGAGGATCCTGAGCTCATCAGCCGAGAAAGGATTCGCTCTGGCAGCCATCATTGTTCAAAAAAATTTCAATCTAAATGGCGGACTAACGCGAATACAAACGTAGCTACGCTATTGGTTACTACTTTCCCGCCCTCAAGGAACATCAAATCACTGCAGTATTTAATATCTAACAATCAGGCTTCTCTCATAGGATATGACTACACAGACATGTGAACGTATGCTTACATACTATAGGTAAACCATATCACTTAGAAATTATCTTTTTAATAATCAAACATATTTAATTTTTACACATTACTTACAATTGCATAGATTCATACATAAACATTTCTCTGTGGTGTCCATTATGAATGGTGTCACTTCCAAGTGTCCACTGCATAAAAACCATCATAGTGTTCATTACTAAATTGGTACGTACGCAATTAGAAAAAACGCACCCAACTGAAAGTATTTAAGCAAGTCCCATTGTGCTAAACATTCTCTTGCTGGAATTTTTGAGGAAAGACTATTCATTATGGGTCCCAAAGGACAGCCAAGAGACTACAATTTCACACCACAGGAGGTAATCCACCTTGTGGAAATGGGGTTAAGCCAATTGTATACAGATGGAAACTTCGTTGCTGGCCACCTCCGTGCTCAAACATGGGCCACCATTTATGGTGACTTTGTAGACTATGCGAAAATCCACAATCCAACAGCAAAACCAAAAACAATGAAGCAAGTCAAAAAAAGGTAATTTTAATAATATTCAATCAACTACTGAAAATGGACGAATATTTGCCTACACACATACACTGTAGAAATTGTTATTTTCATGATTTTATTTACACCATGCCAGAATCATGTTCAATTCAGAGAGAACAAAGCTCATTGTATAGTTTGCATGCATGCATATATTTTTTCATTGCTTACTGCACACATATATTTTTACATTGCTCACTGCACACATATAATGACCAGTGTTACTAGCAGACTAAGCCTTATCTTGTATTGGAAATATCATCTAAAAAACAATAATACTTTTTCAAGCAGGAAAATTATTACTACCCTGAAATGAACATGGATTAGCACAGGAGTATGTTAGTTGATGTACCTAAGAAGGTGTGGGTCATCAACAATATTACCAAAACATATATAACATAAGGTTTCTAAGGTAGTCTGCAAGGTTCAAGGATATTAATGTTTAATTATTTGGGATAAAGTATTATATACATACCTGATTATGTTACATCTAGTTAGGTCCATCCAAAAGTTCAATATATATTCGGACTTACCATATAGCCAAACATCATCCAAATATGCTATTGTAAACAGTTTGGATTGGCTGTAATGACATATAAAAATGCTAAACCAGAGAAATACTATTCATAATAATTCGACATAAACATAGAATGGCAATCATTTTATTAATTATACAATGTTTTAATTCTTAACAGGTGGTCTGATCTGAAACAGGCCATTAAATCAAAGATGGCCAAAAGACAAAAACATGCACGCACTTCAGGTGCTGGGCCTATGCCCGACTCACTAGAGTTTACACAAATTGAACTCATGGCAATATCCGTGGTGTCCCCAGCAGAGGTCGTAGGAGTAGGGGACATGGATACGAGTGCTGGGCCACCAGCACGATTATCTACACCTGTCGTGGAATCAGAGCACTCGGACTCTGCAGGTATTTTTTTAAATTCCCTTTTATAGTAACTCTTGTACTAAAACCAGGGGTCAAAGTGAGGGCGTATAGGGATGGATGAAATATCTGAAATTCAAACATTAATTTTGTTAAATATTGTTTGGAATACATTATATTTAACTTGTACCCCTACTTAGCACTATGTCTAAACGCATATTTTGTATAATCTCATTATTAAATGATATAAATCATTTAAATTTAAACTAAAATAACTAATAACTTAAACAAAAACAAATATGTGCGATTGCACCAACAATCCAGTGTGAATAAGCTAAAAGGGTGCTAGCCAATAATAAAGTTGTTATTAAGTATTTTAGCACACAAGTGCTTTAGGCTTAACTGCATAAGAAGATTACAAAAAAATAAATAAAAATATATAATGTCAATTATGTATAATCTATCTATCTATCTATCTATCTATCTATCTATCTATCTATCTATCTATCTATCTATCTATCTATCTATCTATCTATCTATCTATCTATCTGTGCTAAAACATAGACATATACATAAAACTATACAAATATATAGTTGTTGTTATGTGAAAATAATGTTGCTTTGAACAACGTAAAATTATGTTTGACATCACAGATCCTCTGGCAAAGGAAGCAGACATGCCTGAAAGTCCTGGTCTAGCGGATGTTGAGCCAGAGGATTTGGCAGGTTCACCTCCTACTCCTACACCTCAGCCACACAATATGGAGGTGCTTGAGGAGCTTGGCCAGAAATTGGATCGCAATTTCAGATCCACGTCAGAATTGAGACAATTTCAGATGGAAGAGGCTGCAAAACCCCAAAATTTTCAAGAAAAAATACCTGTATTGCAACAAGTGTGCCAGGCACTAGTTCAGGAAGTCATCCTGTTTCTTCTCCTCCACCCACCAAAAAACAGAAGGTCACCCTGGCCTCTCACAGAAGCCTAGGTGGAAAATGTTTTGCTAAAAGATCTTTGTCATTTGTAAAATGTGTATTTGTGAATTGATTAATTTGTTTACTATATTTCCAAAATTTTTGGACTACAAGTTTGTAGTCATTTACTAATGAATAAAAAATGTTTTGTGCACAAATATTGAGGCTATTTCAGAGTTTATTTATTTGGTAGAATTATGGTTGGAACGTTTAAGTGTTTAAATGACATATTGTACTAACCTTAAAAATATCTTGATATTACATTGTGTCGGAACTGAGATCCAGACTGGGAAGAGGCGATGTCACGCAGATGTTGTTGCGACAGAGGAGGGTCCACATCCGCATCAGCCACAATCTCAAAAGGTAGCCCATGTCTCACCGCGATGTTATGAAAAATGCAACACAGAACTACAAGCTCACATACCTTGTCAGGCGCATATATGCGGGCTCCCCCAGACCAGTCCAGACACCGGAACCTAGATTTTACAAGTCCGAATGTCCCTTCAATGACCTGCCTGGTGGCCGTATGGCTGGCGTTGTACGCTCGCTCCTGCTCTGTGCTGGGGTTCAACAAGGGCGTCAGGAGAAAGGGCCTCGGAGGAGACACACTGTCACCTTTAGGATAGAGAAGCATATTATAAGTACACATTATTCAATATAGTAAATATATAGAACATTATATGTAGTTGGACATGTACATACCTAAGAGCCACGCATCACTAGCACCATTAGTGTGCCTCTCCTCTAATCTATGCCAGATTGTGGATTGCCGCATGACATAGGCATCATGACTGCTGCCAGGAAATTTGGCAACCACGTCTCGAATGAGTAGGGATGAGTCACATATCATTTGTACATTGATGGAGTGGAAACTCTTTCTATTTAAAAAAATAGAAGAGTTTCCACCCCTTGGTACGATAGCGACATGTGTCCCATCCACAGCCCCTATTACATGTGGGAAGCCTGCAATGGTGGAGAATTGCTGCTTAATCTCCACAAGGGCTGCCTCATTCAAAGGCATATAAATAAATTGTGACATGCGCAATAGTGCCGCGGGAGCCTACTCTAGGTACGATTGTTTTACTACGACATGTACGCTTGCATTATCGTACTGTGAGCGCGAGTGTTCGTACGATCACACGCCCTTTTTGCTCATTAACATTTCAGGGAACGCCCTCTGATACGAACTTACCCAGTTTAAAGCGTATGATCGCTACAGCGTATACAGACGTCGTATTTAATACCGAGCGTAAAATCGGACGCGGTCGTAGCTCTGGATCAGGCCCATGATGTCCCAGATGTGCTCAATTGGATTCAGCTCTGGGGAACGGGCGGGCCAGTCCATAGCATCAATGCCTTCGTCTTGCAGGAACTGCTGACACACTCCAGCCATATGAGGTCTAGCATTGTCTTGCGTTAGGAGGAACCCAGGACCAACTGCACCAGCATATGGTCTCACAAGGGGGCTGAGGATCTCATCTCGGTACCTAATGGCAGTCAGGCTACCTCTGGCGAGCACATGGAGGGCTGTGCGGCCCCCCTAAGAAATGCCACCCCACACCATTACTGACCCACTGCCAAACCGGTCATGCTCGAGGATGTTGCAGGCAGCAGAACGTTCTCCATGGCGTCTCCAGACTCTGTCACGTCTGTCACATGTGCTCAGTGTGAACCTGCTTTCATCTGTGAAGAGCACAGGGCGCCAGTGGCGAATTTGCCAATCTTGGTGTTCTCTGGCAAATGCCAAAAGTCCTGCACGGTGTTGGGCTTTAAGTACCCCCACCCGTGGACGTCGGGCCCTCATACCACCCTCATGGAGTCTGTTTCTGACCGTTTGAGCAGACACATGCACATTTGTGGCCTGCTGGAGGTAATTTTGTAGGGCTCTGGCAGTGCTTCTCCTGTTCCTCCTTGCACAAAGGCGGAGGTAGCGGTCCTGCTGCTGGGTCGTTGCCCTTCTACGGCCTCCTCCACGTCTGTTGATGTACTGGCCTGTCTCCTGGTAGCGCCTCCATGCTATGGACTCTACGCTGACAGACACAGCAAACCTTCTTGCCACAGCTCGCATCGATGTGCCATCCTGGATGAGCTGCACTACCTGAGCCACTTGTGTGGATTGTAGACTCCGTCTCATGCTACCACTAGAGTGAAAGCACCGCCAGCATTCAAAAGTGACCGAAACATCAGCCAGAAAGCATAGGAACTGAGAAGTGGTCTGTGCTCACCACCTGCAGAACCACTTTAATTTTGAGGGTGACTCCAAATCTAGACCTCCATGGGTTAAGAAATTTGATTTCCATTGATCATTTTTGTGTGATTTTATTGTCAGCACATTCAACTATGTAAAGAACAAAGTATTTAATAAGAATATTTCATTCATTCAGATCTAGGATGTGTTATTTTAGTGTTCACTTTATTTTTTGGAGCAGTGTATATAGTATTTCCTCTAAGAATACACAGGCTGTCATAGTTATGCAATATAAGCCTAATGAAGGCAAGTTCATCTGGGCACTTATATGTCAATACAGAAAACGTAGAGCATAGAAGAGATGTTTGCTATGTGTTAAGTTATATGTGCATCGATGTTAGGACAAGCACGTGGAGCCATGAGCACGAGGCTGAAGTTGGCTTCTTATTCGGCCAGCTTCTTATTCATTATATCTTCGTTTTAAACAATCAAATGTAGTGCAAAAAAACAAACATTGTAGATACTTAAAACATCATCTCTTACACATATTTTATTTTTATTTTGATTTGCCGAATAAAATTTTGCCCATGAATAGGATGGCAAAGTGGGCACAGACGCTATATTTGACCATTTTGAATAAGTAGCTGTAGCTTTGCAAGGCTTAAATGGCCTTGAGCAATACATTTGACGCTTGGAATCAACAGAGGGTGTCCACTTACTGTACAGATTAAGCATTTTTAAGTTCTATGGGGCAGATGCAGACCTACGGCCACTGCCTTAGTTACGGCGTCCATATGCAAAAGATCGGCATTTCTGGTGATCTGCGCATGAGCCGTGCAGTTTCCTGGTGTGATCCTTTTTTCTGTGTGCCCGGGATTTGGCATCCGTAACTACAGCGTAGGTGGGGGAGGGATGGAAATTAGGAAGGGAGGGCTGGGTAAGGGAATTACGATCAGCTTCCCAGCGTAATTATCCACTGTTGCGCCGGCTGAAGTTAAGGTGGCCTTCAGCTGCCATAACAGTGGGTTATTACGCCGGCACACAGGGGGAGTGCATCAGAGCTACTCTGGCCGTACTTATGACCAGCGGCCCAGCGTAGCTCAAAATCAGGCCCTATCTGCCTACAGCGTTTTTGTTTAAAAATAGTGTTGTATAGTGTGTACGTGTGCTTTCATTTTTTAAAATCCTAAACTGTGATTTGTAAAGGGTAAAACTACATTCATCTAATCAGCATGAATAATAATCACCCCTTTTGAAAGCATGTTATTTTAGAGAGCCACTAAGATGCAACAATAATATTTATACCCTTTTTAGCTCCATTTTTATACCATTGAGTAATGTATAAGTAAGCAACATTTTTTTTTAAAAACTTTACTTTATTTTACTTAAGCATCCCAAAAACATTGCAATGTAACCTTTAAAAACATTAATTTAAACAACTGGACTAACAATTAAACATTTTTTTAAATAAAAAAAAGCTATACATTGAAAATTTATGTTGCACATATTGTGCAAAATACAATTAGTTTATATTTGTCCCTTGTCTCTTGCAGAAATCTCTCCATATCTTCTTTCTCTGTAAATGTGAAAACAAATTCTTCAATACAGTCTTTGGTCACATTTTCAAATTTAAGTACATTTTTACAGTTTTTAAATGCATTCTTCTGCCTCGCTCTTCGTCTTTGAAAGGAGGGATGGTTCATAAACTTATACTTTTCTATGTCGTTTATGTTCCTCTAACCATTTCTGCGCTGCAATCATGCTGTTTAGCATTGTATGTTCAGATAATAAAAATAAATAGTTTACATATGAAACATTGTTTTTTTTCTGTATTGTAACTTATCAATTTTTTGGAATGTTACAAAATCATACTTTATAATAATTAATTAAATCCGTAGCTCAATTTCTCTCTTATATTCCATCTCAACCATGTAGACATTATATGTCATATATTAGAAGTATCTGGTTTTGCAAAGAAAAGGCCTTATATCTTTGGCACAATGGTTACTCTCCTTTCCCATTATTTTAAAGGCTTGGAGTTACCAAATCTCAAAGCCTTGCTCTTTGCTCCTTTTATCAGCAAGGAGCTGATATTGTCGCAGTTAGGGAGACCGATTTTTCTTGTGCAGCCCATCCCTATTTTTAATAATAGGTATGTAGCCTGTTATATATGCAGGTTTAGACTTTAGCCTAGATTCTAAGGCTGAGGACAGAAATGGCAGGACAAATGGAATAGCGTTGGGTCACTGTGGCTTCTGTATATGCACCAAACTCCCACCAGGGGCCAGATGTACTAAGCAGCGTGAAAGGAAAATTTTAGATGTTGACCATTAATAACCAATCAGATTCTAACTCTTACTTTTCTTTTACATATTATTACAAAATGTTGCCCATAGCAACCATTCATATAGCGGACATCTTCACATTGACTTGCCCGCAGCTTAGTAAATGTGGCCTCTGGTATCTTTCGTTATTGATGTGTTACAAGATCTAGAAAAGGTTCAGAAACGCCATGTGCTCATATTAGGACGCTTTACTGTAGTGTTGGCTCCTAAGCATAATAAATCCAGTACTAACACCCGCTCATCTATTGCAGACTTCATTGCCGCTTTAGCATTTAGGAAACTGCTATCTGTATTTTATTAAAATGATACATGGTGAGTAAAGAACCCAAGAGGGCGGGACTTTACCTTTTTCACCCATGTTCACAATTTGTACAAGTGTGTTGCTTTTGTCCTTATTGGTAAGTGGTTCCTGCAGCATGCCCATGATGTTCACATCTTGCCTATTATATGGTTTTAGCATGGAATATTAATGATACAGAGATCCTACCCAGACCTTGACATTTGTCCAGTCCTCCTTTAACTTGGAGTGACAGAAACCCATAGGGGATTGAATTTCTGTTTATTTACTAACAAATAGCCCAAAGGCCATCATCTCTATGGTGTGCCATTAAGGCGGTTGTCAAAGGCACGGCGATTCAAATGGCATCACGCCTTGGGCCCATGAAATGTTAGAAGAACATATTTTATTTATTAGCAAAGGTTTCTCCATCAGATAACTAAAGGAAAACAACAGGTTAAACAACAGCAAATAAAACTTCTACAGCATTTAATGTTCCAAACACAGGCAGGTCTAAGCAGCTTAAGGGGGAAAATTTATCATTCTGGGAATAAAGCAGGCAAGATGCCGGATAGTAAATTACGTGTCAAGAAGGATAGACAGAGTGAATGTACTTCATTCTATAACTAGGAGATTAAGGGCCTGATAAGAGTGAGTTAGGTGCGGAAGGATCTGCACCCAACTCACGGACGCAGATCAAATCGTAATGCTGCTTCCACCTCCCCCGCTCCTTCATTTAAATGCCTATCCCCACCTGTATGGTGGAGATACGGCATTGGTATCTGAAGTGTCGGCCCCTTCGTTGTTCCTTCAGACGTAGGTAACTTAGTTACACATGTCTTAATGTTAGGCTTACACAAAAATTGATGCACAAAAATGCGACCATGTTCCTAGACAGGATAGTTATGCAAATGACTTGTGTAAATCCCGTCGTACTTACCTCTGCGTCCGGACCGTTGTTCTTATCTGAATATAGATTTATACCTATGGTTTATAATGGGTGTGGGTCCCCGCTTAGAATGGCCCTATTTCAATAGGGCCGCTTTCTCGCAGCCAGCTACGAACTGTTTGGGATTTCGATTGCATATGCCTCGAGGAGGCATAGCAATCAATCCACGGGGCACAAGTTTTCGGTGCTCCGAAAATGAAAGAGAAAATAGTCCCCTACTCCTTCCCCTAATTCTAACCCTAACCCTCCTCTCTCATCACCCTAACCCTAACCTTCCCTGCAACCTGACCCTAACCGTCCCTCTCGCTCAGCCTGACCCTAACCCTCCCTCCCTCACACCTTGGAGATGTTACTCACTTTTCCCTGCGGATGTCCCTATTTCGGAAGTCAGAATTTCTGACCGGAGACTGACAACGGTTTAGAATATGTAATTTGTCAGATATTCTCTGTGTATCCCAGCGCAGTTTTCAGGTCCCATCCCCTATTCAACTGTGTTCTTGTTTTGGACACTCTAGGGTGAAGGTTCTGCTGCAGGGAGGTGTGTTAGCATTTTTAAGTGATCTTATCCTTGTTCTTTACAATGTAAATATTTATTTACAATGAGGAATCATCGAGAAGAAAAAGGACTATGTGACCTACATTAACTCCAGACAGAAGAACTTCTTCCATAAGATCTTGGGTAGCAATTTGATTTCCAGTTCCAGGATCTTTATTTTCTTTTATCCCATCATAGTAGTGCCATAAATCATCATCTATTAGGCAGAGGCATAGGGAGGGCGGAGCAACCGGAGCGCAAGCTCCAGGCGCCAAATTTATGAAGTGGCGCCGCAGGAGTCCGGCAGCTGTTCAATCTCTGACAGTCTGCCGGCTCCAGGCACACTGATTGATAATCAGTGCACCTGGAGCCGGCAGGCTGTCAGAGATTGAACAGCTGCCGGACTCCTGCGGCGCCACTTCATAAATTTGGCGCCTGGAGCTTGCGCTCCGGTTGCTCCGCCCTCCCTATGCCTCTGCTTCCGCTGCATCTTGCTCTGCTGTGCACATGGGGGATCTGGGGAGCGCACAGACCACCCAAACAGAGTCTGCATCTAGCGCGGCAGCTCCAAGTCCTGCAGACCAACCCAGTCCTCAGCCGAAAAGAACACCGGGAAAGTATAGGCTCATACAACACATGTCCTTCCCAGTAGGCATGTCCGTAAATGACGCCATCCCTGCATCCCACTCTACTGTCCAGTATCAGTCGTTTGAATCTGCCCTTAGCATGGTTCGGGACTTTGGTCCCGGCGCCCTTATGGCGAAAAGTAGACATTGGGCTGGATCCAGACCTTGTTAAGTGCATGAACTTAGTTACACCTGGGCTAAACCATGTTGATTTCAGGGGAGTCATATTTCATCTGCTGCAAACAGTATTAGAGTTGAGAGATGATGATTCCTATCCCAGGTCTAAATAACAGTGTGATAGTAAAGCTGGTCAGTGTCTGTGTGCAGTAAGCAATTTAAAGATATATCTATGCATGCAAAGTATACCATTAACTTGACTCCCCCTGAATTCAACATGGTTTAGCCCAGGTGTAACTAAGTTAATGCACTTAACAAGGTCTGGATC
>WWET01000127.1:7071-25791 GCA_011038615.1 Limnodynastes dumerilii | reverse complement strand
GAGATCGCCCTGTACCATGTAGGAAGTTGCAGCCGTCAACATGCAGCACCACCCCTTAGAGTCTGCTAATTAGTTGTGCTGTTTACACTGTACTGCTGTTTATGCTTACACTGTACTGCTGTTTTCAGTGCATTCCACACTCCACCTCAGACATTTACCGAGCCTGCCACTGTCAGAAATATGAAGGTTTTGTCTGCACAAATAAAATGATAAAATTATATAAATGATATTGTACTTGGACTTTCATCTTCTTTAAAGAGTTTAACGTTAATGCACAGCATTCACACATACACTCAACAGTGACAATAAGAATGTGTGTAGGGGCAAGCAGGGGGCTATGGATCTACAACAGACAGCACCCCCTTGCAACAGACCTGATAGCCTGTGAATGCAGCGGATCTTAGTCTTGTTTTGTGAGATTACCACACCTAATGAGACTGGATTAAGACCTGACGACACTCACAGGCAGCTAACAACATATCTATTAAAATACTGAATCTAAAACTAAATAAGCGTAATATGTAAGATCAGAGGCGGTCAATGGCCCAAATATAATTAAAATTGGCCCAATAAAATAGTATTTTATTTATGATTTAGGCCTTTATTTTAAGTATTTTATTCAAAGTATTATTGCTTGAATGCTCCCAAAGATAAGGAAAATGCTGCTATATAGAGTGTCAGTGCACTCTATATCCAGCAGGTATCAAAGCATTCACCAAAATTAATGTTATACCATATATATTATTGTTATACAAAATCTACTTTATCCAACCCCACTTAACATTAAAGAACCCCCTACCCCCACTCCATTCACACCTCACTCACACCCTTGTACCATCTAACTGACACATTGTGCACACCTCTGATACCTCATTCATACCTCTGACACCTCTTTCACCTCACACACACCTCTCCCATTCGCTGTACCTACACATAATCTTCCACAACAATGACTCCTCGTCGCTGCTTTGTAGTTAAAAGAAGAAAAAGATATACCACAACTCAAAAAAGACAGGCATGACATGGTATAAAGCAGCGTGTGCTAATGTAAATATCAAAAATAAATATATAATTTTTGGTTGGTTATATTTTAAGTAAAAAAAAACACAATACAGTTAAAACATTAAAAACTATAATAAAACAATTACCTAAAAGCAAAACTTACCTGTCCTGGAGACGCTTTCGACAAGATTTCAGAGTCCCGATAAGATGACACTGAGCATGCGCAGTGTTTTTCATGCCAAGACTTGAAATTTTCAAAGTCATGCATAGGAGTCTATGCGCATGCGCAGGTATATGAAGTATGAATGAAGTGTCCTGCGATGAGCCCAGAGCTCATTGTGGGATCTCGCAGGGCAGGTAAGTCTTAGTGTAGTTCATGAAAGAAGCTGGCAGGCTCGCTGCGAGCATGGAACAGCTTTTTTCATAAAAAAATGAAGCTCTATGTAAATACAGCCGTATGTCTTAGTCTGTCATCTGTTTCGTGATACACCAAATCCTCGGCAGAAGGACTGTACTGTTAGGCTTAGCTCAGCATCCAGCCACAGCACAGTGTGTTCTTGTGCTGTGTAGTAGTGAAAATCTTCCCCATCCTATGTGAATACGGCGCCTTAGTAATATTTGGCAGTCATTGTTTGTGGGGTTCAGTCTGAGCTGCAGGGCTCTTGATCCGCATGGACTTCTATGTGGCCAAGGCCAGCCTCTGTGTAATATAAAGACTGTGCAATTTAAGGAAGAAAACTTAATTAATTATTCTCACTTTATATAACAAAATTTCACATATATACATATGTTAGTTGTTAAAATAATTTGTGAACTATTTAGTATCTTTGTTAATCAGTCCTCCTGAAGGAAAATAAAATGTTCCACACTGCTCTGTTCTAACTTTACATAGTTATTTGCAAATGTATTTTTTACAATTGCTGTTAGTTAACTTTTTAATATTGCATTTGTAGTAGCTATGTAAAGCTAGAAAGCTATAAATTGAGGAATATGGAACATTGTATTTTCCTTTAAGAGGACTTATTTATAATGATTACAAGTAGTTGAAAAAATTTATTAGATGGTGGATTGGTCGTCCCTGCTTTAGAGCTGATGAGGCTGTGAGGGTTTTAATACTGAGTTTCACAGTTTTACAAATACCTGGTGCCAGGCAATTTTCTTGTATTATTTAACAAAATATTGTAAGACTGGTATCTGTAAAACTAATGAAAGATATTGCTCAGTAATAATAAAATTACATTTATGAAAAATACAAATAATGATCCAAGCCATAAAAGTACCCATTGACAAAAATTTCAAGCAATTTCATAACATACAAAAAATGCACCAGCTATTAACAAATAAATTAATATTATATGATACTTGCATGACAAAGTTCGGTCTAGAAAAATGTAAAAAAAACAGAGGACCACCTTTTTATTGCACAGTCCATATAGAGGATCTGTGGATGATAATCTGGATCAATGGTCTGAGTGGACTAGACAACGCTAAAATTCATTGTCACACAGACCCATCCTTATTAATACATTTTTACATATTTTCAAAACAGCATCTCAACTTACCATAAAAAGGAAAGAAGACAAGCAAGAAACAACATCAAGCAAGAAACAATAGCGAGGAAAGGTAAGATTTGTCTTAATGTAATTGTTTAGGAATATTCCAGATTTTTCCTTTATTTTTAAAAGGGGTTAGGGTAGGGCTAGGGTTTTTTTTGGCTTGCTTTTAAATATCTTTTATTCTATGTATAGATATATGAAATGTGTCCGGCGCTCCATACAAAAATATAACGCTATGGGCCCGATCCTGAATTACACTGCCCTGCGTTAATATGCTGGGCGTAAGGATCAAGCGTCTGTAGTTAGTGCAGGTAGGCGGGAGGAGGGTTATGAGGCTGGGAGGGCGCTGTCCCTGCGTATTTACCCTTGCTTTATCCAGCTGAAGTTAGGGTAGCATTCAGCCAGCGTAAGCGAGTGTAAATACGATAGTACAAGGGGGATTGTTGGGGGGAGTGCTGCAATGTAACGCTGAGCGTTAGAACGTACATTGTAGCTCGTCACAACCTTTCCAAGAGAAGAGGATTATGGATATGCATAAAACAATGGAACATTTATATCAAACTTTTCAGATGGCGCGAAAAACTGCGTGAGAAGAAAAAAAAAGATGTTGGCCTCCGAAGCAGAAAAGTGCTCCAAGTTGACAGACCTGTTTGAAGTTACTGGTGCTTCTGGGCTTTTAACAGCACAACCTCCAACTTCAAAAGATGCAAGAGGAGAAGAGACTGAGAGCTGCAGTTTAAGCAGACCTTCAGCAATGTCACAGACATCAAAAGTACAGTACAGACTGTCCCCCTGCAACCCATACACCCATAGAAGGAAGACAACAGGAAAGTGAATGCTCTGACTCCGATGTGGAAATCATAACTAAGAGCAGATAACTAAGAGAGTTATCTGACAGAAGCATGGATAAACAGGAGGCAAAGGAAGTTGCAGATATTTTTGTTAGGCCAAAAGAGCTTTCTTTTTCCAGTCTCATCCAATACAACCACTTGATGATGACAGTCTTCCATTTGCATCAAAAAAGGTCTTTATAAGTAAAAACGGTTCTCAGCGTTACTGGATATCCTACAGCAACTCAAGAAATGCACTCTACTGCATTCTATGCTTGGCATATGGCAAACCTAATAAAGAGTGTGTTTATAGATGGAATGAAAGACTGGATGCATACTTACCAAAGCATCAATGAACATGAGACCTGCAAACAACACACTATATGTGCAAAAGCCCATATGCAAAGTTTAAAGCACCAAGACATTGAAAAATTACTGTTCTCACAGAAACAACAAAAGAGAAGAGAGCAAATTAAAAATAACTTACAGGTCATGGAAAGAGAGATTGATGTTATCAAACTGATTGGGAAAAGAGGATTGAGCTACAGGGCAAGTAAGTCTGAAGCTGCATATGCATTGGATGATTCTCTGCTAGACCACGGCAAGTTTCTAGAATTGCTTATTCTACTCAGCAAATATGATCCAGTGATGAAGAGACATCTAGAGAAAGTTGTGAAAAAAAGTCAACAGGCCCACAGATCTGGGAGCAAAGGCCGTGGAAGCTCTAACTTTTAGATCAAGAACAATGGCAAACAAGGTGATTTCATCCTTTATTAAAAAGACTGTTGCAGATGGGATAAGAGAGGCTGGCAAGTTTTCTATACAGCTGGATACCACTCAAGATATTTCAGCGAGGGACCAATGTTCCATTATAATTCGCTATGTGGACAAACTTTAACGTATCCAGGAAAGACTGCTAGCTGTTGTCAACTGTACAGACTCCACCGGAAGAGGGTTCCTTGAACTTCTGAAGGAAGTTCTGAAGACAAATGTGTTGGACATAACTCACTGCATTGGTAACGCAACTGATGGAGCTGCGAATATGCAAGTTGTTTACAATGGATTTTCCGCTTGGCTTACCAATGAATCACCTGGACAAGTGCATGTGTGGTGTTACAGCCATATATAAAATTTAGTTATTAGTGATGCAATTCGATCACCAATTGCTGCAACATCACTCTTTTCTCTTTTAAATTGTGTTGCTGTTTATTTTAAGGATTCTTATAAAACAATGGACGTATGGGAAAAGATCAGTGAAAAGAGCGATGCTGGTCAACACCGCAGATTACAAAGTATTGGTGAAACACGTTGGTGGGCAAAGGAATCATCGTTGACCTAAATATTTAGTTCACTTGAAAATCCTACAAATTCCTTGTATGTTGTTTTCCTTTATCGCTTGCTACAATTAAAGAGTGTGAAGAAAATGCACCTGAATTAAGAGCCAAAGCTAGAGCATACAAAGATTCACTTCTTCAATATGAAACTCTAATGACAGGATTTATTTATCTGATAATCTTTCAGCTGACAACACCCTTATCAAAATACTTGCAGACTGCTGGTATTGATCTGCTAAAAGCACATCAGATGGTCATGGGTACTCTTGAACAGTTGCAAAAAATACAACGTGACATTCAAGAGATAAAAACTAGAGTTGCGGGATTTACTAATTGGGTGTCAGAGAAACTTGACAAACGAAGACCCACACACAATATTGACATCCAGATGTTCTTTCCTGCAAAAAGAATAAGGAAACAAAAAATGATGCCTGGAGAAACTGCACTCGAAGAAACCATTGCCGATGCTTTTAAAGACTTTGAAGTAGGTGTGCACAATAGGATACTAGACACAACTATAGAAAGTCTAAAAACCAGAAAAAAATGTGTCTTTGTATAGGGATCTTTCCTGTTTGTCTCCAGTCAATTTTGAAGAAATAAAGAACTCATTGCCTCCCAATGCACTTCAAAAGCTGAGTGAAGTGCTGGTGAAGTTTGATATACAGTTAACCAAAGAACAGTTGCAGTCAGAGCTTGTGAGTTTGGCAAATAACTGGGACCGCCTGAAAAGATCACTCCCTGAGGAATATATAGTGTACAGCCTAGAAGAGGATGTTGAGGATCCCAGCATTGTATTACAGGAAAAATCTGAACTGGCTTATGATGAAAAGTAATCTGTGTACAAACGGTGTAATAACTGGGCAGTGCGTGTTTACATTACACTGGAGCGCTTCAACTTGTTCACTGGGGCGTACACTAGCATAGGCCTAGCATACAAATACCTCAACACTTTCAACAACCCAAGTGGCTTGTGAAAGAAGTTTTTCTACATTCAAATTTATTAAACACAGGTTGAGGAGCAGCCTTAGTGCTGAGCATTTGGAAGCATTTCTTCTAATGTGTGTGGAAAAGGACATTTTACAAAAATTGGAGTCAGATACAATAATCAAAAACCTTGCACTAAAAAGTCAACTGTTACGCAAGGAGCTGTATCTGCAATAGCCTCAAGAAATAAAGCCTTCCTCGTGTCACCCATATCATCCTGATCCTCCTGCACTGCCAAACATTGTCTTTCACATATGTTGAATTGTTTATGCTAATGTTTAGCATGATTTAATAAAAGTTATATTTAAAAGTAAGCTTTGGGGTTGTTTTGTCTTTTGAAAGCCATTATTGTCCCATAAAAAGAGATACAGAGGGCATTGAGAGGGGAGAACCTCATGGGTGCTAGGGCATAACCACCACAATGGCAGGAGACCCCAGCATAACACTACAATGATAATGAAGGGAATTCCTTGCTACATGATTAACTCACATAACCAAATCAGGTACTTCATCCACTCTTCTGCTGACTGCTGTCTTTTCTCTACTTACCAGTGCAATGCTTTGCCTACTTTTATTAGGTCTCAACTCAATTATAAAGTATATCAATTATTATAGGACTGGCCAGAAGGGCAAGACTGACGTTAGCTTTTCACATTAACATATGTTACAATATATTAAATGAACATTCTATATTTTAATAAATTGAATTTGAAGTAGCTAGAATTCCATTCATAGTGTATTTGGTGAGTGTAAAGGATCTATATGTTTACATAATGTGGTTACTCCCTCTTGCACCACTGTTTTTCAGTTCTATTCAATCATGAAATACTTTAATACTGCATTTTTGGTGAACATGGATTTTGTGCCCAGTATAGCTTCTCTAGCATCCAACTTGTGTAATAGTATTAACTGTGTGTCCAATAGCCACTATTGGTTAGTACTTGACTTTAAAAGCTCATGTTTATATTTAGTATAGGGCTTTCCAGAAGGGGAAGACTTTTGCATCAGCTTAACATGTATTGCAGTATGTGGAATTTACATTTATTGTATAGCTTTAAGAAATAAGAATAGCATTATAATAATGTATTAATTCAGTGAGTGCAAAGGATCAAATATATTTTTGTTTGTAACATTTAAAACATCTTTAACATCTTTAAGACCGCATATATGCAATCTTCATAAAATAACGATATGTATGTAGATTCTATGAATTAGCATGCATGCGTAGTAGCTATTATCGTTATATCCCAGACGTATCTGCAATACATCCAGGGTTGAGACTCCAGCCCTAAATATTTAGGGAGTAGCAAAATACTTAATAGCCTTTATTTGTGCATAAAAGTTATGCCTTGCGTTAATGACTGTCTATAATTACATGTTAGATTAGCCTTGCCTACCACCAATATGGGTAACAGTAATTGGTAATCCCGCCCACTTTGTGTTGGCCCCGCCTACATTTGACTTGGTCCCGCGCCCGAGGCAACATAAAAAAAAAATTACAGGGCCACTTTCATTTCACTATATATATATAGACACACACACACACACACACACACACATATATATATATATATATATATATACACACAAATACACACACACGCACAAGACATCCTGCTCCTCACCTGTCATACACATGCACAGTAGCATCCACACGTTGTGATGCTACTGCATGTGCTATAACGGTTAGGAGCAGAATACACATTAAAAAAAAGCCTCATCAGCGCCCCGTGCACCCCAAGTGCCGCTACGGGCATCCACCCCCGACCCCCTGCGGCTCTACTCACCGCAGCTCTCACTAAAGGCTTTCTTCCTTCCTGCAGTTCCCGGCTCCAACACACGGAACATAAAGAATGGGTGCATGTTTCCCAGGACACAATGCGGTGCACAGAGACCGCATGCTGTGAGGACAGCAGGAGAGAGAAGACACAGGGGAGGGAGAGAGACCAGCAGAGGGGAGAGACAGGCGCAGGAGAGAAAGACATGGGAATACTGGGAACAGGTGAGACATGCTGGGTAATATTGGGCAGCTGAATACATATGCTGGGGAATATTGGGGAGCTCAGGGCCGGTGCTAGGTCCCTGGGCATCCTAGGCGAACTTTGGCCTGCCACCCCCCCCCATTATATGTGCCCCTTCTGGCCTCTATGCCCCCTTCATATTCCCCTTCAGGCCTCTAATTAGGTATTGCAGGCCCCCCTCCCCAATTTAAATTAGATATAGCAGCCTCCTCCCTAGTTTAGCTCGTGTAGCAGGCCCCCTCCATAGTTTTACTCATATGCAGCCCCCTCCCTAGTTTCACTCAAATATATAGTAGGCCGCCCCCCCCTAGTTCATCAGAGAGGAGATGCTGCGGATATAGGCAGTCGCAGACACTGCTGCAGCGCTGAGGTGAGCAAAGGGGTTAACGGAGCCTCATCTCTCCGTCACCCTCTTTACTCACCGCAGCGCAGCAGCAGATACAAACAAAAGGTAGGCAATGGAAGCGGGGGGCTGCTCCCACCCCCACCCCCCCGGGACTGGCGCTCCAGGCGATCGCCTAAGATCGCCTAATGGTAGCACATGGTACACATGACGGGGAATACTAACCTTGGATAGGTGCACTGGGATACTACCCATCAACGGATTTATTTGTGCAGTATTATCTGCGTTATATGCTTTTAAATCATCATTTTGTCAGTATTTTTAATCCACGATTCTCATAACCCAAATAAAATTGAATTGCACTATCGGTGCTTGTTTTTGTCTTTTTTCCCTTTCCTTATTTCTCACTCTGCATGAGATCTGGTGGAACGCATAGGAGGTTGCATGGTAACGAGGCTTAGACATCGATCAGCTGTTTGGAACTGCCGCGTCTACTATACACGAGGTTGTATTAAACAACGGGACCCAGATATACGGCAGCTAAGATCACGGACTCCGGCACCAAGTACCATCACCTCCGGTGAACAACGATCAAGGAGTGTATGGGGAAAACATACTGCAACGAACTGTAAGCAGGTTAGGTCCTAAACGGATCTTTACTGATGTTGGACACTTATATATTGAATCATTGACTTATTATATAAACTGCCTGCTTTGAAAATCTCTTCAAGATCTCTTACTTTAGCACTATTTGTCCTGTCTGTTTGTACATATATATACCTTGGTTATTGAACGGTTTCTCACTACCATTTGGATAAGGATATTAAGCAGCTGAACGATACATCTGTTGCACTATTGGATTGCTTCATCCATTTTTTTGTTTCACATGATGGGGGATACTGGGAGAAATATGGAAAAATTAATGGGTAATATTTTTTCCCATCATTATGACGGGCCTTTGACTAGTAACATATAATAAATAAGAAGCTGGCCAAATAAGAAGCCAACTTCAGCCTCGTGTTATGAGCCCTTATATCATAATCTACTATTAAAACCAAGGTTAACAGATAGCTTCCAGATAAAATGGTATGGTATTCTTTAAATGAACAACATTAGGTAGATCTACATCATTAATAGATCTTAAAACAACAGAAACAGATCTCAGGCATCATTTAAAGATCTAAAACATTAACAAATCCCTGGCATCATTTAAAGATCGTAAAACATAAGAAACATCTCTGTCATCATTTAATGATCTTAATACATCAGAAAGAGATCTCTGGCATCATTTAAAGCATCAGAAACAGACCTCCATCATCATTTAAAGATCTTAAAACATTATAAACAGATCTCTAACAACATATAAAAAGCTTAAAATATCATATCATAATGAGAACCAAGGGCCCCATAGGTCCGCAGGGAATTAAACAGCAGGCAGGTGTCACGGGCAGGCAGACAGGGGACAAAGGGTTAAGTATGCTAGGCTGGGTAGGCTGGGATAGGGTATGGGTGGGGGGTGGAGTTGGGCTATAGGTTGGGGGATGGGATTATATAAGAAGTTTCAACTTAGGGGAGTGGGGACACTTGCTGCAGGATTTTATCAAAGAACAAGCTGAGTGTCAATTTTTATTGCTTTTCCTTTTACCTCTTATCCCCCTGTTTTCTTGTCTGTCCTCGTTTATATTTTCCTCCCTTTCTTTTTTCTGTCACTCACTAATCTTATTCACCTTCCTCCCCCTCTCCACTTTTCTTTCTTATTAGGTAATTAAGTTTCTCTCCCGGTCCCTTTACTCTCCCAGGCGCTGTATAAGTAAGGTGGGGGCCAGTTCTTATCTCTGGCGCTCAGTGCCACTGCAGTCAGTGTCCCCATGTCCCGACCGGCGCGCAACAGGGCCGCTCCTCTCCGTTTCAGGGAGGAGACGGCCATTGGGGCACGTGCGCAGGCTTCTGGTCCTTCCCGGAAGCCGCGTGACGTCACCCCCATGCGGCGGACAGAGGGACCGGAGGCACGGGACTCTGTGGCCGCGGTGAGCGCTCCGGAGCAGGAAGGAGCTCCAGCGCAGACAACAGCACTTGCTGCAATGAGTGGTGCTGGCTCTGGGCACCAAGGGGAGGAAGGTGGGTTGCAGGGCAGGGAAGGGCCCTTTATGCAGGTGGGGCAGCTGGTATCTGATGTAGGCAGGAGCACTGGCGGTAGTCAGGGGAGTGGGGTTATCCCTGACACCCCTGCAGTGGACAGGTTTCCTGATGGAGGGCAGGGTGCTAATGTGGCACACAGGAAGAAGAGGGACAAATCTAAAAATGTGGAAGGCAGGGATGGCTTATCCTCCCATGCCAGCAGGGGCTCTAGTGAGTCCCTTTTTCCAAAAGATCAGCCCAGGCGGGGCTCAGTGGTTTCATCCTGCCCTTCATCGGCGTCTGCGCTGCAGAGGAGTCAGGGGCGGGCTCACAGGTCTACAAGGGGGTCGCAGGGTCCTAATCAGGCTGCAGTAGCGCAAGGGGTGGCACAGGTGGGGCCGCAGTGCGTTTGCCCCCCGGATTGGTTCCCGCAGCAAGTTTGCCCGCAGGGTTTTGCGGCAGGGCCTTCTCCATTCGTTTACCCCTTTTCGTCCTTTATGGCGGCTCCGGTGGGAGGTTTTCCGGTCACAGACGCGCAGGGGTGTGCTTATGTTCTTATTGCCCAGCAAGCGGTTGGGGGGCAGCAGGTGGTTAGCACGGGCACAAGTACGCAGCTTCCCCAGGCAGTTACAGCGCAGAGCACTGATGTTTTTGTTTTCCCAGGTTCTGCTCCTCAGGAGGTGAATGTCAGGGGTCGGCAGGTGCAGCCCGTGGAGGCGGTCCAGGTTACATCGGCATTGGTCACGGCTGCAGGCGTTGCCACCGGGATCGGTTCAGCTCATCAGGAGTCGAGTACTGGAGGTCAGCAGACGCAGCCTCGGGAGGAGGTCCAGGGCACATCGGGCCTGATCCAGAGCTACGAGATTGTAACGATATCATCCGTACGCAATTGCGTACGGACGATATCGGGTGTACGCAATTGCGTACGTACGCTAATCGTAGTATGTGGAAAATTACGTCCGACCAAGCGATCGGCCATACGAAAACACACCCATATATCGGGCGTACTACAATGCGTATACGTTGTTATGAAGCGAACGTACGCCCGTGCGTACTAATGAGGATACTACGAACTACAAATATACGAAGAATCCTGCACACGGGACTGATCTGTAGGTCAGGACACGCACTAAAAATGTATTATAGAACATGCGTACAATCATATGTCCTATAGATTATTGTGAACTTTGAACATGAGATGTAGAAATGTTACACGGATGTAGCTCAAATTACATTGCGTACACCAATAAATAAAACATGACCCTAAGGAGGATGGAAGAAATGTATCAAGTACGTAAGTATGCCTGTATGTATGTATGTATGTATGTATGTATGTATGTATGTATGTATGTATGTATGTATGTATGTATGTATGTATGTATGTATGTATGTATGTATGTATGTATGTATGTATGTATGTATGTATGTATGTATGTATGTATGTATGTATGTATGTATGTATGTATGTATGTATGTATGTATGTATGTATGTATGTATGTATGTATGTATGTATGTATGTATGTATGTATGTATGTATGTATGTATGTATGTATGTATGTATGTATGTATGTATGTATGTATGTATGTATGTATGTATGTATGTATGTATGTATGTATGTATGTATGTATGTATGTATGTATGTATGTATGTATGTATGTATGTATGTATGTATGTATGTATGTATGTATGTATGTATGTATGTATGTATGTATGTATGTATGTATGTATGTATGTATGTATGTATGTATGTATGTATGTATGTATGTATGTATGTATGTATGTATGTATGTATGTATGTATGTATGTATGTATGTATGTATGTATGTATGTATGTATGTATGTATGTATGTATGTATGTATGTATGTATGTATGTATGTATGTATGTATGTATGTATGTATGTATGTATGTATGTATGTATGTATGTATGTATGTATGTATGTATGTATGTATGTATGTATGTATGTATGTATGTATGTATGTATGTATGTATGTATGTATGTATGTATGTATGTATGTATGTATGTATGTATGTATGTATGTATGTATGTATGTATGTATGTATGTATGTATGTATGTATGTATGTATGTATGTATGTATGTATGTATGTATGTATGTATGTATGTATGTATGTATGTATGTATGTATGTATGTATGTATGTATGTATGTATGTATGTATGTATGTATGTATGTATGTATGTATGTATGTATGTATGTATGTATGTATGTATGTATGTATGTATGTATGTATGTATGTATGTATGTATGTATGTATGTATGTATGTATGTATGTATGTATGTATGTATGTATGTATGTATGTATGTATGTATGTATGTATGTATGTATGTATGTATGTATGTATGTATGTATGTATGTATGTATGTATGTATGTATGTATGTATGTATGTATGTATGTATGTATGTATGTATGTATGTATGTATGTATGTATGTATGTATGTATGTATGTATGTATGTATGTATGTATGTATGTATGTATGTATGTATGTATGTATGTATGTATGTATGTATGTATGTATGTATGTATGTATGTATGTATGTATGTATGTATGTATGTATGTATGTATGTATGTATGTATGTATGTATGTATGTATGTATGTATGTATGTATGTATGTATGTATGTATGTATGTATGTATGTATGTATGTATGTATGTATGTATGTATGTATGTATGTATGTATGTATGTATGTATGTATGTATGTATGTATGTATGTATGTATGTATGTATGTATGTATGTATGTATGTATGTATGTATGTATGTATGTATGTATGTATGTATGTATGTATGTATGTATGTATGTATGTATGTATGTATGTATGTATGTATGTATGTATGTATGTATGTATGTATGTATGTATGTATGTATGTATGTATGTATGTATGTATGTATGTATGTATGTATGTATGTATGTATGTATGTATGTATGTATGTATGTATGTATGTATGTATGTATGTATGTATGTATGTATGTATGTATGTATGTATGTATGTATGTATGTATGTATGTATGTATGTATGTATGTATGTATGTATGTATGTATGTATGTATGTATGTATGTATGTATGTATGTATGTATGTATGTATGTATGTATGTATGTATGTATGTATGTATGTATGTATGTATGTATGTATGTATGTATGTATGTATGTATGTATGTATGTATGTATGTATGTATGTATGTATGTATGTATGTATGTATGTATGTATGTATGTATGTATGTATGTATGTATGTATGTATGTATGTATGTATGTATGTATGTATGTATGTATGTATGTATGTATGTATGTATGTATGTATGTATGTATGTATGTATGTATGTATGTATGTATGTATGTATGTATGTATGTATGTATGTATGTATGTATGTATGTATGTATGTATGTATGTATGTATGTATGTATGTATGTATGTATGTATGTATGTATGTATGTATGTATGTATGTATGTATGTATGTATGTATGTATGTATGTATGTATGTATGTATGTATGTATGTATGTATGTATGTATGTATGTATGTATGTATGTATGTATGTATGTATGTATGTATGTATGTATGTATGTATGTATGTATGTATGTATGTATGTATGTATGTATGTATGTATGTATGTATGTATGTATGTATGTATGTATGTATGTATGTATGTATGTATGTATGTATGTATGTATGTATGTATGTATGTATGTATGTATGTATGTATGTATGTATGTATGTATGTATGTATGTATGTATGTATGTATGTATGTATGTATGTATGTATGTATGTATGTATGTATGTATGTATGTATGTATGTATGTATGTATGTATGTATGTATGTATGTATGTATGTATGTATGTATGTATGTATGTATGTATGTATGTATGTATGTATGTATGTATGTATGTATGTATGTATGTATGTATGTATGTATGTATGTATGTATGTATGTATGTATGTATGTATGTATGTATGTATGTATGTATGTATGTATGTATGTATGTATGTATGTATGTATGTATGTATGTATGTATGTATGTATGTATGTATGTATGTATGTATGTATGTATGTATGTATGTATGTATGTATGTATGTATGTATGTATGTATGTATGTATGTATGTATGTATGTATGTATGTATGTATGTATGTATGTATGTATGTATGTATGTATGTATGTATGTATGTATGTATGTATGTATGTATGTATGTATGTATGTATGTATGTATGTATGTATGTATGTATGTATGTATGTATGTATGTATGTATGTATGTATGTATGTATGTATGTATGTATGTATGTATGTATGTATGTATGTATGTATGTATGTATGTATGTATGTATGTATGTATGTATGTATGTATGTATGTATGTATGTATGTATGTATGTATGTATGTATGTACACAATAAAACACAATACATCACACAATAAATCACACAATACATCACAATACATCACAATACATCACAATACATCACAATACATCATAATATATCACAATACATCACAATACATCATAATATATCACAATACATCACACAATATATCACAATACATCACACAATACAGTATAATGGAAAGTTTTCTCGTTATAGACTGTAACTGCTGTCAATTTTTAGCAATTTCCGGACAGACAAAATCATTACCACGACTGCTGTCTGTACGAAGATTCCAACAGCGACAGGTACATTTTCTTGATCCTAACCCTAACTATTCCCTTTATGCAGCCTAACCTTAACCCTTCCCTCTCTACAGCCTAACTCTAACCATCCTTGTCCCACAACAAAACCTCACCCATCAAAGCGTAATTACGGGTTCCGTATGGCTGACACACCCTTCGTCCGTAGCTACGCTGTTGATCAAAGTCTCGTAAGTACGTTCAGAGTCTCTGGTCGTAACATCTGCTACGCCCATGCGCAGATCATAAAAACAGCATTTTTTTTATGGCGAGCGTAAATACGCTAGCGGGCGTAGGTCTGGATCTGGCCGGTTGGGTTTGAGTCTAATATGGGATGTTCGTGTGAGTAAATGTTTGAGAAAAAGTTTCCTAGCTCAACTCTAATGTCCAGATAAAGCTGAATGCTATAATACTAGGCAGTATTTGATTTCTGTGCAAAAGCAAAAAGTATTTTACCTGTATATAAAAGAATAAAAAAGAAAATTAATTTGCTCCCCTCATATTGCAACATAGTTTTGCTCAGATCTACACTTACACATGATATATTTTTACTCAATCTCTGTATACCCTGTATATACTGTCTCTGTATATACTCCTTCATGTTTAACTTTAGGAATTCCATCCAAAAATGATTCTAAATCTACATTTATACAAGAGAATGCTATATTCTATTCTGCAGTTCAGTCTTATAATGTTACTTAAGCAATATCCTGCACATACCTACAATGTTGCTGTTCCCGGAAGCTCACAGTCACGGCAGACCATGGGAGTTGTATTTGTTGCCTGTGAGCGCTATTTATCTGTCAGGAATTCTCTGATCTGGTCCCCATAGGGTGATAGGATGGGATGACTTTCTCTTCAATCATTAACACTTTCTTCCACCAGCAGAATCTGACAATTTCTGAGTATACACAGTCTGATATATTGCATGTCATTTTATGAAACAAATATATAATAATAAAATAGATATTTTCCTTTTTTTAATCAATAATAAAAAGTTCAAATATTTTATCTTCATGAACTATCTTGTAGTTATCTTTGTGGGAATTTAGAACTGGAGTGTAGTATGCAAACTGTAAGTGTTGGTGAGTATTATGCTTGTAACATTCACTATAATGGGGTAGATCCAGAACTACGTCCGTCTTCCATAGACGGACGTAATTCACTGAACAATAGCTACTGCGCATGCGTAGTAGCTATTGTACGTAATCTGCGTATCGTTTCGATACGTAGATTGCGTATATGCGGTCTAAAAGACCGTCTATGGAAGACGGACGTAGTTCTGGATCCGGCCCAATGTCTTTAATATCAGTCACTCATATACAGTGCATCCGGAAAGTACTCACTTTTTCCACATGTTATGTTACAGCCTTATTCCAAAATAGAATAAATGCATTTTTGCCCTCAAAATTCTACACACAATGGGCCAGATCCAGAACAACTATTTTAAGTGAATTTACACGTGGTGGAGACATAAAATCGCGTTTTTGTATGTACTGCGCATGCGCACCATAGAAAATACGCTCAGCAACGTAGTGTAATTGTGAACGTATGGGCCATTCACGCATGTGTCACGTAAATACGTGTGGGCGTGCCAATTTTACGTTAGTCCAAAATATGTCTGAAATGCGTTAAGGGCAGGGGTTTGTATTTAAAGTGTACAGTATGGGCGTGCTTAGCTGCGTAAATACGTGTTGGCCATACGTACGTGTGCGGATCACTGTGGTTACGTTAGCAAAAGTTAAGGTAGGGTTTGAAAAGCGTATCGTGACAAAATACGTACATTCAAGGGGTGTGCCTAGGGGAGTGTATAGAAGTTACGCACGCGAAAATACGCCATGCGAGTAAACGTATGGCAAACGTAGTTCTGGATCTACCCCGATATCCCATAATGACAATGTGAAAACGTTTTTGGGAGATTTTTGCAAATTTATTAAAAATCAAAAACGAAGAAATCACATGTACATAAGTATTCACAGCCTTTGCCATGAAGCTCAAAATTGAGCTCAGATGCATCCTGTTTACACTGATCAACCTTGAGATGTTCCTACAGCTTAATTGGAGTCCATCTGCAGTAAATTCTATTGATTGGACAGGATTTGGAAAGGCACACACCTGCCTGTATGAGGTCCCACACTTGACAATGTGTCAGAGCACAAACCAAGCATGAAGTCAAAGGAATTGTCTGTAGACCTCCAAGACAGGATTTTCTTGAGGCACAAATTTGGGGAAGGGTACAGAAAAATATCTGCTGCTTTGAAGGTCCCAATGAGCACAGTGGCCTCCATCATCTGTAAATGGAAGAAGTTTGGAACCACCAGGACTCTTCCTAGAGTTGGCCGGCTGTCTAGACGAGCAATCGGGGGAGAAGGGCCCTAGTCAAGGAGGTGATCAAGAACCCGATGGTCACTCTGTCACAGCTATAGCATTCCTCTGTGGAGAGAGGAAAACCTTCCAGAAGGACAACCACCAATCAGGTCTGTAAGGTAGAGTGGCCAAATGGAAGCCACTCCTTAGTAAAAAGCATATGGCAGCCTACCTGGACCTCTCTCAGACCATGAGAAACAAAGTTCTCTGGTCTGATGAGACAAAGATTGAACTCTTTGGCGTGAATTCCAGACGTTATATTTGGAGGAAACCAGGCATGTCTCATCACTAGGCCAATACCATCCCTACAGTGAAGCATGGTGGTGACAGTATTATGCTGTGGGGATGTTTTTCAGTGGCAGGAACACAGTCAAGATATCAAAGGAGTGGCTTCAGGACAACTCTGTGAATGTCCTTGAGTGGCCCAGCCAGAGCCCAGACTTAAATCTGATCGAACATCTCTGGAGAGATTTGAAAATGGCTGTGCACCGACGCTTATCATCCAACCTGATGGAGCTTGAGAGGTGCTGCAAAGAGATTTGGGCGATGCTGAACAAAGATAGGTGTGCCAAGCTTGTGGCATCATATTCAAAATGACTTTAGGCTGTAATTGCTGCCAATGGTGCATCAACAAAGTATTGAGCAAAGGCTGTGAATACTTATGTACATGGAAGTTCTTGGTTTTTTTATAAATTTGCAAAAATCTCCCAAAAACTTTTTCACATTGTCATTATGGAGTATTGTGTGTAGAGTTTTGAGTTAAAAAATGAATTTATTCCATTTTGGAATAAGGCTGTAACATAACAAAATGTGGAAAAAGTGAAGCGCTGTGAACACTTTCCGGATGCACTGTATGTGTGTTCTCTATGCAAAGGAAGATGGCATAGCGCTGGCTGCAGCTGTCGTGAAATGTAATAAGACGGTGTTCAGCTGTAGTCTCCTGTAATCTCTGGTGTAGAGAACTGGGGATCACTGCTGCCGCCGCACTAACGTGTTTTGGGGTACCAACGCGTTTCTCAGACTTATACCATCTGCTTTGGTACTTTGCTCTTCCTTTTAGACAACTCCAATTGTGGGAAAGTTTTATTAGGTAGAGGAAGGGAGGCATAAATGCTTCCAATGTTTCCTATATCGTGTAGTATAATGATATGATTCAAAATCTATCATTTTTATTGGTATAGCTGGAGAAAATCAGGCTGTACGCTAAGTGTTGTATGCATAGTCGTAGCATCCGGAGTGAGCTCCCGGCCGCGCTGGTAGTCGGGACACTCAGCTCCGTATTGGCCAGCAGTATCAGCTGTTCTGGTTGCTGGACAACCAGAACGCTTTCTTCCTCCCCAAGGTGTGGCATGCACTGGTCCCAGGTGTCGCTTAGCAGCCGGGATGCCTGTCCATGAAGTTCAGGAGGCTGGTCTAGACGGCGGATTCTGATTGGCTAGCCTCCTTGTTAATAGACCGGCGGGTGCACGCT
>WWET01000126.1:1024379-1042680 GCA_011038615.1 Limnodynastes dumerilii | reverse complement strand
TCCAAGTACAGAACCCTGGGGTATTCCACTGGTTACCTTACCATCCCCAGAAGAGATTCCATTTACTACAACCCTTTGTTGTCTATCCTGTAACCAAGATTGTATCCATGCAACTAGCTTTAAGTCCAACCCTAAAGTTTCCAGCTTATTTAACAGTCTTCGATGTGGCACAGTGTCAAAAGCCTTGCTAAAATCTAGCTAAGCTATGTCTACAGCTCCCCCTTTATCGAATACTTTACTGACCCCGTCAAAAAATTCAATAAGATTTGTTTGACATGATCTTCCCCCAGTGAATCCATGCTGCTTGGGATCCTGTAAGTTACTGGATTTAAGATACTGTACAATTTGTTCCTTTAACAGTGTTTCCATCAATTTCCCTACTACTGATGTGAGACTCACTGGTCGGTAGTTTGACGCTTCTTCCCTACTTCCACTTTTATGCAGAGGGATGACATTTGCTATTTTCCAGTCCTCTGGAAATACCCCAGTTATTAGTGACTGATTGAATAATTCAGTTCATGGTTTTGCCAGCACCCCTCTAAGCTCTTTTAGTATCCTCGGATGTAACCCTAATGCTTATCCTAATCCTTACCCTAACCCTCCCATTCCATTACCCTAACCCTGCACTCCTCTTCCATCATCCTAACCCTACCCTTCCATTTCCCTAACCCATTTCCTTACACTAACCCTCCCTTTTCCATAGTCTGACCCTAAGAGTCCCTTCCTCGCAGCCTAACCCTAAGACTCCCTTCTCCACAACCTGAGCGTGTGGGTCCCTGGAAAGAATGACCCTATTTCAATAGAGCTGTTTTCGCCCAGCCAGTTCTGAACTGGCTGGGATTTTCATTGCATATGCCTCAATGAGGCATAGCAATTGATCCACGGAGCATTGAACGTGGTCATCCGAAAGGTAAACCTGAAAATTACCCCAACCCTTCCCCTAATTCTGACCCTAACCCTCCCCTTCCATTACCCTAACCCTCCCTGCCCCGCAGCCTGACCCTAACCTTTCCTTCCCTGCAGCCTGACCCTAACCCATCATCTCCTGCAGCCTGACCTCCCCTGCAGCCTGACCCTAACCTTCCCTTCCCCGCAACCTGACCCTAATCCTCCCTTCCCCGCAGCCTGACCCTAACCCTGGAGATGTTTGCTCACCTTTCCCATGGTCCGGGCCCTGCGGTAGTGGCGGCGGCTGCATTTCCAAAACGGAATGGGTTAGTATGCTGATCGGCATACTCGCCCATTTAAAAAAAAAAATTCTGAACTGAAGGGGTTTTTAAAATAGGAACATCTGAAAAGGAACTTTTGAATGTCCCTATTTCAGAAAACAGACATTCTAACTGGGAACTGTAACTAACTGAGCCTAAGTCTCCCCCCTGAAGTCTAAGCCTAAGACTTCCCTCCCAGCAGTCTAACCAGAAGACTCCCTATGGACTACTACTCTCCATAGACTTCCTTATAAAATTCACCTGCCTGGATCTGTGGTGGTGCAATGAGTTTGCTGTTGCGGTTTCCAAATGAATGAATGGGTAAGTATGCCAAATAAATAAATTCATCATACTTACACATTCATTAATAGAATCTTCTAATTAGGGCTATTTTTGAAATAGAGACGAAAATTAGCTTTTGGCTGTCTCCATTGTGGAAACAGCATTTACGTGCCGGAGACTGCGGACCATATTCTCACTTTAGAACATATCTTCTTACGTGCATAGTTATAGGTGCAGATTTACTACGCAGGTGTAGTAACTCTTTTACGCTATCTTTGTACCATTTCATTACGTAGATTGCATACATGCGGTCTTTAAAGAGGGACGGATGTATAGTAAAGTACAGCACAGTAAGTTCTGGTCACAACCATTATGTACAATCCAGATTTCCTTACTGCCTGTATGATAATTAGGATGCAATATGAATCCAGCATCGGAGATATGGGTCCAGTCCTATGTAGTCATGTAAAGACAGTGCACATTATGCTGTGATATCCAGATTGGCACTAACCTTTTTATGGATAAATCCAATTTTAAAAATCATTATGATGGAATTAATGGATATTTGGTGGCATATAGCTCTATACAAAATAATATCTGTTTTTGTAAAGACTTTTTTGATGTTCTCAATCTTTGAACCTTCAGTGTTTTTAGGTTACCATCACTATATAGGGGCAGAAACATTGGAACGAAGGACAGGGGATAAAGCTGTAGTGGCTATCTCTGAAAATGAAGTCCTAACACCACTTCTTGGTATAAGGTGGCAATACTCACCCTCTGTCATGTTCTTCTGTGGTGTCCACAATGTCTCCAGTTGCTGTGTTCTCAATGAGGACACCTTCTGGACACTTCTGGACTCATGGCAACATGGACAGGTGAGAATTGTACTAAATGTTTATTTTAATGATAGTTTTAGGGTTAGGTTAAAGTTAGGGGACCTGACCCAGAATTAAGTGCTAGTTCCATACGTTAGCCTCCATTGCGTATGTTAACATATGGATTTGACATATAAAATTTAGCTTGCAGGAGCTACTTCAGCTTCACAGTTGAATTGCGTATGTAACGTACATAAGTCAGCAGAAATTCTTAGTTTTGAGTCTGGTCCAGGGTTAGGATTCTGTTAGGCGAGGGTTAGGATCAAATTATGGTGAGGGTATGGTTAGGGCTAGGCTGCAGTGAGGGGACAGTTAAGGTTTCGGGTTAGAGTTTTTGTCAGACATATAACCATCAACAATACTTAAATCGATATTATTATTATTAGTATTGTCAGGAAAACAGCCCTGTCAAGGTCATTTGACAGAACTGCGAGGTTTTGTGGGACCTGTCCAGGGCTCCGAGGGAAGCGACAGACAAGTGAAAGGAAGCTTGTTTAATAAATGATTGGTGCAAGTATATAAATGATTGGGACCAAGTATAATGCAGCTCTCGGTGCACCGGGATTCTGCGTCTCCTTTCTTTTCATGATTGCCTAGTGGGTAATGTATAGTGGTAGTGTAGGGATTTGTACTGGCTCGAGTGAGAGTGAAGCACAACCGTGAGGTTGTTAGCGGGTATATACAGGGACAGCCGCCGGACGTTCAGTTTAGACCCTGTCCTCCGGTGCTCGATTTCTCCGATGTGGCTGGTAACAATATGTACTCTTTTCCCTGTTAACCTTTTTGGTTCTCCGCTATTATATGCATATGTACTGCTCTAATAATTGCTCTACCAGTTGAGCACCTATTAGGAGATCCCTCTGCCTATACTTACCCTATGTGGTTAATGCCGATGATTTCTATGTTGTAATGGTTAACTCATTGCCCTCATGGTCGTTTTGTATGTATAGTGGTTGTGTATATTCTGCAATATATTGAGCTTTTGCTAATTTTTGCATTTATTATATTGGTCACACACTATGCCCAACATGTGATTTGTTATACTATGTATGATATATATCAATAGTTGCCATTATATACTTTCATAAATGATTGGCATTTAAATGTACATATTTTGTGTTTTGGAGACCTTTTTATCTTAATATTTTCGCTGGAGAAGGTTTTCTGTTTTTCTATGTTTTAATGGATACTAATAAAAGATGATATGTTTTACCCAGATGATGTCTATATAATTGAGAGACAAATCTACATAGTGGTGCATCATAAGAGGCCCTACTGTCTGTCTTCTTCCTAATATTGCATTTTTTATGGCCCTCAGATAGCACACTATATTAATATAATAAATAATGATCAATTGGATAATATAGTGCAGCACATCTTTCTTTTTCCTTGTTTGGTGCATAAACAGACATGAGCATAAATAGAACAGTCTCAATGATCATACTTTGCTGGTTTGGCACAAATGACAAGAACAGTCTCAGAAAACAGTTTATGCTGGTTTGGCACACTGGGCAAGAACAGTCTCTTGAACAGTGGAAGTGCACGTGACTGAAGTGCAGATGACTTGACCGGACTGGAGTGCAGATGACTTGACCGCACTGGAATGCAGATAACTGCTGGGCCGGACTGGAGGACCAGAGAAGCAAAAGCAGGCTGAACTGTATAGCAATAGCAGGCTTGGCTGGACAGCAACAACAGGTTGAACTGTATAGCAACAACAGGCTTGGCTGGGCAGCAACAACAGGCTGAACTGTATAGCAACAGTAGGTTTGACTGGATGCTAGACAGACAGGACTGGATACACAGCAGGCAGATCAGGAAGCAAGATAGCTAGGCACCTTGAAGACCAAGTTGTTCTGGGCACAGCATGGACTGTGCACACAGTTTAAATAGTGCGCCCAGTGCACAGATTGGCTGGGGGAATCATGTGTGCTGCAGAGGAGCATCTGAGAGGTTGTTGGGAACCAGGACAGGAAGCAAGATGGCGACGCCCATGCACTAGGGAAGTAATGGAACAGATGCATAATCCCAGACATAAGCACACATGCTTAATGGAGACTTTGCAGGAGGCTGCCACCACTGGAAGTGGCATCTCTGGAGGGCTGGAGAGCGGCACATCATGGGGAAGCTGCTGACAGACAGCTTGTGGTCAGGTAAGTGCGGCGCTTGCCGCCGCAGACCGTGACACTCACTGTGCATAAATGTTGCATAAATGGCATTCTAACTTGAATACTACACACCCCCTTTCTTTGTAGTGTGACTGATAAACCTTAACTACTATGCACAAGTGCTGGAGAACATAAATCTATAAGAGAAAGGGAGCTTGCTAGAGGTGATGATTTGTTCTAAAGGTTCATAATACACCTGTAAAAGCCACAACATTTGGAAGATCTTGATCAAGAGTGTATTGAAGGTAGGGTTTAATTTCCCATATTTGAAATAAATGAAAAAAGTTGGAAACACTTAGAAATATATGAAGTAGTGTAGAATCAGCTGTACCTATCATTAAAAATAGTTTGTTAAAATAAGAACATTTTTGGGAAACCTGCAAATTTGTTGATGCAAACTTTATTATTTATACCAATTAGGTTTCTTATTTGTGACTACTTTATTTGCAAATAATCATAATTTATAAAACTGTCAATTAACCTACTTGTTTTTAGAGCATGGCATAGGCAAGTGCTAAATCAGAATGAACCCCAAGCAGTGAAAAACAGCTGTCTGTAGCTGTGATTCTCACTTACCAGTTGTCAGTATTAGAAAACTCAGTTAACAAACATATGATAAAAAGATGTTCTTGCAATGGAGATGCTTAGTTTACAAAGCCTGAGCAAGTGACACTAGATGGTGCTATTGACCTTGCTTTATACTTGCTTTAGTGGTACTAACATAGACAAATAATATACTTAAGTGTTCATAAGCAAATGTAGAAGATAGTCACAATATTAACACATACATGAACCTTGTTGATATAATTAATGTGACCCCTAGATTTGGATCCTGATTCCTGAAGTCAACTCTGTGGTGTCCCTTCACGTCCTGGTTCAGGATGACCAGAAGACAGATAGAATGCCACCTTTGTTGATTTAACAGAAAATACAGGGTTATTGTGAAATACTTGTTCTAATAGATCCAGTAGTTTTAACTAAGATTAGTCATCAATGAGGGAAATGGACATTAATTGTGCCACGGCATTACAAAAGAGGCCATAGACAGCAATTAGGCTTTTTTTCTAATTTGTGTACTGTATAACACATTCCACTATGATGTCACCACTATTAAGAGAAATTTGTAAATCTACAGGTACTCAAAAATTAATAAATGTGGCAAGTGCATGTCATGGTTGGTAGTCCTGTCACAGAACATGGTACTCAGTGGCTTAATGAGTAACACTCGTGTCTCACAGTGCTGAGGTCATGAGTTCAATTCCTGGAAAAGGCCTTATCTGTGTGGAATTTGTATGTTCTTCCTGTGGGTTTCCCTCCAAACCACAAAAACATGCTGGTTAATAAATTAACGTGTGTGTGTGTGTGTGTGTGTGTGTTAGGGACCACCTGAATGTAATGAGTCAATCACATGAAGCCTAGGTCAGACACATGCTCTGTTCACCCAGTGGATGATAAGAGTGTCCTAACTATGCCAGTGCAAAAAGTATCTCAGTATACATTCCTGGTTACTGTGTTTCTCCTGGTGAAAACCAGTCTCTTATCTTAGTGTTGCTGTTCTAGTTCCTGCAAATTAACTGTGACTTGTCTTGTTTCTCCAGGACGCATTGGGCCGTATGCAGAGCTCCGGGCACACTGCATATGCATCCGGAGTTTTCCGATATTTGTTACTGCGCATGCGCGGTAATTTTGTAACACTCTCTACGTTTCTTTTTGCAATGTAGATTGCGTATACGTGGTCTTTAAGAACAAGAACAAATATCGAAAAACTCCGGGCACATATGCAATGCGCCCGGAGCTCTGCATAAGGCCCATTATCTCTGCTTAGTCCGCTGTAGATTCTCATCACAATAGCTCAATCAGCTACCTGCATCATCATTGTTGCTCTGTCAGCATAAGCATCATCAACGTAGCTCAGAGTTCCACCTGAATCATCATTGATGCTCATTCAGCCTCAACATCATTATTGCAGCTCAGTCTGCCATCTACATCACCTTCGCTGCTCAGTCGCCCTAAGAATTATCATTGCTGCTCAATCTGCCATCCACATCATCACCTTTGCTGCTCAGAGGGCCTCAGCATTATCATCGCAGCTGTCAGCCACCTGCATTATCATCAATTCGGTCAAGATTATCGTACCATTTTAGAGAGGGAAGATGTCAGGATATAAGTCAAATATCTTCTGTATAAATGAATATCAGAATATGGAGTCACCTTTATTTGTTCAGGTTTTGTTTTATTTTATTGCACTAGCTTTAATGTAGTCAGACAGAACGGGTTATGGCTTCTGTCATAAATAGATCAGGATTTTGGAAGGATCCTAAAATTCAGATCTCTGAGAAAGAGTTTGTCCAGAAACATACCTGTAACTTTGCACAAGGGTGGGGGCTATTGGAGTGGAGCATTTTTTTGGCTTTAAAAATGTAGCCCAGATACATAACTTTGGTTCACTTCATGGGATCTTCAAAATGAAAGAGATGTCCCCTATTTCTGGTCTTTCCCAACTCGGAAAGGTTCTTTGCGTAAGTGAATTCTGTATTTTCACATTTTATAAGAAACTGTTTTGCCTTTTGTATGTCAATTTTGTTATTCTTGTTGTAAATAAGCATGATTCTTATAATATTAAATATCAATTAATAAGTTCATGTCTCTGTGTTCTTACGGATTCATGTGTCAGATCAGCTACTTAATGGTAACAGAATAGATTGTTCTGCGTTTATGATAATTCTGATCAAGTATAATTGTGTAAGATTTCTATAAAGGAGAACCTAAGACCTTGTGTCGCAGATAAGCCACGAAGGACTCAGGTGAGGTCAGGATTGTGACAGGGCAGTACAGTGGCTTAGTGAGTAGCACTTGAGTCTCACAGCGCTGAGGTCATGAGTTTGATTCATGGACTAGGCCTTATCTGTGTGGAGTTTGTATGTTCTCCTCATGTCTGTGTGGGTTTCCTCAGGGTGCTCTGGTTTCTTCCCACATTCCTAAAACATGCTGGTAGGTTGATTGGCTGTTGAATAAATTGGCCCTAGTCTGTGTGTGAATGTCTGTGTTAGGGAACTTAGTATGTTCCAATGAGGACTAATGTGAATGGTAAATATTCTCTGTAAAGTACTATATAATCTGATGGTGCTATAAAAAAAAACCTGTTCATAAATACATTTTCAGATCCCCAGATTTACCCTTTCAAAGTCCTATGTCTGCCACTGGCTGCTGTATACACAACATTTTATTTTATAGATAGAATTGTACAGTTAGTTACTGCTTAATGGCAGTGTTGCTGAGGCATTTTCTTTCCTTTGTTTCTTTTAACCCATGACAGATGTCAGCATATGCACAGAGCAGCTGTTGACCGCACTGTGCACGCACCTGTAAATGGCACAATAAGTGTTACTATTTGTCATGATATGAGTCAATATCCAGTATATAAACCAGTATGTAAGAACTATAACTTGACCTTTTGGCCCTGGCTGGAATCTCCTTTTTATTGCTCTGGCCTGAAGAGCTGTGTAGCTAGAAGGAATGTGGTGTGTGCATCCCCCCCCCCCCTTGTCAATAAAGGATTTATGAGAAGATGTCTGGTCCTCAATGCCAGACTTTAATTCCTGGTGGGCAACTGAGGTCTAATACACAAGTCTCTAGTGACACTTTCCAAAGGTGGGGGCTGTTGAGGAATTTCATATTTGGGTCATTATGCTGATGTCAAAGTGATCATTTTGTTCAATTCAAGGGATCTTTTTAATTAAAGGAGGTGATTCATGTACATTGGCCACTCCTAGGCCCAGGATTTTCTAAGATGAGGACAAAAGTAGGGTTGTGACTAATGCAAATTTGGAGCCTTTAAGGAATGGGGTCAGTGCTGATACAAAAGTAAGACAGGGTCAGGTGTGTCTTTACTGAAATATGTAGTCACTTTAGATATGCTGAGAAAAAAACCAGGAATTTATAGCTTATGCTACTAGTGCTGGTGTTTGCTGTAACACTTACATTTGCTAAATATAACATTGGAGATGAAATTGAGATTATAAATGATCCACCTGCACCACCTGGAGGCTTCCAAACTGGGAGAATTTGAGGCATCTAGTGAGCGGAATTCAGCTGTCGTGTGGAGGGTATGGATTCAGTCCTTGGACTGGAAAACACCTGTATTTTGCAAAAGTGCTTGTGCTTGTGCCACATTCCCAGTATGGATATAGATCCCCTGCAATGGGAGTGTTTCCAATGGTGGATGGGATGCAGATGGCTATGTTCTAACTGAGTGGGGGGATGTATGCAGATAATACAGTGAGGGCTTGCTAAGCATCCTCCGCACTATTCAGACCTCCGCATCATCCTTATTTTAAATGAGGCGCAGATGATTTAAGGGGTCCGGTAGGAATTCCTGGCGCAAATAATCCAGACGTAATAAATACCGACAGAAGTTTCCCTATTGAAGAAATCCTAACATGGAAAAAATGTTGGCATTAATAATAATAATTACCAACTAGTAAAATTATCGACAAAAATAAATTGCCTACACAAACAGACAGCTAAAATACCCACCAATTAACAAATCCTGACAAATATAATCCCGACTTGACATAACAACAATTTTTTTTGTCATCTTTTTTTGTGACGCTTGCTGATGACCAGTAATTAGTTATAACTAGACATCGGATTATATGCACTATCAAAAAAGCCAAAATATGCATGCAAATATGCACTAAAAAAGGGCGAAATATACACAAAATAATATTTATTATTAGAATTAACGTTTATTTTAACAATATATTTATATATAAATATATATATTAATAATCAGTTGTAATTCTTGTGACAATATACAATTACATTGCAGCTATATGGGAAGCAGTACTCACATGTTGATCGATCTGGTATTTTTTTGATGAAGGTATTCACTTGCAGAAAATCACAGTGCCATCAGTCATAAATTGGCCTGGGTAATTTTTTATCCAAGATTCCATTAAAGTCTGGGTATTTTTTTTCACTGGCGGCATTATTTCAACAAAAATAAGATTTTCATAGGTTAACAAACACAGCGGGCAACTGAATGACAAACAATTGAATTGCAACGAGTGCCGTACTCCCTTTCCCCCATGCGTGCCGCATCACGGTAACGCTTTCGCCTAGTGCGAGCCAGCAGATCCGGTTCAGTGCGCTTGCCGAGTACGTGTGAGGCGCACGTCACTGGCTGCGGCCCGACACCGTTCCCGCGTAATACAACACGCCTAACACATTTAACTACTGAAATAAGCACTGTCAATGAAAAAGTACTAAAATATGCAATAACGCTATAAAAATTGCGTTTTATGCATTTGCATATGCAAACATGCAAATGCATATAATCCTATGTCTAGTTATAACTAAAAAAAATACAACAATTTTTTCCCCTACCCCAACCCTTAAACTAATTCTTACCTTAACCCTCCTATTCCATTACCCTAACCCTCCCTTTCCCACAATCTAATCCTAAATCTCCCCTACCCCAACCCTTATGCTAATTCTTACCCTAACCCTTCCCTTCCAATACCCTAAACCTCCCTTCCCCACTGCCAAACCCTAAGTGTCCCATTCTGTGATCCATCCCTTCCCTATAGCCAAACCCTAAGTCTCCCCTTCTAAGCTCTGTTTTCTCCCCGCAATCTAACCCTATATCTCCCCTTCTGTAAACCATCCCCTCCCCACAGCTAAACCCTAAGTCTTCCCAATTTGGGATTATTTTGTCAGGATTTGTTAATTGTCGGGTATTTTAGCTGTCGGTATTTTATGTGTATGGAATTTATTTTTGTTAATAAGTCGGTATTTTTTCCATGTTTGGATTTCTTCAACAGGGAAACTTGTGTCTGTATTTCTTCCATCAGGATTATTTGCACCGGGAATATGACTACCACTGGTTGCAAGGCAGGAGTCAGGTAGCTTATTTCTGTGAGACATAGGGGATTGGCCTTCCCTCACCCGCATAAAAGCTGGATATGGTAGAGATCCAACATTGGATCCTTGCTACACCTCCGCTCTAAACTCTGAGTGCAGTGCATCTGGTCTACAGACATGATTAAACATTGTGTATGACAGATAGAACAACTGCATTTACACATTTAAAAATATCCAATGGCATTAAATTATCATTTATTATACCCAGCTGCAGACTTTATCTTTCTAGCAGAAATGAAAGGTTATAACCATTTATCAGTGTAATTGTTGTCCAAAATCCCTTAAAATATATCTTTGGGATTCTTCAAACTTATGTGTATCAACTTTTTGTTATTATAGTAACAAATTAATTGCTATATTAACAAAACTGCCATTTTTTGCTAAGATGAAATAGTATCTATGATAATGTGATAACACCCAAGCAATCTGTGCCTTTGGAAGGCAGTAACCAATACTCATATGAAAGGCACCATTTCAAATATGATAATAAACCGTTTCACTTCCACGCGCACAGTAGCATCTGCAGCATAGAGGTTAAAGCATCTGAGAGGACACAGGATCCAGTAGCATATGGTGAAATAGAGGAATCTCAGGAGCCATATGCACAGACACACAATCCGCCGCAATGTTACACACTGGAGATAATATCCATGATAAATTATTCACTTAACCAAAATCTGTGTATCAAACCTCAACAGCTGCTATAAACTGGCTTTTTGCCCAGCACATTAAGGAAGTTTGCTTCCCCAAAGCTGTATTGTTCTTCTGGGGATTTAATTATGCATGTTACCATGAAAGCTAATGCTGTACATATGCATTCTGCGTTATTATTAACCTCATCAGGCAAAGTGGGGGTGGTGGTGGGGGAGAAAGGAGAAAGCAGCTGTTTTGTAAGTATTGTCTAAAGAATGTTGAAGCGTTTGGCGAAGGACACAATGAGATGTCCAGATGGCTCAATATTTTAGATGGTACTTTACCAAAACATTCTAGGGATTTGGAGAAGACAAAGAATAGGAAAATTTGACTGCACATTCTAGAAGAGGTATTGACACCTCATTAAATCACAAACTAATAAAAATAATAATATTAACATATACACACAGTAGGCTGAGCAGCAGACAGTTTAAAACTGTATTTAAAGAAAAAGAAAAGAAGACACTTATTGTTACAGTGTAATTATCTTTAACTTACCATTCATTATTCATGTGTACCCTTTTTGAAGTGGAAGAATAGCTACAAGCTATGTATACACATAGGGCCTGATCCAGAGCTACGATGTTACACTGAGCGCTGTAGCGCTCAGCGTAACATCGGTGCTCTGAATGGCTATCCCCGCCTCTGTGTAGTAACTTGAGCGTCCAGCCTATCGTCGTAAAAAACGCACGCCCCTTGAGCTAAAAATACGCTGAAAATCCGCTCGCTGTACGCTCATGTCCTTCGGTCGACCGGAAGTTGTCATACTGCACATGCGTAGTGCGTTTTTTTTTCACGAATTTGCTCTTACGATGAGCATACTAGTGACGGCGGCCGTAGCTCTGGATCAGGCCCTTACACTCTTGTTACGAAGTAAATGATAACACAACTGCTATTCTATTAGAAAAGAGGCAATATCATCCAACAGGACATAGTAGATAGCACAGCAGGTCATAAGGCTGATATAGCGCTCCTGTCAAATGCATGGAGTAATCTTGTTGCGTGAAAAATACCTTTATTTAAACTAATGCCTGATGTGTAAATTTATACCATTGTAAAGATGCTAAAGCAGTCAGTATGGATAAACACCAGGGACAGTTTGGTAACTTAAAGGGGCCTCTGAAAAAAATTGCAAGAGGTCACATATGGACGGGATCAACTATAGGCAGTGCTAATAACAATAATATTAACAAAATGATCAGGACTAGCAAAGAAGAAAGAACCTTAATAAGAGAAATCGGTGTGGTTACTGCCAATTAAGTACAAGAATAAGGATTATGTACAGTGTTCAGTTAAACCTTTCCCAAAATCAGAGAAAATTTTGCCATACATGGTAGAAAATTGCATGCATGGCAAGCCCACCTGCTGGGGAAAGCTGATTACGGCTTCAGAAATCATGAAAACTTTGTTAACTTACCCGTTAGCAGATACCAACTTCCTGCAGAGATCAGACAATGGAGTTGATGTCACCCATTCAATGTCTTACAGAGAGCTGGCAAAACCATTAATTAAATTATTCAACCAGTCACTAATTACTGGGGTGATTCCAGAGGACTGGAAAATAGCAAATTTAGTCCCTCTGCATAAAAGTGGCAGTAGGGAAGAAGCGGCAAACTACCGATCAGTGAGTCTGAAGTGGCAAACTACTGACCAGTGAGTCTAACATCAGTACTAGGGAAAGTAATGGAAACACTGTTAAAGGAACAAATTGTACAGTATCTTAAATCCAGTAACTTACAGGATCCTGAGCAGCATGGATTCACTGGAGGAAGATCATGTCAAACAAATCTTATTGAATTTTTTGACTGGGTCAGTAAAGTATTAGATAAGGGTGGAGCTGTAGACATAGTTTATCTAGATTTTAGTAAGGCTTTTGACAATGTACCATATCACAGACTGTTAAATAAGCTGGAAACTTTGGGACTGGACTTGAAGATAGTTGCATGGATACAATTTTGGTTACAGGATAGACAGCAAAGGGTTGTAGTAAATGGAATCCATTCTGGGGATGGTAAGGTAACCAGTGGAGTGCCTAAGGGGTCTGTACTTGGACCAGTGCTATTTAATATTTTTATAGGTGATATTGCCTGTGGTATTAAGGGGAAAATATGACTTTTTGCAGATGACAAAAAGATGTGTAACTGGGTAGACACACCAGGAAGGGTACACAAAATGAGGGATGATCTAGGTAGACTGGAGGAATGGTCAAGAGTGTGGCAACCTCAGTTTAATGCCAAAAAATGCAAAATCAGGGCACAAAAACCCAGAAGCTCAATATATCCTTAATGGCACTACATTAGAAACTACTGAGGTGGAAAGGGATCTTGGAGTCATTATTTCATGTGACTTAAAGGTAGCCAAGCAATGTAACAAATCAAAGAGAAAGGCAAGTCAGATGCTTGGTTGCATAGGGAGAGGAATTGGTAGCAGAAAGAGAGAAGTAGTGATGCCCCTTTATAGATCATTGGTACGCCCTCACCTAGAATACTGTGTTCAGTTCTGGAGGCCATATCTCCAGAAAGACATAAATACATTAGAGACTGTGCAAAGAAGAGCAACTAAAATGGTCCATGGCCTGTGTCACAAAACATACCAAGAAAGGCTAGAATAACTAAACATGTATAGCTTGGAGCAGAGATGTGAGAGGGTGCATATGATAGCAACTTTCAAATATATCAAGGGTTGTGACAAGCTAGGGGAGGGTAGCTAGGGGAGGGTAGCTAGGGGAGGGTAGCATTTTTCAAAGAAAGAGGTATAATAGAACATGGATTTAAACTGGAGGGTGGTAGATTCAGAGGAAATGTGCGTAAAAATTATTTCACTGAAAGGGTGATAGATAAGTGGAATATTCTCCCATCTGAGGTGGTTGAGGCTAACACAGTAGAACAGTTTAAACATGCTTGGGATAAATATAATGATATCCTAAATCTCAAACTAAATTGAGGGTAAATAGAGTTTAGGGTCAAAATAGTTTTAAATAAACAACTGGACAGACTGGATGGGCCATGTGGTTCTTATCTGTCGTCTTTTTTCTATGTTTCTATGAGCGAGTGCATGACTCATCCTTTAAATTGAATGGGTGAGGTCAGCTCCATTGTCTGATCTCTGCAGTAAGCCAGTATCTGCTAAATGGTAAATAAACAAAGTTTTAATTAATAATGGGCAGCAGTCTACCACCCCCACCATGTCATAAAATTAGCATCATGACTGAGAAAGCTTTATTTGAGCCCAGAGTTACAATCAAATACAACTTTTACTGACCAGTATTTCACAATACAATAAAGAGTTTACAGGGCCAACCACCCAATACAGAGAGCATCCTAGAGACCACACCTTAATATAGACAGCATCACAGTGAACTTCTTTTCTATACAGACATCATATTAGTGACCACCACCCAATACTGTCAACGTCCTTGTTCTCTTTAAACAAAAGAGGGTCTGTGGGGAAATACTTTACCCAATATAGCAGGTGATAAATAGTATATTAAAAGACTGAGAGATAATTTTAGAAAGTTGGCACTTTAAGACATTATAATAAACTTAGAGATATATTAGCCTCTTAGGAAATGGCATAAAGCAGTAAGTAAAGTGTAATATGTTAGGGTCATCTTGATGATAATGTTAATTGCTCGAGGACTGCTAATTTCCAGACTTGCAATAGTTAAGTCTTTAGAGGTTTCAAATCACAGTATCTTACCTCAGTTTATCTATCGAAAAGCTGAGTTTACAGCTAGTATGTTGTCTTCTGCAGTCAGTTAATCTGGGAAACCTACAACCAATTAATAGCAAGAACAACATAGAAAAATCAGTCCAGCATTTACACAATACAATTATTGAGACAATTAGTCAACCAGCTGCTTATTGTATAGTGTGTACACCACTTTACCAAATAAAAATTGTAATGTTGTGCAATGTTTTCCCAAGCTAAATTGTATGTATTAAACTTATGTGTCATTGGAGAAGGATCAGCGTCATCAGTCAGAAGAATGGCAATAGCATCTAGACGAGGAACCACAGCAGTATCCAGAAGAAAGGCCTATTAAAGGACTATTATTCAGAGGCATGCAAAATATTCTGCTAAGCCTTTGGGTAGTAGGTAAAGCAGAGAGGAGGCTTTCCCCTAGACCACCAAAGAAGGAATAAAGCCTTGGAAAAATCATCAACTCATTGGGCCTGATCCAGACCTCCGTCGCCCGGCATGAATACGTTGGGCATAAGTATAAGATCATCTAAAAAGATGATCTGCGCATGCGCCGGGCAGATGTTGCCCGGCATAGCTACGGCAATGTCCGATCGTGGATTGGGCACCTTTAGCAGCAGCGTAGCAACGCTGGAGGGGGCATTCCCCCCCCCTGTTACTACTCTGCAGTTAGTGCAGGTAGGCTGGGGGAGGGAGGGTAATGAGGCTGAGAGGGCGGCATTAGCGTGCTAACGCCACCGTACCAGCATATTAACACTAGCTTACGCCGGCTGAAGTTAGGGTAGCCTTCAGCCGGTGTAAGTAAGTTTTAATACGCTGGAGCAAGGGGGAGTGTCGGGGGAGTGCAGCGATGGCACGCTGAGCGTTAGACCACTCAGTGTACCATTGTAGCTTTGGATACGGCCCATTGTACCTTACTCAACCCTCAGGCAACTAGCAAGTACGACCTCTACCTCTGAGCAATAAGTAGGTGGCTCTGGGACCTGGTAAGTGGGCAACGGGCCTCAAATATGACCCATTTACTCACTGAACAACAAGTAGGTGACATTTGACCTTGGTAAGTGGACAACAGGCCCCAAGGATGACCACACTACCACCTGGGCAATGAACTGGAAAGGCACAGGTACTCACCCCTTTCCCGTAAATGCAATCAGTCCTGGTCTTGCATAGGTACTAGACTTTGAGGTTAAGTTTGGTTTGGCACTAGGCCTACTAGTTTAACAAGGCACTAAGCCCTATTGTTGTGTAGGTACACTCCCTAGAAGTTGATTTTGGCATTAGGCCTTGTGTTCATTTGGATAATATACCTGGCAGGTAAGGGAGGTTAGATTCTGTAGGTTATTGGGCATAAGGTGTACAGTGCTGCTGTGTGTTTGGTCTAGGGTGCTTTGCTATCTTGCAGGTTTTGTTAACAAGGGAATCACATGATGCTGCCTGACAAACCCAGTGAAAATTACTCTGAATGAGGAATAGGAGGTTCCCCTCTAAGAGTGGCTAACAGTAGGAGGTGCTCCACCAACTGTGGCTAGGTGAAACATCTCCTAGTGGGTGTATGCTCAGTCATCCTTTGATCCCTCTCTAAAGTAAACATGAAATGCACACGGAAGGGGAATCCATTTTGTTTTCCCTAGACAGGAACTCGGACACATCCTTCCCCTTTATAGGAGCTCATATTGTCTGCACTAATCCAGTTGCCTTTTATAATTCTCTCCTGATGGTTGAGAATTCTGGACAAAGGAGAGTGTGCAGATTCATAGAACCTGTAAGACTCATGCCTGAAGAGGGGACGACTGATGCCTGGTAAGTGGTGTCTTCTTTCCTTGCGTTGTTTTGTTACATGTGAAAGGAAATGAAGATTAACTGTCTGCTAATCACATCAAATCTGTTAGGGACCATACTTGTCATATTTGTCATATGCAGTGTGGTTACTGATGCTATTTATATTATAAATTTATTGAGGCACCCCAATCAGTAATCACCAGAAATTCAGTCTTACAAATGCTGACAACTTTACCATATTGGGGCAGATCCTGAACAACGCATTTCCGCGAATTTACGTGTGGCGGACACGTAAATTTGCAGATTTGTACGCACTGCGCATGCGCACCGCTGAAAATACGCACATTCACGTAGCGTATTTTCAAACGTATGGATAATTCACGTATTACTAATGTAAATACTTACGTGTGGGCGTGCCAAATTTACGTGAGTGACCAATACGTGCGTTTTACGTGAAGTAGGCGGGGGGTGGTATTTAAAGTGTACAGTATGGGCGTGCTAAGCTGCGTACGTTCGCGTAGTCTGTACGCCCGTTAGCGGACGTATTCTGTTACGTTAGGAAAAGTTAAGGTAGGGTTTGGGTCGCGTAATTGGAGAGGTGGGGAGTGTAGCGACCTTACATGTACGAAAATACGCACCGCGAAAATACGTACGCACACACGTAGTTCAGGATCTACCCCATTGTGAGTGTTAATAGCTTTCTTTTCAGTATATTGGGTGTGAGCACCATTACATTTCTTTTCATTTCACTCTATTGATTGATAATGTTATATAATTTTGTTTCTGTTTTTTGTGTTATATGAAGCTCTCAGTACCGCAAGTACCTAATTATACGCTGTAAAGACTTACGTCCTTATGTTGCACTCCCAAAACAGATAGAGTGGTTAACTGGGTTCTTAATTTTCTCTGAATCCCTGTCGCGGATTTGTCACATGAGTATATTTGTGCACATTCACAATTTTACTCTTAATTGTGAGTCAGGTCCTGTATCACAAGAAAGACATATATTTATATAATCTGCAATTAGCCAAAGGGCTAAGATCAGCACACCACTAAATGTATTGCAAATAAGTGGTGTGCTGATCTTAGCCCTTTGGCTAATTGCAGATTATATAAATATATGTCTTTCTTGTGATACAGGACCTGACTCACAATTAAGAGTAAAATTGTGAATGTGCACAAATATACTCATGTGACAAATCCGCGACAGGGATTCAGAGAAAATTAAGAACCCAGTTAACCACTCTATCTGTTTTGGGAGTGCAACATAAGGACGTAAGTCTTTACAGCGTATAATTAGGTACTTGCGGTACTGAGAGCTTCATATAACACAAAAAACAGAAACAAAATTATATAACATTATCAATCAATAGAGTGAAATGAAAAGAAATGTAATGGTGCTCACACCCAATATACTGAAAAGAAAGCTATTAACACTCACAATGGGGTAGATCCTGAACTACGTGTGTGCGTACGTATTTTCGCGGTGCGTATTTTCGTACATGTAAGGTCGCTACACTCCCCACCTCTCCAATTACGCGACCCAAACCCTACCTTAACTTTTCCTAACGTAACAGAATACGTCCGCTAACGGGCGTACAGACTACGCGAACGTACGCAGCTTAGCACGCCCATACTGTACACTTTAAATACCACCCCCCGCCTACTT
>WWET01000126.1:992512-1021779 GCA_011038615.1 Limnodynastes dumerilii | reverse complement strand
GTGTTCTGTGTTGTGTAAAACCTAAGTGCAGCATGGCTGAAAGCCTTAGCCATGCTGTACTGATAGAACTACAAGGGTCAGCAAAGCTGACCCTTGTAGTTCTATCAGCACAACATGGTAAGACTTCTAACCATGCTGCGCGTAGTGTGGTNGTGTTTTTGTCTGTGTAAAACCTAAGTGCAGCATGGCTGAAAGCCTTAGCCATGCTGTACTGATAGAACTACAAGGGTCAGCAAAGCTGACCCTTGTAGTTCTATCAGCACAACATGGTAAGACTTCTAACCATGCTGCGCTGCGTGTAGTGTGGTTAAAAAAAAAAACACTAAGCACAAAGCATACATTAACCCCTTACATCATTTAATAAAGTATGCATGTAAAAAATAAATATTCCCTAACTAATTATGTTCCCTAAATGTGTGCACTTACCTCCGGTGGTCATCTCTCCTAATCTAAGTGTATGTATGTAGTATGTGTTGTATTAAAATTAGTAAAAGGTTTGGGCACTCACCGTTTGATGTCATCATCTTGGGAAGCATTCTTTTATTCATTGTAGTCTGTGGTCTTCTGGGTTCAGCTTGCTTGAAGTGTCTGGTCCGGTTCTCTGGATCTTCTCCTGTTGCCACGACGGGGGGAATCTCCTATTCTTCATCCGGGCTGCTCCTAATAACGATTAGGTCACTAGGGGGCAGTGTTTTATTTAAGAGATGACATCAGAAACAGTAGAGGACCAGTGTGACTGATGTCATCTCTTATATAAAACAGTGCCCCCTAGCGACCGAATGGTCATTAGGAGCAGCATCGCAGAGGAAAAGGAGGTGTCCCTGTCGTGGCAACTGGAGAAGACCCCCGAAAACCGGACCAGTGACTTCAAGCAACGGGAACCCAGACTCCAATCAAGTCCAGAAGATTAATCAAATCCAGCAGCGCTTCCCCAGAGAGATGTGAGCAAACGGTGAGTGCCCCAAACTTTTATTATTTTTAACAACACACACTGCAAACATTACACTTAGAATAGGAGAGATGACCACCGGAGGTAAGTGCACACAGTAGGGAACATTGGGCTCTATTTAAAGACTTCATTTTTAAGTGATAGGGGCAGTTTTTAAGATAAAACTGCCCCTATCACTTAAAAATGAAGCTTTTCTTATTTAGTAAAGCTGCATTGCCAATGGAAACTCTAGTTTCCATGGCGATGCAGCTAGCGTTCAGAGACCATCACTGGCCCGTTCTTCCTAATGCAGGCCAGCGTGGTCTCATATTTATACAGCTGGGAAGCGGAGTTTTATCACTCCTTTCCCAGTGTAACCTAACGCCAGCTCAGGCTGGCGTTAGGAGCTGTCCGCAGGGAGATCCCTGTGATAGACAGCTTTAGTCCGCCCCCCTCTGTCCCTGATTGGTCCAGAGAGGGGTAAGTGACAGGAATCAAGATATATTAAATCATTTTATATAGGTCTGAATCTTCTCTTTTCATTGGTGCTTCAGTGGATAAAAGGGGGGAAAGCATTAAGGAATCGGCTTGATTCCTTATGCCACTCCTGAACATGCGCCGAGAGCATACGACGCATGTGCAGGATTTCAACAGTATCGTCGGCGCTTTACATACGAATGAAGCGCCGACGATACAGCAGCTGCACTCACAGGACATCAGGAGCCTGCGCAACGATGGTAAGTTTTTATAAATCTGGTGAGGGAAGTGTCCAGGCTCGCTGCGATTGATAAGCGAGCTTGGATCACTATCACTACCCAGATTTATTTGATGTGTATAAATAGAGCCCATTGTTAGTTAGGGAATATTTATTTTTTACATGCATACTTAGTGTAAAGGGTTAATGTATGTTTATTGCTGAATGTACTTTTTTTTTTACACACACTACACGCAGCCACGCATGGTTAGAAGCCTAACCATGCTGCCGCTGATATTATTACAAGGCTAAGCAATGCTGAGCCTTGTAGTTCTACCAGTACAGCATGGCTAAGGTTTTCAGTTTTCTTTCAATGTTACGCGACTTGATGCGATTTCTTAAAGGGCTAAACGCGATGGTTTTCTATTGAAAATCACTGCGATTTAGCCGTTTAGAAATCACACAACATCGACTGAGATTGGAAAAATCACAGGCAAATCGGTTCTTAATGAATCTGGTGATTTTTTTAAATAATCGCGGCAATATCTCTGCGATGTAATGCGATTTAAAATCGCATCAAAAAATCACCTTTAATGAATGAGGCCCCTAGAGTCTGAAGCAATGGTGATAATGGATATATAGCTAACACTCTAAGACAGACAAATAAGTATATTAAAATCCCAACTCTGGAGTACCACCAGCGATTTTTAGGTACGTTTTAACTGCACATGCGTAAGTAGTAACTTTATTTACGTATGTTACGTAGAATATATGCACGTAAGTGCTTTAGGCACGGTCATGTGAATCGCACTTGGGGACATACGCACGGAGGGGCGGAGTTGAAATATGTACCTGAAAAGTTATGTGAAAGAGGGTGGGGGGAGACATTTAAATGAGTCTTTGAGGGTGTGGTTACCTAGAATTGCACGTACGGCATACATACACGCACGTAAGTACACACGTAAAGCTAGAGGTGCTCTATGGAGGCGTAAGTCTCCGATTGCACGTCCATGAAAGGGGAGTGTTATGGGTGTTGGTGGGTGTTGGCTTGCTATGTGCGTGCGTATAATTGCGGACGTTTGAAAAAATGCATCACTGAATACTGCCCATTATATGTAAAATCAACTTGGAAGTAACTTTCTTTTTTGGTTGCAAAAGGGGTCCAGGAAATAGTTTTTCTTAGTAGTGGCTCGCAGTCCCAATAGTTATCAGAGGAAACTTTAAAGTGTAGTTTTCTTGTGGTGTGAATCAGCTGGTAAGATTAAGTTCCAGCTGCCGATTCTGTCTGCAGGTGCATCTAATCGTTCTTTAATTAAAAAGAAACTTAAAAACCTTTTTGATTAGTTTCACCCTCAATAAAAAGTATATGCAAACAGAATACACATGGTGAAGTATGTCATATAAAATACAGTTTATTGCTAGGTAAGACAGATTCTTTCAAACCGGACAGTAAAACAACAAAAACTGATAGACACATTAAAGATAAATTATATAAAAGGTTCCCCCCAGGGGTGAGAGAATTAACCGTACCGGATTTAGGGTAATAGAGGATGGTAAAAGGCCACATATTGGAGCTCCAAACCGGTCCTTATAAGGAAAAATTCCCCCGGCCTTGTGTCAGCCACCTTGGTTATATTATGCTTTGTCCATTACTATGCTGTTATGCTTCTCTTTGCCCATATCTGCCTGTGATGTGAATCCATCTTCACACTACTGACACACTACTAAATCATTGGTTTTGCAATATCCCTATCTTTTCTTTGGTTTACTTCATACTGCCACTGACAGGCCAGCAGTTATTATACAGGATTTCCATTAATCATATAGGGGCACAGTCAGTATTAGTGTTAATTAGTTGCTTACATTCCCTATGTGCAGCAGCTTGTGATACAGAAATTGTCTGTAGGAAGACATCACCAGGATATCTGCATGATACATAATAACAGCTTTCAGCATTGCAACTGTGAATTTTTATATCTCATTTTCCAGCCAGAGATCTGCCAGGTCTGAGGTGACATATAATAAATATTTGGCAGCCAATTTGTGCCAGATGTCTGAAGCTTGGTTAAGCACTATCAAACATGTCATGCAATTACATAAAATCCAGTACACTACACACAAATTGAAACTAATTTTTGGAGAAGATAAATAATTAAATCACAAAATAAAAACATCTATCATGATATATGGGATGTCAAACGAAAATGCTGGCTGATTAATTAAAAAGTATTTGAAAACTTGTTATATGATTATTTAAGCGTCCACTATAAGATTTGTTTCTTTTTTAAATTTAAATAAAATAGCTTTAAGTATACTTGCCCAGTCATTGTATTAATTTGCTAATTGTCCAGTATAAAACGTTCACGGTAATAATATAGACAGTTGTGACTGGACTGCTTATTTGGGTCATTTCTTAAATAACTTTATTAAGAGGGCAAGGGTTTCCTGTTTAACACATCTGCACCTGCAGGGTCAGCACCATGAGGTAAGCGGAGGAATAGGCTGCAGGGAGGTGCCGGACTGGAAAGGTGCCCTACCCACTCTGGGGGAAGGGCCTTACAATGTTTAACAATGGCGGCAATTCACAGTTGCTGCGCTTCTGCGTCTGTCACATTGTGTAATAGACATGCTGAAGCAGAGCGCAGTGTCAGCGCTGATCCCCCTGTCCCCTCTCACAAGGTCATGCCAGTGTCATTCCCAACAGAGAGCACCACAGAAGAGAGAAACAGAGAGATGGAACACAGCAAAAGTAAGTAAAGTAGCAGAGATTGTTAGAAAGATAGGTTAGACGGGAGAAAAAGGGGGCATATTGGAAGGCTGGAAACACATGGGAGAGGATTGGATGGCTTGAGAAACTATATATAAAAACATATCTTCTTAACATTTCTGATATGTTTTTGCTGTTGCTTTGAACTCCCACTGGCAAGGACTTAGACACATATAATGAAATCAGTATTTATCAAGCCATTTGGTCTGAAACCTGATAAAATTGGTTTAGGTACTGTATAACAAATATTTTTCTTTAGTTGGGGTATCAGTTAAAAATATATTGTAGGAAGATTTCTGGTTTGGAAACCTTAAGCATCTTCAGTTATTTGGTGCTGGTATCATTTCCTCTTTTAGAGATGTCGGCCCGGATTCACAGATGAGAATGAAATTAGTACTAAAATAAACACCTAAGTGGCAAGGCAACTCCTATGGCACTCCCATCATTCCTACAGAATTTAGCTGACTTCCGTGTCCATAGGGCTACCCTAACTCTCCCTGCATATGTATGTGCTTATGTTGATTAAGTACGTGCATACTTAGCAAACTGCACACTTATAAATGCCTCCCCCCACCCACTCTTCTTAACTTCCTTCTTTCGGAGGACTGGCATGCCCCTATTACTTACCTCAGTAAGGGGTCTATTTACGTAGAGCTTCTTTTTTTAATGTAGCTGTTGCAGGCTCGCTTTGGCTCACAGTGAGCCTGACAGCTTCGTACATATAATTGACTAAAACTTACCTGCCCTGCGAAGTCCTGCGATGATCTACGTGGTCATTGCGGAACATTTCATTTATACTTCGTATACCTGCGCATGTGCAGGGACTCTACTGCGGGACTTTTACAATTTCAGGTAGAAAAAAGTGTCTCATATCGGGACTCTGAAATCTTCAAAGTCGGGACTCTGAAATCTTCAAAGTCGGGACTCTGAAATCTTCAAATTCGGACACGTCTCCCAGACAGGCAAGTTTTTTCAAATTTTTTATTTTTTTTGCAAGTATTGATACTTTAAAAGTATTTATTTATTTTTTTAAGCTTAAATTTAAACTACTAAAAACAATTTTTGAAATTTTATTTTACATTTCCAGCGGTCTCCCCATACATGCCCCCTTTTCCTCCCCCTAATAAAAAGAGGGGTATATGGGGAGATTGTCGGAATACTTATGACTGAGCTGGCGTTAGTTTTACGCCTGGAGCGGATTGTAAAACTCCGCTCCCAGGCTTTGTAAATATAACGGGGTAATGCATTATTTACATGCATCGCCATGGAAACGTACGTTTTCAATGGCGATGAATGCTTTGTAAATATTAAAAACTTTATTTTTATGTGATAGTGCCAGTTTTCACTTTAATACTGGCACTATCGCATTAAAATGAAGTTTGTAAATAGACCCCTTTGTACAGAGTTGAAGTCCGTGCTTAATGGATTCCCATGCGTAACATCTGGATCTCATGTGTAACTTTGTGTTCTGGGCATGCGCAGTTTATCTGTTCCTAAAAATACGCACATACACACACGATGCAAAGCTAATTCCGCATATTTTTTGGGGGGAATTTTATGCGCATAAAAATTCACTTACTTTTCATACAGTATATGATGGGAAAAAGCGCGCTGCAAGCTTTTTCTCGTTATCGGGGCTAATTGATTCTGGCCCAGTGATTCAGCTTATTCTTAAGTGGGAATCACATCCGTCATCACTAAGCCTTGTGACTGAGAAAAGTCTGGGGAAATAACTGGTTGACAGCCATTGTTGAATTTATCTGTCATAAGCAACAGGGATAAAGGTGTCGGGCAGAGAGTATATATAATAATACATACTGTAATACTGTTTTTAATAACAGCTATGGTCACTTGGAGCTTTTCTGTAGCCATTTGAAAAACCACTTAAAATTTTCAGCCAATAGTGTGTGAAGTTCTCCCTTCCATGTGTAAGTTTAGATATACCATCAAGATTTCATAGGTAGCAACAGTATTTTTAATAATCTATAAGGTTCCAGGATCCAAGACTCCACCTAGACTGGTCATACTGCCCTTCTAGAAAACAGTTTACAGAGGCATATTGACAGATCAAAGAGACTGAAGTCCTGGAATTAGGCTCTGTAGGAGCATGTTATCCAAGTGCATCTGGGATCTCCTGGAAGGTTAGGACTGACATAGCTAATGGTGCTCTAGGCATGTGCTTCATGCGCCTAATGGAAAATCTGCAACCTGAGATAAATACAATGACAATGTTGAGTGGCATAATTGAACTGAACTTACTTGTGCTGGAGATGGAAAATAAGTTTCTTGATTGATGTTTGAGGCAATATAGAAATATCCTAGTCCTTACATTACGTTGTCATCACTTATGACATGTAACCCATGTAAAAAGATGCATTCTTTTAAGAGCACATAGTTAATAAATATTAAAGGATGGAAATTGTCATAGCAATATATTTACTATTACATCAATCTAATAAACAATATTATATGAAAAGTGTTGAATAATATGCTGGCATTATATAATTATCAAGGAAATTGTTAATACAGAAAAGTCGATCTAGCATGAACAAAGCTTATATAGTGGCAAATGCAGCTATTTGATTGATAGAAACCTGGCTAATCATAGGTGCTCTTTGACACCATGTTTCTTCAGTTCTGTGACTTATCTTGTTCATCTGCCCAAGTGTAATATTGACCTGCGCTTCACCCCTTGTAAATCTAGAAGATTGACTGGAAGCAATAGTTAATATCTAGAGAACATGACTGGAACCATTGAACTACAAGTGACCTCCTCCCATTACTCCAGGTTAGTGAATCAAATAGAACTTGTGTAATATTGTTATCCTACTGTAAGAGAAATAGCTGCAGTACGCTTGTTACTGTGTGATATGTTAAGGTCAGCTACAGGAGGTGCTGCTGCCTTTACAGTTTTATATAGGTTGTATGTGTAAGAAGCAGGTCTCTTACTAGTGTTTGTTTCCCATGTACTGTATTGAACGGGACAGAATTTACAACACTTATCTAATACAGTTAAACACCATGGGCCAGATACAGAGTCAGTAAGGACAGGCGATTTCCATACATCGCATACACAACTCACCTGTCTGTATTCACTGCGCAGTAAAAGGATTTCAGCGTTGGATGACATTTGTCCGATGCATAATTCCATGTGGACTTCAGTGCCCACACGGGAGGCCAGCCCACTCACCATACGTACGAGGTATGCACGGTGACCCCCTCCATTCGGTACAAAATACTCTGCTCCTGCTCTTACATCCTGATCTCTGATTGCAGTCACCTGTGTTACACACCTTTCTATTCAAATAACTAGTATAACACAGGTGACTGCAATCATTTTAGGAAGTAAGAGCAGGAGCAGAGTATTTTGTACCGAATGGAGGGGGTCATGTTGGAGGGTCTGCATTTTTATTGGACAAGCCCTTACATACAATCCAGTATTCCGCACGGAAGGGTTTCTGTGAGGAATACCTAAGGTAGGGTTCTGGGCATTGATGCAGGGTGAGAGCCTTTCTCTCTTGCCTGCCATATTGAGAATCAGACATTCTGTGTGTTAGCCTCTGTTGCAGAAGTTACATACGGAATTTCTTTGTAAATCTGGATTGGGTCCCATGTAAGGACGGGAGCCAGATGCCATTTTGCTTTACGTGAAAACATGTGGTGGATTTGACATGTGATTCAGTTACTATCAGAGAGCACCAGCATTATTAGTGGTTTGGTGGACACAACTCACTGGCGTTTTAGGAGTGTAATGTTTTGCATCAGGCTAAAAATAAACATGTCCAAAATGTCCTATCTTTCCAGCCAAGCAGTCTCCATCCAGAGATTTCCCTACCACAGTAATTAACAGATATTCATTCTGCTCCTCATGATTAGTATCTAGGAGACGCAATACGTTCCCTCCTTCATTTTACTAACGCAATCAAGCAACAGCTGTGACCTTGATCAAATACACACAATTCTCATGCACATGCACATTCCTATACAGATTACTGTTATCCTGCTCTTTTTGGCCTTTCTGCAAAATAAAAAGGTTCTGCACAATCATTACATGTTTCTCAATAATATATTTCAGTCTATAGCCTGACAGATCTGCACCTATCTCACTCGTCCTGCCCCTAACCCACCCCCTGATTTTACCATATGGCTACTTTATCTTACCATGCGTAGTTTCCTTCATAAGAAGAGTGCCTTTTCCACCTCCCCCTCCCTCCCCGGCTAATCTAAATCCCTCGCCCCTCCCACTTCTACCTAACCACTCCCCGAGGCGGCATTACGCTGCCTCCTTCTGCCTGAACTACTCCGTGCAGTCTTTAAAGGCTGCACAGAGGCAATCTACTTACCTAACTGGTATATAGATTGCATAAATGACATACTACACATGCATAGTAGGTCATTTCGGGAGATTCCACAAATAAGAAGACAGAGCTTCCTAAGCGTGAATCAGGCCCATCATATTCAATTTACAATTCAATTTGTGCCTCCTCTACATTAGTTCCCTCTCATTTATATCCTAGAATAACTTACCACTTTTCTTCCAATACTTTTCCATTATTTTCCCTTATACAGCATAGCTTTGTCTTACCTACTATAATGCTTACTCTACAAGATGGAAGCAAATAAACTTATATACTGTACACACATAAATACCAACATATCTCTCCCTCTCTCTCATACATGCCAACAGTCCAACAAGGTCTGTAAGATTCGCATATTTCAGACTTTCAGAATGCCAGGAGAGGGGAGCACTCTTTCTCATTTAACCACAGCAGGACTCATTAGGTCTAGCAACCACTGTTCTGTGTGGTTATTTACAGCATTGTGAAACACTAGGGGTAGGACTTGATTACATGGTTTGATGCAAATTAAGACATGGGGTCCCAACCACAGCTCTTGGAATGCTGGACCAGATCCAGAACCCCAAGTGCAGCGGCAGCAGGGATCCAATGCCAGATCCCCACTGTGTCCAGACTTCCTTATGGACACTCCCCTTTTCCATAAAAATGCTGAAGGTTCACATGTGACGCCCTCACTGCAAATTTAAATACCCCCCTACACACACACACACACACACACACACACACACACACACACACACACACACACACACACACACACACACACTGAAGTCACATGTGAACAGAGCAAGTCTTTCCCAAGTACCGGCAGTAGGATAGCGCCTATAACTGCTGCTGCCTAACTAAGGTAAGTATCTATGGGCAATCCCTGATGGTGTCTCTGCACACTTGTACTGGAGCGATTTTCACATGCTGCGCTGCCGTCAGAATCGTCCCTTTTGCCAAAGTCTGTTTCCAGACCTCTGTGATTAACAACACTGGGAAGTGGGGACCAGATTTCATGACACAATTTATATAATCTTGTAGATTCCCAAATGCTTTTCTCAAATAACAGAGAGAAAATATATTGAAACCATTACTTATAAAGCTTCCATGTTTAATGAATGCGATTTTATTAGTTGTTTTGATTATGGGGTTATTTTTTTAATAGACCTCTGTCTTAACAATAACGATATATTTTTACCATGTATTCTGCACTGTATACCATTCTTCAATCGTCGCACAAGAAAATCAGAGGGGTGTCTGGGAATGTTCGGCTTTCATGAAATTGTCTATGAAAACTTAGATGATATTTTTCCATTAGTCTATTAAGATCAGAGAATGCCTGGGATTTAGAACATAGTGGCCAAGTTCATGCTAGGTAACAAAAGAGATGAAGAAAGATAGAATGTTACCAGATGGTAAATTGATTTAATAAAAATGTTTTTGATGTATGGTCCTGCAGAGAGGAAGAGAGAGAGATCTAGTAATCACTTGCACTAAGATAAAGAGGCCAGGGACTGGTGTCTGCACTGGGGTCATGGGGCACGTGTATTTTAATTACTTTTACAAATTGTCTAAAATATCTATAACTATAATAGATAAGTCTCACAAAAGCACCTTGGAAAAGCCATTTTGTTAAATGGGGGATCTTCATTTAATTGAGCCCTACACTGTTCTATTTACTCCCCTTATGTCTTTCTGACCCTTATTGTCCCCTTTGTTTATCTCTAAAATCCTCACTCTCCTTTATCTTTCAAACTGCCTTATCTCCCCAACCCCACTTTCATATATCTTACCTCATTATAGATGATTGAAATGTAGCCTTAAATCACATTAGCATGTTCTCCCCAGAAACTACAGATAGGCAGCAGTGCAAAAACCCAGACACAACGCCTGGTCCACTGCTGCAGAGAGTTATTAGCAAGACATCCAGGCAATTTGTCATTCAGCACAGCAGTTGCACAGTGTGACCCCAAAATTCACACTGCTGCACGGTAGGAGGTAAGAGGCAGACTGCCTATTCTAATGGGTATATAAATGATGATATTGGTATATTGAATACAGCATGGAAATATGCATTTCAAGACATGGAAGAACCTTCTAAAAACCATGAATGTTTTAGATTTTGGAGTGGGCATATTTAATACTCTCCCTTGCATTGCAGCTTTGCTTTCCTTTTAACTCTGAATTGAACCCTTTATTATACCTATAAAATAACAGGTGTAGTGTGTTATGCTGGTTGACTGAATGTCGACAGTTAACCTAAAATGCATTAAAATCAGGGTTGTCTACTTTTTAAATCTTCCCTCTGGGAGTACTGAAGGGGCAGGGTTTATTTATGTGATTTATGCAAATTGTATCATTAAGCCCCACCCCCTGTCAATCACACACGTAATCTCAAGTGTTTCAGGGGATTGGCGGGGCTTGATAACATCATCAAGTCTCACCCATCCCTAGTAACTCTAGGGATCACAATATAGATTAATAGGTGGTCAGGGGTTGCAGAAGATTTGCCAGTTCTCCAGGGATCTGGTAGAGTCGGCAACCTTGATTAATATGCCAACAGGGCTAACTGATAGGTATTCTTCTATCTAAAAGGGTCTTTAACTTGATATCCATCATATAGCATATTGTAATGTTGACACTTGCTGGGCTCAGCACAGAGGTGTGCATACACCAGATGTGGGAGGGAAGGGTTGGAGGGAGGTAGTCAATAAGTAAAATAAGGAGCAAATGCTGGCATAAAAAATGCTTGGTTACATTAAAGCATTTGTACCTACTACAGATCATATCTAAGTCCAGGGAGCTCACCTTCTGCAATTTATTTTACACCCTTCCATTAGCATTCGTCAGATATCACTGCCAATGTATTTTATGTGTTATTACATTTCTACATGCTAATTTTTTATATTTTTAATAAAAATTTCAAACATTGGACCTGGTCCTGATCTCTGTGCATGTTCTGTATAGAGGTCAGTAAGTCTGCACACAAGAGGGGAGTGAACGTCCCTGTCACTCCCCTCTCTTCACACTTATGTGTCCAGGACCCTGCCTTAAAATCTCTGCATGGATCTGCATCTGAAAGCAGATCCACGATGATCTTCCTTCTGATGCCCTCTTACCTTACTCTGCACTGCAGGCCTATCGCCTCCTCTCTGGCAAGGATTAGGAATGTGGAATTTGTGTACCCCCCCCAGTCATACAGACTTGTGATAGGAGTTCTGGTGCGGAATATCTGATGCACACATATGCACTGACACAAAATCACATTGCCAAATTCAGGTAACTTTATTAACTTAGGATCAGGCACATAGTTTGCCATTATTTTATGAGAGTTACAGTATAACAGAGGCGCTTTCTTTAATCTGAACCTCTATTTACAGTTAGCATCACACTGTACTACCCTGCTCTTGAGCAACGTACACTACAAGCCATAATTGCAATGTAAAAGCACTGCTATGTGTGCTATGGAATTGCATGCAGCCTGTCCCACTTATTCTAATGCATCAACACCACACACGATTGTGTGTGCCTCTCGATCAGGTCCACCGTATTTAGCGTTACAATAATCCTAACCCTAACCCTAATTCTAATCCTAGCACTAAGTACCAATCCTAACCCTAATGACACATCTTTAAAAAATAATAATGATTTACAGGGGATTATTGATGTCATTTATACACTTTAATAATCTGCATTTGCCCTTGTTGTCCCCAACTCAGGAAGAAAAGATTTTAACTGTTGTATACTGCATGTCAAGAAAAAAGAACAGAGACACCATACAGTGCGTCCATGAACAAAGCTTTGTTTAAAGTCAGGATATTTAACATTTAATAGCCCTTTACCAAGACCTGTCAATATATCATATATGTAAATATGGTAATGTGTGTAAAAATGGAAATGTTGTGGAATGCGGTGCTTCTCATATCTTTTCTTCATAAAATGCCATCACCAAACAATTCTTCTCATCAATTCTTCTCCTTTATATAGTCTAGCTATTTAGCAAGGATGTCAATGTCAAAGGTGCTTTCTTGCACTTATTGTCCAGCCATTAAATAGTTAATGATATTGTCTATTTGAGATCAGCTCCTGTGGTGACCTTGACCTTTTCCTTGCTATGGCCATTATTGTACATCGCTTTCCCTGGTTCTTGTACTGGTGACTGTTTGTTCCTTATCGACCTTGGGATTTCCATTGCTCTTGGTTTTGAAATATGGTTAAGTAAAGCTGGCCATACACTAGATGATTGTCGGCCCGATTTCCCAATTATTGGGTGATCGGGCAAATAATCGCTCTAGTGTGTGGTACAGATCAATTTTTGAAACGTCAAATAGATGCACCAGAAACACTCTGGAGCGATTATTTGATCTTTCAGCATGTTTGATTTAAACGATATTTTAAAAAGATATTTTAAGGGAGCCAATCAGCAAGCTGAATGGCTCCCTATTATTGTAATAGACGCTGCTGCTGATCTATGTATAAAGCTGCTTTGACAGCTAGAAGTATACCTAGTATACCTATCTATGAACTATGCTGCTCTGACAGCTTTGAACGTATACTTCTAGCTGTCAGAGCAGCTTTGTACGTAGCTCTGCAGCAGCGCCATAGAGAACGCTGCCTCCCCCCTCCCCTCTTCTTCTAGGATTATCGGTCCCAGCAGAGGAGGTGTATGGTGCCGATAACAGGACATTTCCCTAGCGGGAAATCGTCCCGTTTATTGGCCCACCCCCTACAGGGACCGATAATCGTCCTAGTGTATGGCCAGCTTTACAGTATAAACTTATTCCTGACTGTTACTCTCAGGTAGTTTACCTTCTCTGCAGCATTATCCCAAGCATCTGAATTCCTGCCATCAATCCAGCTATTCTCAGGGGCTCTGGGATTTTCTTAAGTTGGCCATACACTGCAGCAATTTTTTGCACGATCTTACAATTATCGTGGATCGGGCCAAAAATCTCTCTAGTTAGTGGCCAGGATCAATTTTGAAAACATCCAATAAACGCACCAGAAATGCTCTGGTATGATTATTGGATTTTTTAATTTGCTTGATTTAAATCGGGCGCTATCGCCCTATTTATGGGAGCCAATCAGCTTACTGAATGGCTCCCTATTCTTTTAGTGCTTCCCTTCCTCCACAGTGCAGCAGATCTATGTATTATACTGCTCTGATAGTTATGAAGTATACTTCAAAGGTGTCAGTGCAGCCTTATACATAGATCTGCAGCAGCAGCCAGTGCAGGGAGTAGTAGAGACAGGGATCAGCCAAAGGCGCACTCCACACAGCCGACATTATGCCTACATTTTTAAAACCATGAAGCTTGATCTGTTATGGTGGCCATTTCACAATCAGCATCAATAAGGCAACAGCCAACAAGGCCTAAAGGCCCAAATGGCAGAGAATGGGGTGGTTCCGTTACTTTCTATGAGGTCATATACTTTATCCTAGGTTACATAAATTATATCACTTTAAAATTAAATAACACAAATAAACTTTGAATATGGTATTTCCTAACTACAGCAATATATATATTATATATATTTACTCAATTATAAGCCTGTATTAATTTTTCAATGTGTCACTGCAAAATATGCCCTGTTTCTTTCACACACTAATAATCAGGTGTTTGTCTTGGCATTTAATGGAGATCTATTGACCTTTAACTTGTTTATCTCTATATAAACCTGTTAGCCTCATATAAGCAAAAACAAAGAAACTTTGAAATCAGTACTTGTAGAGTGCATTCTCCCTTTTTATTCTCTTTCTGTTTATTGTTCCAGATCCCTTCTAGCTGGCCATATACTGGGTCTCTCCTGCTGGGACCGATAATCCTAGCAGAAGAGGGGGCCAGGGCTCTCTTCTACTCTAATACCTGCAAAGCTGTCAGAACAGCATAGTACATAGATCTGCAGCAGCATCTATTGCAGGTAGTAGTACAGACAGGGATCAGCTGAAGCCACGCTGTGTGAAGCGCAGCTTCGGCTGATCCCTGTCTTTACTACTCCCTGCAATGGCAGCTGCTGCAGATCTATGTATAATGATGCTTTGGCATTATATACTTCAAAGCTGTCAGAGCAGCATAGTACATAGATCTGCATCAGCACCTTTAATAATAGGGAGCCTTTCAGATAGCTGATTGGCTCCCTTATATATCGGGAGCCAATATAAATCTAACATGTAAAAGACCAAATAATCATACTAGAGCGTTTCTGGTGCGTTTATTTGGCGCTTGAAAAATTGATCCTGGCCACTAACTACAGTGATTATTTGCCCGATCACCCAATAATTGCTCTAGTGTATGGCCAGCTTAAGTAAATATTAAAAGTGGAAATCTCTAACAATATAAAATATTTGTATGTACTTCTATACTTGTATTGTAATACTATTGTATGTGAACAGTGAAGATTCAAAATGGTCACCAGCAAAATCTGTCTCTCTGCTTAATAACATAACAGAACTTGTAGTTCTACAAATGAATTTAATAATAATGCAGATAATGTGAAAGAATACACTTCTTGCAATGTAAATGACATTGGCCCCCATTCAGACCCGGGGCCTAATACAGACCTCTGCCCGACACCTGACATCTGTAAGCTGCTTGTGAAAGTCCGGTGTATTTATGGCACTGCGCATTCGAGTGCCAGATCTTACGTAACAGATTTCTTAGTGTACAGAACTCAGTTCCACATGCTAGGAGATCTGTCTGACAGGGCATTCCGTTACATCCGCAAGGGTAATCCCTGCAAGGTGAGTGAGGATATGCATGCAGATGAGGGTAAGTGGACGACGATAGGCACCTCTGCACAGATCTGCATTTGGATGAAGATCCGTGCGGAGAACACAAGATTGAGCTATGGACATGTAAGTTGTCCATAGTCTGCACATCAGAGGGGAATTACATGGGAGTTCATATCCCCTAAATATTTTTAAGTCTAAGTATGTTTGTTTGTCTCCATCCCCATAATACTTTCAGAATATGGCCACATTTGGAAGCACCATCTCAGTCCAATAAGACATAGGTCATGTGCTGTTGGGAACCATGCTGCACCACTTCACTTCTGCAAATCTTATCTAAAATCTTATTTTTACACCACTTTAGAAGTCGTTTATTGGGAAGTGCTCCTGTGTTGCTTGGTAATTTTAAGTTTTTTTGCAATGCACATTTTAATCATGTCGCCCCAGTCTTATTAAAACCTGTGTCATTTCTTCCCTATCCAATTTTTCCTGTCCCCGAACCACTCTTTTCTTATCAGTGTCTCCTGTAACATGTAAGTAACCTGGATGAAGGGGGTTAGAGGGAGATTTTCTATGTCAAAGGGATGTTCTGCTAGCTGCAGGCTTCCCTCACCCCTACCAGGGTTTAAATGTGCAGTCATACCTTGTACACACACATTTCTGGGATAATTCACTCCCCTCTTCCCCATACATGGTGACAGGGTTAGACGCAGTGGGAGTCAGTCTGGCGAGATCCCACCTCAAGGAGCACAGCACACCCATCTCCCTCGCCACAGTCTAGGTTACTCATTGCAGCAACACTAGGACAAACAGGTTCTTGACCCAACCTATCCCTTTCCAAAATCTCTCTGACTGGATTTAATGCTTGGTGGGGTAGTGTGGCTATATCATTCTCAAACACAACTGAAACAACATTTTCTCTCTCCTGTTCCCTATTCATTCTGACTTGATCAGATGCAGGGGGAGGCGAATTGCCAAAACTAGTGTCAGGAACACACATTTTGCTTGTCACCTCCTAGAATGCATGCAACAACATTATCTTCCTTCCCAAAATCAGCACCCTTGGCATATAACACAGACTGTACAATCAAGTCACCCTGACATGACACATTAGCCTTATTAGCAATATTGCTCTCAGCCCCTGCCTCAGGGCACGGTACCTGCAACAAAGCATGTTTAGAGGGCAGCATATCAGAATTAACATAGTGATCGGTCACATATGGCAAAAACATTCGGCCCAAATCAGTCCCCAGCAAAACATTGGCAGGAATATTTTCAAACACTTCTCTTACATCTCTACCACTACCCCAGTCCAGGCACTCTTACCATCGGGACCACAGGATGGATCCCTCCCAAACCTTTTATCAATACAGGACTTACCTCTCTGATGAAACCGCTGGTGTAAGCGGAGAAACGCGTAAGAGGTGGCTGGATCTTTTGTCTCAACTGCTGGCTGCTATTTATATTACCTCCGATTACCGCACAACGCTACCTCTGCAGAAATTTGTATATTTACCCCACTGAGAGTTGTCTGGCTGCTATACCTCCGACGGAAAACCGGAGAAGGAAAACCGGAGAAGGACGCGGTGCCTGAGCGGCCCACCTGACTGGGATTCCATGCTTACCATCAGGGAGCGCCAATAACCACACGTGGATCTAGCTGTCTCCAGACAAACTACACATTCAAATAATAGCAAGCGGGACGCCGCAGCTATAATCTTCAAAAGCAGTATCTAATAACATCGTTGACCGGTCTGTAAAATCTTCATTTATACATTTTTAGTTACCTGCTTGTCTTGTCTGGGACATTTTTGTTATTGCTTGCATTGTTTTTGCATCAGTGGAATTGTGTTTGCAACACAGTTGCCATTTGTGTCCATTGGACTGAGAAAGGAGAAAGTATTTAAGACTCAGTTCACAGTCTTTTTTATATCTGAGTTCACCTTGCCAGCAGTTGGGAATATATGTATATTACCTTTTAAATGTAACCATCAATGTCTATATATTATATCTCATGATATCAGTTCTATATTGAGATATTGATGTTTTGCTATTTTTAATTAATAAATAAATTTTGTAGTCTCTGGATGAGTCATAGCGCTATTGACTATTTGTTTTTGTCCTGTTTGCATATAGGGTGGTCCCCTATTGTTATATAGCAGCTGACCGTCCTAGCTACGTTGTACTGGAACTATTAGGATAGCGCCATTGAAACTGTTTTTCTGTTTTCTTTTATCAATACAGTCTTACCCAGAAGAATGTCTGTGGCCCCCCTCAGCTCTAATTTTAGCACCTGTGTCCCTCAAACCCACAGTTACCTTGTCATCAACTGTGACTTGTTTGCAGGTTGTCCATCTGGGTCATCTGGGCTCTGACAACACACATTACTGATGGTACCGCTCTGTTAGGCTACAGCCCCCCTGCAGATGGTGTAGATTGCTTCCTTTCAGGACAGGCCACACTGCTGTGCCCTATCTGGGCGCAAATAAAACAGCAACGATTATCCCAAACCCAGGTTTCGGCCCAGCCCTCCCTAAAGATTGCAAAGAATCCACAGGTGTGGGTGCAGGGGAAAAACCAGGTGCTCCTTCCGGCTTACATCCTTTCCAGGCATGCTCTGGAACAAATCTTCTCCTTCCTGTCACTGCACAGGTGACTGTGTACTTGTCAGCCAATGTCGCTGCTTCCTGGGGTGATTTCAGTGCCAATCCAGGACCCATTTTTTTACATCCGCTGGGCACAGAGTTAGGAAGATCTTTTAGTTTGTCAAAGTTGTCCACGTTTAACCCCTTAATCCCCTGATGAAATGACTTAGACAATTGAGCCACAAGTCCTGTACAGGTATCAGATGCAATGCGTTTTTGTTCTCTGAATTTTTGCCTGTAAGCTTCAGGGGTAATATTAAAATGCTGTATTAAAGTATGTTTTATAGCCTCATAATCTTTGTCCAATTCAGCAGGTATCCAGTGCTACACCTCTCAGACCAAGTATTGTGCCCACTGACTTTGGGACAATCCATACTGCCTGCAGCGTTTTCAAATCCCTGCAGAAAAGAGTCCAGATCCCCATCTTTCTCCAGAACAGGGAATTGGTCCATACAGGGTTTGCAAACACCAACCTCCCGGTTGTGCAGTTGGCACTGGTGTTTTACAAGCTCCAACTGGTACCTTCATTCTGCCTCTCATTTGCGTTCAGCCACTTCTCGCTCCACATGTCTTTCTGCAGCTTTTCTATCCATGACCGCTCTGCCCGCTCTAAGGCAGCTTGTTGTTCTGCCCGCTCTAAGGCAGCTTGCCGTTCTACCCACTCAGCAGCTTCTCTCTCCTGAAACTGTTGGATGAGCTGCAGTTTCATGGCAATGTCTGCTGGTCCCAAATATTTGAGAGCCATTTGTAAATATTTCTGTATAGCTGTATCCACAGATGAACCATCAGAGTGCTCAAAAAGAGACAATCCAGATTTTGGCACAGTGTTGATGGCTAAATCCTTGTCATCAGCTGGGCTTTGCTCCTCCACATCTCTGAGCAAGATAAACTCTTGTCCTTTACTCTTTCCACAACTATAAATTCCTTTTTCCTCACACTGCGCAATCATGGCATCCTTTGCCAAATGTTTGTATGCAGCAGCCATCTCCGTTGTTCAGGATCAAGGTAAAAGAAAAAACAAGAGAAAGGGAGGGGAAGAAACTATTGCACTATATGTCTTCACACATTATAAAGCTTTCAGTTCAATCTCCAGTAAATTAGTTTGAATTTTCTCTAGCAGGCACAAAACAAACCTAATTCACTTAAGTTCTCAAAACAAAATATATAAAGAAATATATATCTATCCCTCCACTGCCACCAATTTTTGACGACCCCGACCTCACCTGAGGCCTTTGTGACAAATATTGTCAATAAATATATACATAATTTGGATGATAATTATGTATAACAAACTTAATATTTGTTACATACCATTATATATAAGCTATTTTACAGTATAAAAGGTCTGCAGAAATAATGAATGTGGTAATCTTACAAATGCACCTTGTATTTCTGTTACAGCCACTACACAGAATGTATTTTATATGTCAGTTATGAATTGAAAACTGACGTGTCTTCATTTTAAGCTTGCCCTTGAAGAGACCTCTAATCCTTTTCTTCACTTCATCAACAAATGTTTTCTTGTTGCATAAGCACATTAAGAGATATGTTTATATTATATAAATATATCTCCCTGGCTCCCTGAAGTGTTTGACAATCTCCCTAATGCTTATTCAATTCCAGAAGTCATTGCGGTATGAAATTGTGTCTTATTTGCCTATGGAGGCATCCATTTTCATGGAGGTCAAGAACGTCAGTTAACCAAGATAGAATGACTTCAATAATGAAGAAATAGATCTTGTTCTCTTGTTAATCAGCCACAGTGTCAACTAATTTTAGTTTCTATTAAGATGAAGAAGTCAGCAGATCTCCTATTCACAGTCTTCACAGTAAATACTGAAGGTTTTCACTGACAATTTAACAATCAATCAATACTGATTCTGCCATTTTTATTGGCAAATAGTTTGCCTGCCAGCCCACCCATTGGTGGAGCTGTTCACAGGGTACACCCCTTTGGTGGCACAGGACACATCCCATCAACAAACAGTAAAGGACTCATCCCTTTGGTGGCACAGAACATATGTCATTGGTGTGATACAAAATGGTAACAATGGACCAGCCTGGCTGTATGGTAAATATATTTAAATATATATAATGGTATTATCCAGTCACACAGCAGTGATAGTAACAGAATTTTAGTATGAACAGCGAAAGTTTGTGAACATAGAGGAAAGTCTATAGTAGCTGTGAAATATCTTGAGACAAATGAAGATGTTGATGCAGTTAACCAATACAGATAACCAAAGTAGCAGCTGACAGTGAGGACCAGCTCTGGAATGAATAGTAGCACAATTTGTGTGAATGTACAGAGACATTTTTATGCAGGATGGGCCTTCATCAATCTGCCTATTTGTCAACAAAAATAACAAAAGTGTTCTCAACATTGGACCTCCACCATTCTTTCTATTACACTGCTTCTTTATTAAGTTTAAATACCAAGAAATGACTGAGATCTGTTAATCAGCTTAGTGTGAATACAAAACTGAATTTTTTACATTCTCCAGCAGGTGGAGCTGTGTATTTATGAATATATTACATAGATATTATATACTGAAAATTCTTGTCACTGACGCAATTATCTTGCAATACATTTCAACTGTTCTTTATAACATTTGTCTTTTCTTTGCTTGAATATTTTCACATTGGTTAAAAAAAAACTAAAAAATGTTCTTTCCCATATAATTTGCAGAAGGAAAATGTATTCAGTTTATTGGTGTGAGCTGACAGGAAGACATGAAGATGGAGGTAGCCTATAAATAAAGATGTTATTTAGGTAAGCACTGAATATTATATGGTCACCAGCTACCATAATAGATGGCCATCAGACACATTGCGTTATATGTCAGTAAAGGTATAGACTAAATAGCCAAACCTCTGTCCCCCAGAGAATGTAAAGAATTTCATGTCTTTTATAAGATAGAAAAGGCTGTGTGTCTACTGCTGAGAGCATCTATTGAAGCCACTCCCTCCCCCCGAGGATCCTGTTGCCACTTCAAATGGCTTATTTCTGACACTAATACAGCCGACAGCTGTATTGTGGCTGTATCAGTGCCGGAAATATTAGTAATACAGATACAGGACGGTATTCACAGATCCGTTTTCATGTGAAGTTGTGTGCGTATTTTTAGGTATGGTTTAACTGCGCATTCGTAGTAACTTTATTTACGTAAGTTCCGTAGAATATACGCACGTAAGTGCTTTAGATACGGACATGTGAATCGCACTTGGGGACATACAGTACGTATAGAGGGGCGGAGTTAAAATACGTACCTGAAAAGTTATGTGAAAGAGGGTGGGGGGGCATTTAAATGAGTCTTTGAGGGCGCGGTTAAATAGAATCACACGTATGGCATACATATATACGCGTAAGTACACATGTAAAGTTAGAGGTGCTCTATGGAGGCGTAAGTCTACGATTGCACGCCCGTGAGAGGGGAGTGTCATGGGTGTTGGTGGGTGTTGGCTTGCTACGTGCGTGTGTATAATTTAAAAAAAACGGATCTGTGAATACAGCCCACAATTCTTATCGGGAACAGGTATTTTGTTGATCTGCCCTATTTTGACAAATACCAATTCTCAATATCAGGTAGGTTAGGGTTAGACAGTGGGATATGGAGGGTTAAAGCTAGGCTACTAGAAGGGGAAGATTAAAGTTAGGCTGCTTGACAGGCAGGTTTATTGTTGGGCATATAGAAGGGGAAAATGAGAGTTTGGCTGCGGGACAGGCAGGGTTAAGGTTAAGCTAATAGAAAGGAAAGGTTAGGGTTAGGCTGCAGGGGACAGGGAGGGTTAACAATGGGCTTATAGAAGGTGCAGGGTTGGGCTGCAGGAAAAGCAGGGTTAGAGTTAGAGTTAGGGGCTGGTTAGCTTACCTGTCACTATTGAAATACATCAAAGATGCTCCAGACACTGTCACAACACTTTGTGGCTGGAGGTCGCTGTTGCAATGCAGTCCTTTGTATGCTGTCGAGGTGCAGAACCACACCTCAATATCTCTGTATATTATCATCTCATTTAAATAATACACAACAGAAGGTAAAAGTCAATCAAACTCAAACAGAAAACTGATATCACATACTGGTGCTCCATATGTGCTTTGTGATTAGTGCTTTTGGCTACAGGTCTGCAGGTGGGAACACTTGCATTTAGACACTGAATTATGTCCAGCGCCTGAGTGTATTATGGTGCCTGTCAAAGCAGAAGTGATAGATGAGATTTCTGGGCAGTTGGCCCAACCCTGGTCAGGATTAGTGAGAGCCTATTAGCTGTTGATGGCTTTCCATTACAATATTGGTTTGAAAGAGCACTAAACAAGAAAGCTGTGTTTTTATATTCACATTTAATTACCTCCATCAGGGTCATAAATGAGCTCATTAGTTGCAGTAATTTGTACAGACAATGGTACATTATTGTAACTGGTAGACAGTGCTTCAAATATAAGTATTAACTCCTGAGTTTCCAAATAAATGAATGTCATTCTACAAAGGAAAAGCCAAAGTCATCACTTTAAAACATGTATATTACCTAATATACATCATTTTCAGGCTCCAAGAAATATAAGGTACATTTATGTTCTAAGGACTCCTGTTTTTCTCCTGAAAAGCACATACACTGCAAAGCTGAAACTGCTGTCATATCTAAGCACAGTATCCCTCTAACCACACACATTTTTCACAATGTCCACGCCCCAACTGAATGGCTGCTGTGGGCGCTTTTTGGGGGGTATTTTGAGACCACTGGAAGCCACTGAAACTGGTATGTGGAAGCCACCATCTTACACGAGGTTGGGACTTCTTCAAACTTTTCCACCCATGAACGTACATCCATGACATCTTCTCCGCATGTTTCACTCAACTGATGATAAATGTTGATGTGTATTGATGCACACTTTAGATGCAGATGTAGAACACGGATGATAACACGCTGATTCCATTTTTTAGTACCTAAACTGCTCCTACCAGCAGTTGGCGCCACATGCATTGTATGAACCGCATGGTGCTGCCATCTGTCGCTGACAACTGTACAGAATGCCCGCATCTTTTAAAGCATAACCCAAATTCTACCTGCTGCCAATCTCAAGAAAAATATAGAACTTGAATTCACCTCATACTGCTTAACGTCACCTCTCAGCTCATTCTTTGTGTACATTAAAAATTTACCTTCCCCTGTTCTTTAACATGGTTTTCCAAGGTGCACGGGCCGTATTCAGAGATCCGATTTTTCGGCTAGTCCCATGCGTATTTTTATGATCGGACCCACTGCGCATGCATGGTAACTTTATTTACGTAGTTAACGTAGACTATACGAGCGGAAGTGCCTATTGCACATTGATACATACGGATGAATATGCGTCACAAATATACGCACGGTAAAATTTTAATAAAAAAATGGGCAGGGGGGCATTAAAATGAAGGAAAGTGGGCGCCACTATCATGAACATATACACAAAGGAATGCACTGGGAAAGTTACAAGTGGTCTATAGTGGTGGTGTCTCTGACAGCACAGCCGAGAGAGGGGAGTGTCGTGCTTTTGAGGGGGTTTGGCCTGCACCGACCGTGCGTATAATTGTGATCTGATCGCTACGCGGATCTCTGAATACGGCCCTACGTTTCCTCCTTTTGCTGCTATTACTCCCAAACCTGGATCAACACCAAGGAGTCTATGTTATTCTTCTATAAGTTATGTATTATTTGAATCATTGGTAAAATACCAAAACTATTTAGAACAAGTGTTTATTCAAGGGGTGGTAGATGAATGATGCAAATCAGATAATATGTTTCCTCCCTAGCCCCTGCTCTTGCTGCTCATGCAGCCTGCACAAGATGCCTGTGTATTCTTGGTCCCATCTGCTGAGATGGCCAGCTGCCCACTCTCGCTGTCTCATTCCTGCTTCAACTACATCTTTTCCCACTTCTCATGCAGACATGCCGCCAAAACAAAATGGGTTTGGAAATGGTGTTGAGCAGGGTACAGCAAACAGCAGCAGATCCATCTGGTGCCTACAGCCGTGCAAATAAAGCATGAAGCTAAAATTAATTGAGTCTGTATATCAAAATAAAAAGAGCAAGATATTTATTATCCACACACCTTTAGATCAATTTCAAATTGTTATTATCGATCCCTTAAATAAATCTAGCCATGCTGCACTGGGTTTAATGTTTCTTTAATGGCATGACCTCTCCATCCACCCTCTTCATAAATGGTAGCAACCTGAAGTCTTGTGCTTAGTTTCCTTATGAGCTCAGGTTAATGAAACATGAGAAATTACTGAGTGCTACACTTTATTTTTCTTTTCCTGCAGCAGTGATTTGAAGCCAGGGAGCTCATTTAGAATGCTCTGAACAAAATAAAGCAAGGAGCTTGTTCTCTGAGCACCGCTTGTTCTAGCACTTAATAAGTAGTAGCTCTTCCTGACTGCTCATATTTCTCTGCCGTTACTAAATAAGTTAATCACTTCACGAATAGGGAAATCTGCAGGTGCCTTTGAGGCTTTGTTAACACAGTGCATAAGCCAGCTTTGCGCTCCCTCCTAATCCTCTCTAAGACAGTATGAGTCAGTGAAGTAAGCTGTAATCAGTTTTTAATGTTAGAAACAATATCCCTACTCAAGCTGGTTGCCTAGAGCAACAGGGCAGAAACGGAACGCCTGAAATGAAATGGGATTGCTGCACTTGGCTTACGCAATCATCCATACTCATACAGTTATTTCCCTTGGCTCTACTGCTTCTGGATAAAGTGCTTTTTATCAGCAGGGGTCTCCTTCAGCTTTATGACAGCTGCCAATTGCTTACAGCCCCTGCTATGAAGAAGGCTTCTCATGGTACTAAGATTTAAGCCCCGCTTAAGTGGGTAAAGGGAAATGATGATTATGATTTTTTTCTCCCTCATGCCCCCAGGTTATAGAAAAAGAACTACTTTTGCGGCAATATAAATTGATTTTACCATGATGAGCCACAAAGAATATGAGTAAGGGACATTAAATCAGACTGCTATGAAGAGATTGATGGAGGTCTTGCCTTCAGCACTGGAAGCATTTTAAAGGCCTGGATTGCACGACTGGAAACGTGTAAAAAAGAAGATAGTATCTTCAGCAGATGAAAACTTATGGGCCAGCAATTCCTTTCTGCTAATATTATTAGGAAAACTAAAGCTATGTTCTTAATTTCACTCAGCCCCAATCTTCAGATGTTGTCAGTGGCATAACTACTGCGTGTGGGTCGGCAGCAAGAATGGCCTCTTTCGAAAGGGCTGTTTGCTCCCTGCCTCACCGAGGAGAAGCAATCGATCATCCCCATGATGAAGATGCAGTGGCAAATGGTAAGCATTTATCTAGCCCCAACCTTTATCCTAATCCTTACCCTAACCCTCTCCTTTCATTACCCTAACCTTAAACCTCCTCTTCCATTACCCTAATCGTAAGCCTCATCTCCCAGCAGCCTGACCCTAAGACTCCCCTCTCTGCAGCTTGACCCCAAGATACCCTTCCCCACAGCCTGACCCCAGGGCTGCCACCAGGTGTTTTGGGGCCCGTGGGACACATCCTCATCGCCTTACCCCTACACAACATCATTCGTGATGTCACACAGGGACGGGGTGCAGCGGAACTACATTATCAGCAGGTCAATGCGCAGGGAAATATTTCTCTGCGCACTGGCCCGCTAGTGTACAGCTCTAAGCAGCAAGTATCGGCGGTAGTATACCTGCAACATTAGAGCCATGGTAAGTATCTGCGGGCCCCATCAGCTTCGGTGCCCGGGACAGTAGTCCCAGCTGTCCCACCCTAATGGCGGCCCTGCCTGACGCTATGTTTCCCCTTCCCACAGCCTGACCCTAAGACACCCCTCCCTGCAACCCAACCCTGAACCGTATTCACAGATCCGGGTGAGCTAGGTGCGGACAGACCCGTCCTGCCCCTATCCCGTCCCCCTTTGTACGTACCTTATGGCAATTACGAGTGCCATAGGGCTACCTTATCTATCCGCACAGACATTCCCTCCCACTTCTATCTAATCCCTCCCCGATACAGCATTACGCTGCCTCTTTCAACTTAAAAAACTCTGTGCGGTCTTTAAAGGCTGCACAGAGGCAATCTAGGTGCCAAACTGGTACATAGATTGCAGAAAGGATCTACTAGGCATGCGTAGGTCTTTTACTAAGGATCCGCACCTAAGAAGCGACTGCTTATTAGGTGTGAATACAGTACCCTAAGACTCCCCTCCCTGCAGCCTAACCCTAAAACTCCCCGTAGACTCCTAAACCTGAAACTCCCCATAGAGTCTCTGTTATAATCATCTGTCTGGCGAGTTTCTGAATTAATAAATGGGTAAGTATGCCGAAAAATAAATTCACCATACTTACCCATTCATTAGCTGAAGTTACTAGTAAATACCATTTTCGAAATAGAGGCAGCTAAAAATAAGCTTTTGGTTGTCTGTATTTCTAAAATAGCATTTGGCAGCTGCACGTTTCCTGTAACTACCATGGATCCCACCCTGCATTCACAGAGGACACACCTAAGCGCTAAGCTGTCAGTTACTGCCTGGTAGACAGTGCTCAGCACTTAGTCTATGATATTTGAGCACTGTTTAGAAACAGCATAGAAACCTAGAAAGTGATAGCAGATAAGAGCCACATGGCCCATCCAATCTGCTTAGTTGTTTATGTAAAACTATACTGACCCTAGACCCTATTTACCCTCAATTTAGTTTGAGATTTAGGATATCCTGATATTTATCCCAAGCATGTTTATATTGTTCTACTGTGTTAGCCTCAACCACATCAGATATGAGGTTATTCCACTTATCTATCACCCTTTCAGTGAAGTAATTTTTCTGCACATTTCCTCTGAATCTACCACCCTCCAGTTTATATTCATGCCCTCGTGATTTATTACACCTCTTCTTTGAAAAATGCCACCCTCCTCTAGCTGGTCATAACCCTTGATATATTTGAAAGCTGCTATCATATCCTCCTCTCCCTTCTCTGCTCCAAGCTATACATGTTTAGTTCCTCTAGCCTTTCTTGGTATGATTTGTTACATAGGCCATGAACCATTTTAGTTGCTCTTTTGCACAGTCTGTCTCTAATGTAATGTATTTATGTCTCTCTGGAGATATGGCCTCCAGAACTGAACACAGTATTCTAGATGAGGTCATACCAACAATCTATAAAGGGGCATCACTACTTCTCTCTTTCTGCTACTAATTCCTCTCCCTATGCAACCAAGCATCTGACTTGCCTATCTCATTGCTTTGTTACATTGGTTGGCTACCTTTAAGTCACATGAAATAATGACTCACATTCCTCCTCAGTAGTTATGATATATTGAGGTTTTGGGTCCCCCCCCCCCAAGGTAGTTTTGATATATTGAGGGTTTGGGTCCCCCCCCCCCCAAGTGCATGATTTTACATTTTTTGGCATTAAACAGCAGTTGCCACTCTTTTGACCATTCCTCCAGTCTAACTAGATCCTAGATCATCCCTCATTTTCTGTATCCCTCCTGGCACATCTACCCTGTTACATATCTTTGTGTCATCTGCAAAAAGGCATATTTTCCCCTCAATACCACAGGCAATATCACCTATAAAGATATTAAATAGCACTGATCCCAGTACCAAATATGGGGTACTCTTTTTAACCTTACAATTCCCAGAAGGGATTCCATTTACTACAACCCTCTGTTGTCTTTCCTTTAAAAGAGGACAGGGCTAAGCTTTCAGCTACTGGCAAGTTAAGCATAAATAGTACTCATATACTGAGTGCTGTCTAAACTGCCAGATACAAGACTCGAACCGAGCCCCCTTGGTAAGGGGTCAACTCTCCATTCTGCCTTTGGCTCTTGTGTTAACAATTAGAGCACTGAAGCAAGTACTGTTATGAAATAAAATGGACTCTATTGAATCAAAAGACCTAAATCTGCACTTATAAAAAAGTACAGGCAAGTTGATATGTATTAAAGATCCAAAAATCTGAGACAGGAGCTTAAATCAACAGGAACACTAACCATTCAGGAAGTATTTTGAATGAACCAATAAATGTCAGGAATAGGCTTCTATTTAATAATTAGGGCCCTGATTCAGAGATTGAAAATTAGAACTTAAAGTTACACCTGGGCTAAACCATGTTGATTTCAAGGGAGTCAAATTTCATTTGTTGCAACAGTATTATAGTTAAAAGGTGATGTTTCCCAGCTCAAGTCTAATTAGCAGTTTAAAAGTGAAGCTAATCAGGTATCTATGTGCAATAAGTAAAAGCAAAGCATTCTCCCTGCATGCATAGAATAAAATTCACTTGACTCCCCCTGAACTCATCATGGTTTTACCCAGGTGTAACTTTAAGTTTTTATTTTCAGCCTCTGAATCAGGCCCTAGGTTATAACCTTAAGCTTATAGACAGAAGGCAAGTTCAGGATACAGGTTCAGGTATGCTTTTAGGGTAGATACCCAGTTATGAAGTAATAGATTCTAGGAAAGGTTCATGGTTACAAAGTAATAGGTTCCAGGTAAGGTACATAGGTTCAGGGTAAAAGGTTTAAAGTAAGGCACACGTTTACAGTTGCCAATTACAATGGCTTCATTTAGACAATAATGCAGCTGACAGCTAAAGTGCAGCTAGTATCAGTGTCTAAAACATCTGTAATTATAACAGTTCTATAGGGAAGGGGTACTTATGATGAATGGCCTTATTTCAATTCCTATTTTAGACAAACGAACTTCCGACATGCTGTGATGGGCTATGGGGATGGGCAGTGGTGGCTATGGGCTTCATTGGGCTGGGCATATTTAATGTAGGCTGAGGGGGCCTGGGAAGGTTTAGAGTTAGATGGAGGATTAGGGTCAGTCGCAGAGAAAGGGAAGGTTATGGTTAGGATGCAGGAGATGAAGGGTCAGGGTTATGCTTATAGAAAGGGAAGGTTAGGGTTAGGCTGCAGGAGATAGAAGGTTAAGGTGATAGATAGATAGATAGATAGATAGATAGATAGATAGGAGCCAGGGCCGTAACTAGGGGTGTGTGATAGGGGCAGCCGCCAAGGGCAGCAAGCTTAAGGGGGGCACCAGTAAGTTAAGATTTAATGTTAAATTGGTTTGGAATTCAGGGTTGGGATTCTTCATCAGTCGCAGTATCCTCTTTGTCTGTTCCCATAGAGTCCAAATATTCCT
>WWET01000126.1:969763-986535 GCA_011038615.1 Limnodynastes dumerilii | reverse complement strand
CTGGTGGTACATAGATTGCATAAAGACCTACTACACATGCGTAGTAGGTCCTTTACTAAGGATACACACCTAAGCAGCGTCCAAGTTGTGATATGGGCCAGTGAAGGGATTGGTCCAGTCCAATAGTCTGAATTGTTAAAGTTATTACTATATCAGCCTAAGCCTATATCAGCCTAAACCTTCAGATTATTTGGAAGTCAGATTTTCTTACCCATTTTTTTTCAGGGACTGCAATACCGTAAAGAGATTCTTTCCATCTAACTACCTCAATTAAGGTATATAGGATTAGTATAACATAAAAAATACAGAAATAAATGAATATTAACTTGAAAGTTAGGACAGCTTTTTATCCTATTATTACCTTTATGTTGTGTATTTTAGTCATAAAAACATATACATGATTCTTTTTACTGTTTTCTATTTATCTTGACCATTTCAAATATGGTTTCCTAACAACGGTTTGGAGCCAGAACTAATAAGGACTGCTGAATTACGCAATCTGCATGTGCAAGTCAGCTGTACACGCATTAACTGCAGCACGATTGATAAAGCATTCAGATACATATTCCGATATCTGATGGCTGGGTGTGATAACCATTCATACGTTATACGAAGGTGGGCAGGGGGACACATGCAAATCGTATAGAAAGGACTTGTCTAAAGGTGCCCATACACTACAGCGATTATCTGCCTGATCGTGCAATTATTGTGTAATTTAACGAAATATCGATGTAGTGTATGGTAGCGATTTTTGTATCGACCGAACGATAATCGTTCCAAAGGCGCTTTCGTCCAATGATTTCATTGTGTTAAATGTTTGGTTATTGTTGTGTGAAACCATGCGATAACTTGTAAAATCGCATAGTGTATGCCCATTTAACGATAATCGTGGAATCGTTCACGATGCAGTGACGACACTTGTAGGCAGGACTATGGGAAAGGATATGACAGGTTTATGTGTCCATTTGTGTAAGTACTCACACTGATTTAGGGGTGAAGAGAATTAAGTGTATAGTAACTTTTGGTTTATGGTTAACTCATTAACACTTTGGTGCTGCTAAGTACCACATATATATATATATATACACGACATGTCAGGTTTATGTGTCCGTAGCGCGTAGTGCGTCCACTGTCCTGTCATTATTCTTCCTGGTGAAACCTCATGTTAACACTGTCTCATCCTTGCATTGCGACACAAAAGATGTGTATTACCAAAGACTACTAGGCACCACCAGACACCAGAAGACACCAGAAGATAAAGGGATTAAAGCGGTCTGGCTTTTGGAACCGGGACTATTTCGCCTGTAGCGCCATAGCAATAGACGTTAATCAGCAGAATAATAACAGAATAATAACATAAGTGTCTGGCTGCTGTGGGGGCTGCATGTTTACACTGGGGTTAATGTGCTGCCATTGTGCCATTGTGGAAAGTACAAAGTATTATTTCTCAGAAGGTGTAAAAAAAATCAGACCACACAATCTCAACCAAGAATTATATCTATTGTCCAGTAAAAACGTATTTTTTTGGAGTTTTTATTAACGAACATTCAGAACATGATTGAGATGCCATACAAAAAAAAGAAACAAAAGCTTCTTGCAGCATATCCCAAAATGATAACATAATAAAGAACAAGGGCCGTATGCAGAGCTCCTTTGCAACAAGTAACGTAGATTATGTTACAGAATTACTGCGCATGCGCAGTATAACATATCGGAAAACTCTGCATACGACCCCAAAAGACTATATATAAGAACCAGAGACTATATTAAACGGTTATATTTGTCTTCTTGCATTGCGGCCGGAGCTCTGAATCCGGCCCAACGTTTTTATTTATTTTGCGTAGTTGCTGATTGCATAAACTTCCCATGTGTAATGTGTGCGGCCCCTCAGTCAACACTCACCTCTTTAAACCAACCTTACCTAAATAAAAGACACTGACAACATGATTAGGAACTAACATTTTATTATTAAACGATAACTGTTTAATTTGATTAGGCTATCAAAGATCCAATATGATCTGGTTTAATATTAACTTTTTCTAATTAATTAATTCTTTAAATTTTGATGGGGGCCAAAGAAAGCAGGGATGAATTGAAATAATGATGAATCATCAATGGCAGGACATCTGACAAAATAATAGCATCTTAATAAATTAATATCAATAAACAACCCCCCAACCTGGTGCACTCTCTCAGCCATCGGCATACACCTAATTTAAGTGTAAGAATTCAAGACCGCCCGCATGTGCGCGTCTCTAGCCTCAGGCAACACCACCACGACAACATGAGGGAGGGAGGGAGGGAGGGAGGGTGAAAACCAGGAGAAAAAGAGGCTGAACCTAAGACAACAGGGAATTATAAAACCTCGTAGCTCCACTACTCCTCCCCCAGGCTGAAGGAGACCAATCACAATAATTAGAAGGTGAGTGTCACCAGTTACCGCACACCCACACCGGGAGTTTAATTTGCTTCATGTTAAATTTATTAACTCTCTGCTGCTCATCTTTAGCGATAGTTATGATAGTCTGGTTGGCCTTCTCCTCATCCTTGGACTGCTCCCCACTAGAACTGGGAGTGCTTTCATCTGATGTAACTATGACACCTGCAAAGGAATAATGGACACACTCAATATTTTACTTTCACAGTATTTGCATTCATCACTGTGCCACCAACTCAATACTAACCTATTTCAGTGCTGCTTATATTGTCGATTTGAGCTTCAGTGGCCTCTGCACCAGAGTCCTTCTTGACAGAATCCTTTTCTGTAAAGGAATGCAATTATCAATATGTGCTACGGACAATGGCTCAGATCCAGAACAACGCTTGTGAGTGAATTTACGCATGGCGGAGACGTAAAATCTCTTTTTGGTAAGTACTGCGCATGCGTACCATATAAAATACGCTCAGTAATGTAGCGTAATTGTGAACGTATGAGCCATTCATGTATGTCATGTAAATACAATGTCAATTTTACGTGAGTCCAAAATACATCTGAAATACGTTAAGTAGGCGGGGGTTTGTATTTAAAGTGTACAGTATGGGCGTGCTTAGCTGCGTAAATACGTGTTGCCCACACGTACGTGTTGCCCACACGTACGTTTGCGGATCACTGCGGTTACGTTGGCAAAAGTTAAGGTAGGGTTTGGAAAGCGTATCTTGACAAAATGCGGACGTTCAAGGGGTGTGCCTAGGGGAGTGTATAGACTGTGTTACGCACACGAAAAGATGCTATGCGAATAAACATACGGCAAACGTAGTTCTGGATCTACCCCAATGAGCTGAACAAGGAGAAGGAGAAAAATTACCTTTTTTAACAGTACTGATCTTTCCAGTAATGGATGCTTTATCAGTTGCTCGAAGATTCTTTCCTGAAATGACAAGACAGATGTATGCCATCATTCTCATGGCCACCATTTTATGCCAAACTACAGTGTCACACGGTTCCTGCTACTTAAAGAGAACATGAAAACAAGCAAGGAATACAAGGAGAGTATTAATATGTTGGTGTGTATTCCTTAAACTTACTTTTTATAATTTTTCGGATCTTATCCAACCGTGTCTTTTCCTTCAGTTTCAGGTCTGACCAGCGCATCTGCATCTGCTGCTTCAGATAGTAATGGCCGAACTTGCGTCCAGTACGCAAAAAATGCGTACTGGACGCAAGTTTCTCATAACTTTTGCTGTGGAATCGTTTGGTCGGTGGCAAGAATCTTCCCTTCATAGATACTTTGAAATTAGAGAGTTCGGGAAAGTACTGCTTGCTTCCTATTATAAATGGTTATTATATTACAATATGTCCCATATTCTCCAAATATCCTTTTATAATTTTAAACAGGCCACAACACTTGAATTGTAACTGTAGTGTGTAACGGTATGGTGTATATCTATTCTGCATGAGCAGGTGCCTGTATTGTGTATTTATGTATTGTGTCCTATTGCCACTGTATTGTGTAGTTGTGGATTGTGTACTATGGTAATTGCAGAAATGGTATAGCATGGCGCTGAATGTAGTATATCTATTGTGTCCCATTGCAATTGAATACATGTTAGAGCAGGTGCCTGTATTGTGCAGTTATGGATTGTGTACTAAGGCAATTGAAGAAATGGTATAGCATTATAACAGTATGGTGTATATCTATTCTGCATGAGCAGGTGCCTGTATTGTGTGTTTATGTATTGTGTCCTATTGCAACTGTATTGTGTAGTTATGGATTGTGTACTTTGGCAATTGCAGAAATGGTATAGCATGGCATTGAATGTAGTATATCGATTGTGTCCCATTTCAATTGAATACATGTTAGAGCAGGTGCATGTATCTATAAGTATTGCCAAATGTGTTGTGCAGCATATATTGCTTTTTGCATACTTTTACTGTCCATGGGGTAGATCCAGAACTACGTCCGTCTTCCATAGACGGACGTAATTCAATGAACAATAGCTACTGTGCATGCGTAGTAGCTATTGTATGTAATCTGCGTATCATTTCGATACGTAGATTGCGTATATGCGGTCCTTCTTTCCGTTGTCAAAACTCTCTACGGGAAAGGGTGCAGAATGTGTTGATGGGGGGCGAACGCTTCATCTGCAGCAAAAACAAAGTTAAGACCGTATTTGCACTTGCGTTTGGATGGCAGATTTAATATGCCATCCTTCATGTGGTCCATGAATGTTGTCTGCTCAAGTGCACCACCGTCTGAGACTCTTCCATTTTTGCCCACATCTACATACAAAAATTTGTATTTGCATCTGCGATTGCCATCAACACTATGCTAAAAAATCCTTTATAATTGTAGTACTGAGAACCACTGTTTGCAGGTGGCGTGATTCTCATATGCTTTCCGTCAATGGCTCCTCCACAATTAGGGAAATTCCATTTCCGTTCAAAGTCTTCTGCAACTCTATGCCACTCCTCAGGGTTTTGGGGCAACTGCAAGCCAAAAATATCACATTATTACACTTGCCGTATTTGCTTTTTAGTGTACACATACTGATCTCCATTGTATTGTTATTTTTTCAGCCCTCCGTTTTCAGCGAAGGACCTGCCTCTACATCTCTACATGGAGAAAAGAAGCCGGTCCCAGAACAGCACACCACAAAAATTCACCAAAAGAGGGAGAAAAAAACCCTGTCCGTCCGTGGACCCCAATGATGCCGTGACCACTCAGGTGTTGGAAACGGCAGAGAAATTCTTCACCCAAAAGGCCACGGACAGATATGATGCATTGGGGGGTGGTGTACGCCAGCACATTAAGGGCCTTAGACACAAAGTGTGCTGACGAGGTGGAGAGGCTCATGAACGAGGTCATCTACGGGGCCAAGCGCTCGGAGATAACCAGTGGCACCTACCTGGCCAACCTTGCCACCAGTGAGCAGTTTGCCCACCAGCATAACGGCCCTCCCTGTGCCTCACCGCCATTACCTACCCCAATGGGTCACAGGCCCCACTATCTACCATTGGCCTCATCAACCCCCATACCCCACCCACAACCCCATGCAGACTACAGCACAAACGCTTTCCATTACGAACAGTTGTAGTAGAAGATATTTATTTATTTATTTAGTTAGTTAGTTATATTTTATATATTATTCGTTACTGTTGTGTGCGTTATTAAAGTTTATTATTTACATTTGCAGTTTTTGCTTTTATTTGTATTGTATTTGTATTTGTTTACCAAAACTTTACAACCATGACATTTTTATATTGTTACCATGTGTTTTAGTTAGGGCCGTTACCTGCTGTAGGGCAAAATGTAGAAGATTAGAACAAGATGCAAGATGCATGCAGTAGTCAATATCGCACACCTTAAAATATACACTTTTCAGGCACTTATACAATGCCTCACACGTCTCTGGTATCAATCTCCCCAAAGCTTGAGCTGAAATTGCACAGCTAAACTTTAGATCCTCAAATGACCTCCCAGTAGCCAGAAAGTGCAGGGTTGCCACGAGACGTTGCTCAGGTGTGATGGTAGTCCGCATCTTTGTGTCCTGTCTTTTAATGTATGGAGTCACCATATGCAGCAAATACACAAAGGTCTCATCATCCCTACACAAAAAGTTTCAGAAGTCATCAGGATTATTCTCCCGAATTTCATTTTAAAGGGACATATGAGGGAACGACTCTCTCTTTTTAAGCCTTTCTTTCGCCCAACAATGCCGCTTTAGCTTCTTAGCCCTCTGCTGCATCAAGGTCACCAAGGTCAGACCGTAGAGTCCACACGCAAAAGCATGGTCATCCATTTCGCTGGATTATGGCTGTAATGCATATGAATATACGTGTACAGGAAGTTAATAGCGAATACTTCCTGAAAAAAACAGACGGGCAAGGGACGTACCTTATGTAAATACAGTATAAAAATCGGACGAGAACTGGTGGTGTATGGAGAAAAGCAATTTTTTCCGATCAATTAAAGTGGTTGGAACATCGGGCTTTCCACACATTTTCGGGAGATTATCGTTTGAAAGTAGCGCAGTGTATGGCACCGATATCGTTTGGCTCCCTCCAGAAAAAATAGTTTGCTTTTTTGGTCGGTCGATCGATTGCACGTGATTATCGTATAATCGCTCTAGTGTATGGGGGCCTGAAGCCCTTACGTTTGATTCTGCATTTTGTATGAGATGCTTCTGCGTTCTTAATTTTAAAGTAGGGTTTTGAACACGGAGGCTTTGCACGTGCAAGGTTAGTGTAGGAGGTGTGCACATAATATAGAATCATAATTTACATCTATTAGCTTGACATGCGCAGACGAGCATTCCTAATTTTTTCTTAGTCTAGTTCCCTAATTTAATAGTTTTTTATTTTCTGAATTACATTTAGGGTTCTGGGATGTTACTAAAAATTATAGAGCTATGATAAAAACCAGCCTCTTCTACCTCCCAAATGTGATCAGATTAAGAGAAAAAATAAACGATCTGCACCCCCTTTGTGCCATGGGCCTCTTGTTCCCCCTTAGTTGCAGTCCTTCCAGCACTAGTTAGACTATCTCTCTTCTTTTCTTGTCCTCATTTGCCCTTGTCTGATGTCATCCTTTTTACTCTTCCACCTTTTTGCAGAACACAATTTTCTTCTCTTTTTATATTTGCTTTGAGTCCACATACCCTCCCCACTCTCTGCCCATTAAAACTGGATGAACTGGTTTCCTATTTACCATCCACTTTATAGGGCAATAATTCTTTCAGAACACAGCAGGGTTGATGTTAATCTGGTGGAAGCTCTCAGTAGCATTAGTCTCCATTCTTCATGTACATTCCTTTGTTAACCACAGTCGCCGCAGAAACTTGTCTATGCCTTGCACAGCCAATGAGATCCTAAGCCTTCTTTAAAATGTAAACTAAATAAAAAACCTTGCTTAGTTTTAAATCAGCTATAAAATTATGAAGCAAGATTCCATATCTTAGGAATAAGTTCTAAACAACAATACCACAAAAAAAATCACTTGTCAAAATTATGTTCATAAAATGGAAACTGGGGTCTGATATATACAGACCTCATAAGGTTTATATTACACCATTCATTATCTGTGCTATTTTCATAAACGTGCTGCAGAATATAGAACCATATGCAACAATAGAAATAAGATACAGGGTGTGTGTGAAGTCAAATAAAGACATCCTTTTGTTGGCTCATTCGTATATTATATCATAGTGATTCCTTTCGCATGAATTTTCATGAATTTTTAAATATTGTATGCTTTATTTTCTTTTCAGATGAATTTAGAGGAGAACTGGGAACCTAAAGTGACATTGGAAAAAAATCTTGAAGTGGCCTATGTGGGTGTGGGCAAACAATTTGTAGGCAGTGCCAACACAGAAATAACCAGAGTTTGCATATCTTTACCACCAGTCTCATTAGTAGTAGGTAAGGCTAATACAACATGCCATGTTATGAAGAACTATTACAAATTGAAATGTGTACACTGAATTTTATAATCTAGTTTAAATGGTAATTCTCCCTCTGTTGAAATGGGGATGTTTTAGATGGGCCACAGTAACATTTTGCAGCCTGCAGATGTCAATCTTGTCCCTGTAGAGATGAAAGAACAATTGTCTGCTGGATGTATCTTTGTTTATCATCTCATCTCCATGGGGGAAATCACATGAAATGCTTTTCTGTTTTTATGAACAGGTAGTTAAAAAATATAATAAGGAAGTACATTGGACCCATCTCAAGCAGCTCTCCAACCCTTATTCACAACTGTGATTCCATATCCAACAAATATGAGATTCATTATGTGCAAATTCTATGCATGGAAGCTTCAGGCTTCTCTAGACTGTTAAAAATGTTCTTCTTTTATACAGTTCTCCCCTATAACCTCTTTGAATATTTCGTAGCTGCTCCCCTACACATAAATGAAAGAGAGAGAGGAGCAGCTTTAAACAGCGGTAGAGCTTCCATTAGGTAAGGTAGGCATATGCCTAGGGGTGCCACTGCTAGGAAGGCACAGGTTGATGTACTATGGATTTTGTTGGGTATTCTGTCACTACAGAAGCTGTAGACAATAGATGGGGAAGTAAATAATATAAACTATATAAACAATAATAAAGCTTCATGTCTCCTTAATTGAGATTAAAGTATTCTCTATAATTGACTTTTAAAGTCTGCCCATTAGAATCCTAGTTGGCACTATATAAGGTGAATGAGACAGTACATGCCTCTATCTATGCAGCAGGAAAGAGACAGGGCCTACCCACTCACTTCTTGTAAATACAGACATGTGTCTGTGCTGGGTCCTATTGCTTGGAGGCAGAAGAGAGAAGAAGAAGGGTGGGTAAAGGAGTGTTCTGTGTACACAGCTGCTGCTCTGACCTTGGAAGAAAATGAAAGAAGGAGAGGAGTGGTGGAAGTCGAGAAGGATGGATATTAACTGTGTTATGGGGGTTAGTTTAGTGTAAATGGGGTATGGAGTTAATTAAGTGTTGTTTAATAAGTGTGACCTAAGGGGAAGGTTTATTTTATATTAAGTGTTTGCTGGATGTTTAGTTAATTTAGTGTAAACAAGCAGAATGGGGTTAAATAGAATAAACTGTTTGTTTGTGGGTTAACTTAGTGTCAACAGGAAGAGGGGAATTAATTAGCATTTTGTCTGAGGATGAGGGGTTAATTAAGTATGAAATAGAGGCAGGGGAAAGTTAAGTCAGGGAGAAAAGTGTATGTGTCAGTTAAGATAAACTGGGTAACAGGGGCTAATTTAGTGTGAACTGGAGAGATGGGGTTAAGTTAGTGTGAATTGGGAGAAAAGGGTTTATTTAGTGAGAACTGTGGAGGGAGGGGTTACTTTAGTTTAAACTGGGAGTTGGGGTTAATATTGGGTGAACTGGATGAAGGTTTCTTAATTCAGTATGGATTTGCATTTGTAAGTTTAATTTAGGTACTGGGATAAGAGGAGTTAATTTTGTGTGAACTGAAAAGAGCAGGGAATTAACTTGTAAAATTGTAAACAAGTGTGAATTGAAGAAGTTCTCTAGTAATAAATATATGCAAACTCTGGATAGGACATGTTCATATGGGCAGAGGCTGCAAATTTAATGCAGAAGTTTATACAAGTTTGCATGTTTCCATTAACTAGTGTAGTGTATGACTAGAAATGTATTTTAAAAACACTTCCCTTTTGACAAAGCTGGATGCGAAATGCACATTGGGACTATTGCTTTTTCCTTGTGGTGCAGCAGGATATAGGATAGGGAAGCCCAGTGGCTCCACCCCCTCTCCCTCCCCCTATGAATCTCCACCTATAATTATTTATTGCTAAAACCTATTCCTATTTTTGGGTATAATTATCTAATATTTAATATTTATCCTCGGTTAGTGTTTCCCATGGAGGTTCATGGGTTAATAGAGATCTTTGCCAGAAATTTATTTATTTATTTTTCTACTTGTTTGGCACCTACTTTTCTTTTTCTGTCTTTTATCTGTTCTGTTGTATTTTTGATGTTAACACCTTTTTTGAATGGGATAAATAATTTATGTTATTTATGTAATATATGTATTTATGTATGTTTGTATTTGAATAGATCTTGTATATACATATTTTAATGCAATGATGTATGTATTTCTTCTGAATTATAGGATCACCTTTGCACTTTAAGTGCGAAACAAGGATAGCAGCGGCTGCCTCTAACCACACTCACACACTCGTTCCTGTTTTCCCTTGTGTAAGTATGCTTTACGTAAAAATAAGAAAGTACCTAGGATATGGCCCTTGAATTGTGCGTGAATTTGGGAACATATTTTTAGCAGAGATTAAGCAAAAAATTTAGCAACGCAGACATTGCTGTTGTACTTTAGTAAATTTATTAACTAGGATGCCTTTGTATTTTTGGACTATCAATTAATTCTTTGAAGAAGTGAAAATATTAGACAACTCTAACTGTGCCATAAACAACCCTAAAAAAAGGGGGGGGGAGACGAAGACACATGGATACAATGTGTCTTCTCCTCCGGGCAGGTCCTCACTCCTCGGAAAGACAGACCTCACACAGGGCTTATATTTATACCCTCGGACAGCAACTCCCGGCACTGGCAGGGTTTAAATATAAGCCCTGTATTGAGACCTGTCATTAGCCAGAGGACACCGAGGAACGAGGACATGCCCAAAGGAGAAGACACAAGAACAAGAAGATCCTGCCTGACTACAAGCAAGACTTCAGAACTGTGTGTAATAAAAATATTGTTACTTTTGTTAAATATGTTTAGAAATTGGTAACTTTGTAATCTGTTTTTTTTTTTACTTGTGGCGCATTTATGTATGTATGCGAAGCACACGGGTGGACACTTATACATATTTTTATAGCACAGGGGGGGACATATTAGATATTGATCCAACACAAGGAGACATTTAAAAAAAAAATAGATGGAGGGACATATATTGAAATCATTTTTAATGTAGTAACATTTGTGTATTGTAATCGGCAGTGTTTATAATGCATTGAGGGGCAGAGTTTAATAGGTATATAGGGACAGTTTTATAATACATGGAGGGGCAGTGTTTATTAGGTATATAAGGACAGTGTTTATAATGCACGGAAGGGCAGTGTTTATTCATTACGGAGGGAACAGGTCAGTTATAATGGTAGCGGTGCACACTGTGGTTGCTGCAGCATACCATTAACCCTCTGCATGCTGCCGCTTAGGGTACTATAAGGCACAGCATGCCCTGGAATAAAAGGGCATGCTGTGCCTTATAGTACTAGATGCCACAGCATGCTAATTGATAATTGTTGCCGTGGCAGCCATTTATTTTTTTTATTCATCTCCAACTATGTGTAGCGATTTTTAAAGGGTTAATTTTCCACGATTACAAGCTTAATTGCGACGATTAAACTCTAAAGAAATCGCCAAACATCGATGTAGTTTAGAAATTGCCAGACATAATTCACCCATAGCAAATTCAGCAATTTAAAATGAAAAAACTCTTATCAACTATGGTGATGTCCATCGATTACAAACGGCGACATAAAAACGCCTTTAGTAAATCTAGCCCTTGGTCTTGGAAACATCAATTCTTAAATCTAATACTGTTTTGAAAGGATGAAATTTGACTTTTCTGAAATGGTTTTGTCCAGGTGTTACTTTCCTCTGATCTTCAAACTCTGAATCCGGGCCAATATCTCCTCAGAGCGGTCTTCATAAACCCAGAAAAGAAAACAGATAAAAGAAAATGGCCAGACACACAAAGAAATATCATTAAAATATAATCTTTACTAGTATAAAACATAAAACCATTAACAAATCTGTACAATAAATAATACAAAATAAAAATTCATAAAACAGACAAAAAGCCGCACTCAGTGAGCTACTTCACCGGATTTCTCCATGTTATATATGAGAGAGAGTGAACTGTCCCATACCAAGTATGTCCATTGATGTAAATAGCGAGGAGTCCTCCTGGAGACTGTGTGAGTGGACGTCCTTATCAGCCAAACATGGCAACACCACAGGAGGATCGATGACAATCACTGGCAGGAATCAATAAAGGCACCCTCTCAGCTGGTTGTGGAACTCAGTTCCGTACGTTTGCAGGTACGATGAAGGGGCCGACCCTTTATTTATGCCTGCCATAGAGGTGGGGATAGGTATTCAAATGTAGAGTTGGGGGAGGGGAAGGACAGGTACGCATTGATCCCCATTTGGAAGGACACGGATCAATGAGTAATAGTTAAGGTAGGGTTCTGGACATGTAATTGTCCAGAACTACTACCATTAGAGGGACATGATGGGGGCATGCAATCCCCTCCACCTTGCGTAATTTCAGAACCCCGCATGTGGGTCTCATTCTGGCCCTACATTATTGCACCTGTTCAGAAGATGCCACTGATCATCCTTTTCAGAGCAATGTAAAGTACTGGAGTACAGAGCAGCATTTCCAGACCCCTTCCAACATTTGGTACTGCTTAGTTCTGTCCCTGGATAATGCCTTCAACATTACTCTTTCAAACCAAAATTAAACAACTTAATCTATTCGGACCGATAAGACTCTTACATAAGTATGTCTAATTAACATTAGCTGTTGGCTACACCAAAAAACATAGAGGTAGAGCCAGAACTAAGTACGTTAGTGTATTTCCGCTAGCCGGTGACGTAAAAACGATATTTTGTATATACTGCGCATGCGCAGCAGATGTTATGCCACGTAACTCTGAACGTACGTACCAGCCACGTATCAACGGCGTAACTACGCACGAAGGGGCGTGACAGCAATACGACACCTGTAATTACGCTTCGGAGGTGGGGTGAGGCATTTATATCGTACAGTAAGGTATGAATATATACAATAAACTAGGTGTGTGTGTGTGGATGTGTGTGTGTGTGTGTGTGTGTGTGCAAAATGTAGCTTTTGTGTCTGTGTGCAGCTAAGCTGCTGTTTGGTGTGAATGACTAGATTGCTTTCTATCCTCCACCTCTCTTCTCCTTTGCCTGGTTATTATTAATTGTCTGTCTCTAGTGTATGAATCACCAGAGAACACACAGAGGCTGGGATCAGTGTGAAAGGCCCCAAAGAGCCTGCTGTAGATGCAGACAACTAATGATCCAGGGGGAGGATTTGCAGTGGTGTGTCTCTCAGATCTGTATTATGAGCGCTACAGAAAAGGAGCTCTGCTGGACTGTGGTATGAAGGATTAGCTGTTCTTTTCTGCCTGCCACACACAATGAGCAAACACTAAGCGAAAGAGCTGAACAGCTGTATAAAAAATAAATTTAACTGGTTACAGGGTAGAGTTTAACCTTCCTGCTGCATAGTATCTATATTTACTGCAGTATTTAAATGCCTGTTAGCAACACCACTAAGGTGATACCATGGTTGCCTACTTTTGCAAATTAATATCAGGGAGATTGTGAGACCACTATCAAGGCGCTACACTAAACGGGTGTGTCTTGTACCACCAAAGAGGTGTGTCCTGTGAATAGCTCCACCCATAGGTGTATCTAGTACTGCCAGGAAAATAATTTTACAATAAAAATGGCAGTATCAGTATTTATTGATTATTAAATTGTCAGTGAATACTTTCAGTACTATCTTTATAGAAAAGATAAAAGTGACAATGCAGCTGAGTCTTTCATTACATCTTGGCCTCCATGAAATTGGCCATCTCCATAGACCTCAATGGATGAAATTGGAATCAGGGAGATTACCAAACACTTCAGGGAGTCAGGGAGATTACCCAATCTTCAGGGAGTCTCCCTGATATTCAGGGAGAGTTGGCAACTATGGGTAATACAGACAGAGATGCATTCACCATACAGAAAGTTATATTTCCAGATGAAAGCTCATTTTCGCCTATATTTCGGCTAATGTTCACTAATTTGAACATTTTATGAATTATTTCAGACCCGCCACCGCATCGGACAGGTTACTGATAAGGGCATTCTTAGGGTTAGGCTACAAGGAAAGGACTCTTAGGACCAGATTTACTAAGCTGCGGGTTTAGAAAACTGGAGATGTTGTCCATAGTAACCAATCAGATACTAGCTCTAACTTTCCTATTACATACTAGAGAATGTAAGCTAGAATCTGATTGCTATGGGAAACATCTTCACTTTTCCAAACTCGCATCTTAGTAAATCTGGCCCTTAGGGTTAGGTTACTGGTAAGAGGACTCTTATAGTTAGGCTGCAGGGAGGGGAGTTTTAGGTTTAGGCTTCAGGGAAGGCAGTCTTAAGGTCAGACTGCACGGGAAGGGAGTCTTAGGGTCAGGCTGCGTGAAATGTAGTCTTAGGGTCAGGTTGTGGAGAAGGGATTCTTAGGGTCAGGTTGAGGGAGGAGAAGGTTATGGTTAGGGTATTGGAAGGGGAGCGTTAGGGTAAGGATTAGGATAAGGGTTGGGGTTAGACAATATTTACCACTTGTCTATGCGACTTTGTCTTTCAGATGATCAATTGCTTTTCCTTGGCAAGGTAGGAGCAATTGATTTGAGAGCCAGTTCAAAACTGGCTGGGAGAAAAAGGCCCTTTCGAAAAAAAAGTGCTGTTCTATCCGCAGACCCACACCCATATAGACATGCATGGTCAGTATATATATTCTTTAGTATTTTTACTACTAATAGGTGTTATTGGATAACAATACTGTGATTTATTTAATACTATGCAACATATTCTGGGGCTGATTTACAGTTGGGAGCAAAAGTTAAATGAGAGGTGAATTTGAACCTTGCCAAAACCATATTTCACTTGAGGTGGAGGTTACATGCACATGAAAATATGAATTAAAAAAATCATATTTATCAACTTGGAAGGAATCTTTAACTGTAATGGATTCAGTCTTCCAAGCAACAAAGTCTTGGCAAAATGAAAAAAATCCACTGTAATAGTCACATACAGGTCCTGCTGCCAGGGTATTGCGTCGCAAATTAATATTATGCTGGAAATGGGGTCTATTTATAACCTCTGACATTCCCAAGCTAAGTGTGGGACCTAAGTACACTAGCGTATTTATGCTAGCCGCTGTCGTAAAATCGCCTTTTTGTATGTACTGCGCACGCGCACAGCAGATGTTAAGCAACGTAACTCTGATCGTACGTAACTTTAATATAAATATGAACAAAGGGGCGGGTCAACCATACGACACCCAGAAATACGCTTTGTGTGCGGAGGGAGGCATTTAAATTGTACAGTATGGGTCGGATTAGGCCGTTATGTATGTTAATCTATTACGTCCGTACTTACGCTTGGAAAAGTTAAGGTAGGGTTTGGTAAACGTAAAACGAGTAAACTACGTACGAGCGAGGGAGTGCATAGTACTTACGATAGTGTAAATACGCTATGTGATCGAACGTAAAAATAACTTAGGTCTGGATCTGACCCATTGTCTTCAACTGTTCTTTTTTTTCTTTAGGTTTTTTTCTTTCTTTGTTTCTTTTTCCTTTTTTCTTTTCCTCTCAGGTAGATATAAAAAATGTAATAAGAGATAAGGAAACGGCCACCACTGTGTGTCACCTAAGTGTTTGGTGATGATCAGTTAAATTGTAGATATTATGCTTACCTTTTCTGTGTCTTTCAAACAGCGTATCAATTATCAACTCCCGAATTATCAACTCCACCTTAGTGTGGCACTGTTATACAGAGACTCAGCTTACTTCACAAAATTATGCTCACAATCCGAATATCTTGTTATCAAGCATGTCATTAATAAACATCAAGGCTGGATTCCAATCCAGATATCATATAAGACATAAAATTATGGCCACCACCATAGTATAACAACAACTCAGCAGATCACAGAATATCACACTCACCTTTCATGTGTCTTGAGTATTAGCATGTAATAAAGGTTGTGTGGTCTGTTGTCTCTTTTTTTCTGCATGCCTAACTAGGATCCTTAATTTGGCAACAATTTCCCTGGGTTTTACTAAAAAGTTCCAATCTTATTTATTCGTATCCATAAAACATAATAATAATAATACAATCAATATTCGTTTGTTGCAAGAAAAATCAGCTTCTAAATATACAAATCCCTCCTGTGAGGGAGAATCCAAATCTTTCCTTTCACCAACTATACACTGTTACCACATATCCTATTTAACCCATACAAAGATACAGATATTCAAGGGCCCTATATATATTATACCATTGCAGAGAAAGGAGACTGTGTGCGGTCAGTAAGGGATGTGGATCCAGCTCCCTTGTAGTACATCCAACATGTTTCAAGTTGAGTAAACTTGAAAAAGAGTTTATTCAACTCGAAACGCTTTGGTGTTACTACAACGGAGCTGGATCAAATTTTTCTATAAAACTACTCTGGCAGCTTTTAAGAATTTATGTGCCAATCAATCAAAAATAAACATAAATTTAGATGTAATCAAACCCAAGTAGAACATAAAGCTTTACTGGATCTCAAACTGGTTGACTCTATCATTGTCCGCAAAGGCAGTGAAGGGGTTAATCCGGATAGAACTAACTATTTAGCGATCATACAGTTTGAAGATGTCAGGTTCTATCCTAGATTATCTCATGATGCCACTGATTCTTTAAAAAATTAGTTGAGAGATCTTTTGGATCTGGCCCTGGCTGAGTAAGTTATTCTGAAGGAAGAGTTCAACTTTATTTTTTCTGTTTACCCTGTCACCCCTATTTTGTACCACCTTCCGAAAATCCACAAATCCCTCACTGTACCCCTTGGTGTTACACTCTGTTTACTCTGTAAGTGTGTAGCAGGCTGTGTTGCTAGGTTTCACCTTCCCCAGCTGTCAGGCATTAGCACTAGAGGTGTGTCAGTCTCTCCGGGCTGATTGGAGGAGGGCCCTTTAAATAGCCTCTGCTGTGTGCTCTAGTTGTTGGT
>WWET01000126.1:951165-966792 GCA_011038615.1 Limnodynastes dumerilii | reverse complement strand
GAGACCCACGTCAAGTGTGCATGTGCAGAATAGCTGCATAGTGTCTGCAGCCCCCAGTCTGTGTCATTGTTTAGGTTTGGGGGGGGGGGTCACATGTTTAGGTTTGGGGGGGGGCACAGCCTCCACACACTACAGCTCCCCCCTACCACCTTTCTAACAGCTGAGTAGATAAGTACACATAAATTGTTGCAAATATAATGGTATTTTGATACAATTTAGTGAGAAAGCGAAAACTAAAAATGATTAACTCTTGTCTGTGTAAAATATAATGATATATATACTTAATATATGAAGCTTATAGCTAGATTTATTACAGAGTAGAATACATCCTGTTGCAGGGATTTTATGCTTATTTCTCAGTTGGAAGTTACAGATAATACATGCACGACAGAGGCTGCAAAGTGAAATGTAATCTTTCAATTGCTTTAAAGTCATAAACGCATCCTACTAGAGTGACAGGGCGACAATAAAGATTTTCTCATATGATACTTAAATACGAAGAAGGGGTCATTATATAAGACACGTTTAGTCTCGGGACATACGTATATGTCTTTACTCTACAAGCACAGCAGACATAAAAAGAAATATTCACATTAAATGGAGGAAACAGTATCAAGTGGTAGAAGTAGAAATACTACTGCAAGGTAATAACTGTTATTTACTGTCCATGTGGCTCTAGGTGGTTGAAGCTTGTGAAGAAATTTCTGCCGAGAGTCATTAATAACTAACATTATTCCCCTAAAATGATAGCAAGCCAAGTCCACCCCCAAAAAGCTTTTTCACTGGGTAAATTGATATTTTAATGCTGTCAACTGTCAGGAATAGATTTATTGGCATTAATAACAGTGATTTGCCACATTTCGCTAGTTAAATTACAGTGCTGCATAGTTATTCCCTCAATAAAGGCCTGGAGCTGTGCCAGCCACTTGGGCTCTCTGTGCAGGATATTGGCCTGTTGCCCAAACTGGCATTATAACCAGAGTCAGAAACATAACAGATGCAAAAACAAAACACGAGGTCGCTCCGGGGATCATACAAAGACGATTAAAGCAAATTACCAGCTACATTAAAGCTGGGTCGTGAGCAGGGAAGAGCCACGTAATCCTCTTGTAAGGTGCTACAAAAATCAAGGAATATACCTGTGTGCCCTTCATGTATAAATCACAAGACATTACACTCAGAGGACAGCGGGAATCTATTCAGACTGAGGTTGTAGATGATATATATTTGATTTGAGGATTATTAGCAGCAGTTAAATGTAGTAAAGGTACCTTTTTGTTTGGGAAAATCCACTTTCATCTGTGAAAATGACTTTGGTTAAATGAATAGTTTTATTGGTTTTATTGTTTTTGTTATTGTTTTAAATACACCGTTTGATCATTGAACCTCACATACTGTAACACATTAGTCCAGGGTTGATGACTTTTTAGAGCTTCCCTCCGTGAGAACCCAGAGGGAAGCCATAGATTTCTGCAAGGGGCGGGGCTTAATAACGCAATTTATGAAAATCGTGTCATTAAGCCCTGCCCCTGTATGTATCAAGGGATGGACAGGGCTTGATGACATCATCAGTAACACTAGGGATTACAGCAGTAATTGATGGCTGGTGGGGCCTGCGGGAGATTTGCTGGCTCTCCCGGGATACCGGGAGAACTGCCCAAATTTTGGGAGTCTCCCGGATATTCTGGGAGAGTCGGCAACCCTGCATTAGTCTACAACTTGTAAATATATCAAATAGCAGACAGACCTTTTCATTCATTCATTGAGAAATAAAACCTTACACATTTATAGAATACTTGTTAAAGCCTGTGAAACTGACAGAAAAAATAAGATAAGAGTAAGGTCATGCTGGACTCTTTTATATAATACTTCTCATGGGACCCTGTGCCCCTCTATATTCTTCCTGGCACCCTGCAACTCTCTATATAACAAAAAGGGGTGGGGGTGTGGGTCCCCATTTTCGAACTTGCTGGGATATCGATTGCTTATGCCTCGATGAGGCATAGCAATTGATCCCCGGAGCACCGAACACGATGCTCTGAAAGGTAAATGGCAAAACTAACCCCAACCCTTCCCCTAATTCTAGCCCTAACCTTCCCCTTCTATTACCCTAACCCTTACCTTCCCTTCCCCGCAGTCTGACCCTAACCCTCTATTCCCCACAGCCTGACCCTAACCCTCTATTCCCCACAGCCTGACCCTAACCCTCCCTTCCCGGCAGCCTGACCCTAACCCTCCATTGCCCGCAGCCTCAAACTATCCCTCCCTTCCCCACAGCCTGACCCTAACACTAATCCTCCCTTCCCCAAAGTCCCCGGAGAGGTTACTAACCTTTTTCCACTGAAGCGGCGGGCCTGGCGGTGGGTCCGGCGGCAGTGGCGGCAACGTTTTAAATTTTTTTGTGAAAATGCATGGGTGAGTATGCGATACGCACAGTCACCCATTCTAAACAAAAAACCTGTATGGGTATCCCAAATAGGGACAGCCGAAAAGGAACTTTCGGCTGTCCATATTTTGCAATACCATTTTTCTAAGTGGAAACTTCCACCACCAGGGCGGAACCATTCACTCCTTTATACTGCCCTTGTATGCTGCACCCCTCTGTACACATCCTGGGACCCTGCACTCCTACATGCTCCTCCTGGAACCCTGCACCTCTACATTCACCTCTCAGGACCCTGCACCCCTCTTTACTCCTCCTGGAACCTCTATCTAACCCTGTGTCGTCATCGTCGTCTCCCCCTGGGCCCACTCTAACTCATATGGTCCCTGCAGGCCAAGCTCCTGCACACATCCCAGCAAAAAAATGGCATGAGCGCTTGCCAGCCATTGCTCTAAAACCCACCTGCAGCTCAGTCACTGCAACTGGGGATTTACACCACACACAATCTGTTACAAGTCAGCCAAACATTGCAAGGGAGTGGGTATCTGTCACATGATAAAGGTGCAGAGCAGCATTAGCCTTTTATCTACAGTGTATAGATGAATACAGTGCAGTTCTTAAATGATTACTTCTCTGGCGCCAATGTTATTTCAAAGACTGTGACTGTAAAAGTGTGTAACTATACCTCCCAAGTGTGCTTTTTTTTTTTTTTTGTAAAGCCTGTGCCGCTGTATATGCGGCAGGGCTTTACTCCTATGGGAGCCCTATAGGACCAAACCTGTTACTGCGAATGGCAGTGACCGAACCTATGCAGTCACTATCATTCTAGCAACAGATTTGGTTCTTTAGGGCTCCCTTACAAAGGGCATACATGGAGGCTGAACATTACAAGGGGCAGACAATGGAGGCTAGAAATTATAAGGGGCACACATGGAGGCTGAACATTACAAGGGGCAGACAATGGAGGCTGGACATTACAAGGGGCAGGCAATGGAGGCTAGACATTATAAGGGGTAAACATGGAGGCTTGACATTACAAGGTTGCAGACATGGGGGCTGAACATTACAAGGGACACACATGGAGGCTGGACATTATAAGGGGCATACATGGAGGCTGGACATTACAAGGGGCACACATGGAGGCTGGACATTATAAGGGGCAGACAACGGAGGCTGGATATTACAAGGGGCAGACAATGGAGGCTGGATATTAAAAGGGGCAGACAATGGAAGCTAAACATTATAAGGGGCATACATGGAGGCTGGACATTAAAAGGGGCAGACAATGGATGCTGGATATTACAAGGGGTACACATGGAGGCTAGATATTAAAAAAAAGGCACACATGGAGGCTGGATATTAAAAGGGGCAGACAATGGAAGCTGGAATTAAAAGGGGCACGCATGGACATTAAAAGGGGCGGACAAAGGAGGTTGGATATTAAAAGGGGCAGACAATGGAAGCTGGAGTTAAAAGGGGCACATGGAGGCTGGATATTACAAGGGGCACAATTTAAAAAAAATTATAAGAGAGCTGTAATAAGGTCCGAAACTAATGAGGGGGCTGCATTAAGGGCTGAAAAATTATAGGGGGCTGCAATAACAGCTGATGAGGGGTGAGTTCCTGTACCTTTTTTTTTTACAAGAAAAGAAATGTATAAAACTAACTGCAAAAATATAGATATTCCAGTAGCATATTTCAGAGGGGGTTTAGGAAAGGGGGGCAGAGGAGGTCCAAATTTCGACAATGGCCATATGCACCACTGTAACAATGACCGAAAGAAGAGGAAAGTATCTTTTACCCTATGGTCTCAAATTCCACACATCAAAATTGGCCCAAAACTTGGCCAGGGGGTGCCTAATGACATTAATGGAGCAAATGGAATTCATGAAAATGTTAGTCTTATCCCAAAACTTCTGTATTTTTTGACACACCCAGGTGCACAGAGAGAAGTTTGCTTTAGAACCCTTGCATTGATATATAGCCCTTGTTCTCTGTGCATCACATGTTTACTCTGGGCCTCTGATATGTAAGCACTATTAATAGCTTAAGCCTAAGGATTTCATGACCTTGTATGGTACACAATGTATGATTAGCTCTATAGAGTCAGTCAGCTCTGATGGGCCTGATCCAGAGCTACGATGGTACACTGAGCGTGCTAACGCTCAGCGTACCATCGCTTCACTACCCCGACACTCCCCCTTGCCCCAGCGTGTTAACACTCACTTACGCCAGCTACCCTAACTTCAGCCATCATAAGCGAGTGTTAATACGCTGAGATGGCGGCGTTGCTACGCTAACACCGCCCTCCCAGCCTCATTACCCTCCCCCCACCTACTTGCACTAACTGCTACATAGTAAAGGAGGGGAATGCCCTCTCCAGCGTTACTACGCTGCTGCTACGGACGCCCGATCCAACATCTGTCCGGCGCATGCGCAGATCGGCCTTTAAGCCGATCTTAGGCTGCTGACTGGCGTCTGGCTGGCGTCAGCCAGCGTAGGTCTGGATACGGCCCGATATGTCTAGCTCAGTGATAACACTTTCACATTACCACCTTGCAATAACCCGGGATTTTCAACCAGTGTCACTGCAGGGTGATTGTGGTAAAATAAAAAAAAACAGTGTCAGACCCTTAAAACACTGAAGGGTAGACCCGGGAAATTCCTGGACCCGGGTCTGTCCTGACAGTCTGCACGGCTTCAGGGAAGAGATTTGTTTACACATTTTTTTTTTACATTTGGGGAGGGAGACGAAGTGGAACCATCTGAATAATATAAGATAATTTGGTGGAAAATGACACTCTTAATGACTACTGCCCTTCTTAATAAAGATAAAGGATTGAATCCAGACTTACTGAAAGGGGGTGTTTTCTAGGATCAGAAATGCCTGCTCTTTAGAGGAAGCGCATGTGCGAGTGCAAACTTCCAAGCATGGATCAGATCATGTCCAACAGAGGGGCAGTACAGGACTAGAAGCACAAAGGGGGATGTATGGAAATAGTACAGCAAGGGCGTGTTCCATCCATGCTACAGACATTTTAAGGTAGGGGGAGTTAATTGTAAGTACATATGAGAGAGGGGAGTGCACTTCCTTCGCCCATACGGAAGGCTATGGGCCGTATTCAGACTACCGGACGTATTGCATATAGTTTTGAGTGTAGCAGCATCTTAAGTGTGGATTCGGCCCAAAGTAGCATCCAGCTTTTTAAAAGCTTGGCGATGGTTTATATAGGAGAGGAGAAATTTTCTTAAATCAGGGGCTAGATTTATTACGCTGCAGGAAAAGAGAAGTTTAGATGTTTGGCCATAGCAACCAATCAGATTCTAGCTCTCCCTTTCCTATTACAGACTAGAAAATGTCAGCTAGATCCTGATTGGTTGCTATGAGCAACATCTACACTTTTCCTTTCCTGCAGCTTAGTAAATCTGGCCCTAGGTCTTTTATCTGAACAGTAAGGTAAATGCTTAGACATTTGTGCTAGGGTGTAAAGGAGCTCAGTTTTTCGGATTGTTGGTTATTGCAGCCTCGCCTGTTAGATGTATTACCTCCGATTTAGCACTGTTCACACTTTATCTTGAAAAAGAGCCAAGTTGGTTGTGTTTACTTTCTTAAGAGCCAATCTTAATTACTGTAAAATCATAATAATAGGAAGGGGGAAAATAGGAAGAAAAACAAACCGCACAGATCAGATAACATATATATGTTTTACACTGTTCTATATCGCAGGTGTGCTATGTCCGGAGTAAATATATCAGATAGATAAAAGGTAGGGGAGAGAAGAAATACAGAAGACTCCTTTACATGAGATGCACTCTGTAAACCCACCACAGCACACTAATGGGCTGTTTACTGTAAATCATCAATTTAAGAGACAGTAAGAAGAAAGTCTAGTTCCAAGTCATACATAGGCCAATGATTAAAACATGCCAAAAAGTGCAAACAACAATTTGGCTTGTATGGTAGATACCAACTAAAGCAACCCCAACCCCAAACAACCCCAAAATTAGGGTTCTAATAATTATAGTTGCCAGTCGGCAATAATAAACTCCAAGTTTTGCCCCTCCTTCTGTCTCCAGACTTATTGCTCCCTTTTTATTTCTGTTCAGTCAACCTTATTTTTCCCTCTTGTTTGTCCAACCAGCCTTATTGCCCCTCCTTCGGTGTCCAGTCAGCTTTATACCCCCTCCTTCTGTGTATACAACCAGCCTTATTGCCCATTCCTTCTGGGTCCAACCAGTCTTATTGTCCCCTCTTTGTATCCAGCCAATCTTATTGCCACCTCTTTATGTGTGTCCACCGACACCTTCTTTGACTTTCCATTTTCAATCAGCCAATGACATTTCAAACTAGCACAATATGAGACATCGAGGTGTGACTCACTTCAATAACTCTTATCAAATCCTAGTAGATACATTGACAGATTTTCAACCTGAAGATATTGGAGAAAAGTATACACAGAAAGGGCCACATCCAGACTAACAATGACACTGTGTGGCAAATTAGTAGCAGGGATGCAATGGCAAATGCTCTCTGAACTCAGCCTTCTGTATGGGTGAGGGGAGGCCACCCCCTTGCATGTACACGCTTACGTTCTGGTCCTTCTACCTCCCTTTCCATAAGTCTGGATCCTTAAACTAGGACAAGATATTTAATGTTTTGGGAATTATGGGGCATTCAAAGCTAAGAAACGGAGACTGAATGAAGACCAGACAGAGCAATTATTCCTAGAATTAGTTAGGTGAAAAAGTAAAATTATTACTTGATTTACTAAATGACTTACTTTATAGAATTTTATTACAAACTTCTATCTACCAGGATGCCATTTCTGAAATCCTACATTGCGTAGCAAACAGACTGGCAACAATAGTTCTAAGTCTCAAAATAGAATTTCCATGTATTGTTTATAAATAATCAATGTTAATCCTGATGGCTGTAAACGGGTCCAGGAAAATATGTGTTCAGCTCGATGTCTATAAATACAACAGTTTAAATAACAGTATTGTGAGAAGCAAAGTTTATTTTTGTTCCATCACTGAGACAAGCACACACATTGCTTTCTGTAAACCATGGAAGGAATAACCATTAGACACTGGATAGAATCACCGGCCCGATACCAGGACATTTTCCAGGGAAAAGGTCTTGAAGAGTGTGCCCTGGATAATTTACTCTATGCACTGCCGGGGCCTGATTGTCCTCATCCGCATAGACATAGTGCCCAGGTAGAAGGAAAGAACTCCATGTGCTTCCAAGTCATGTTGGACTTGGTCCAGTTTCGTCCTGAAGACATCATTATTCAGGTATTTGAAGGGTGGCTCATAGTCAAGGCTGAGCATGGCTGCAGAATGGATGAACACGGCTTTATTTCAAGGAGCGTTACAAGAACATATAAATTACCCGAAGGAATTCAGTCAAAGGATTTATCTGCCATCTTCTGCCATGACGGGGTTTTGGCTATTTACATGCGCCAGTGACTGAGAACTGATTAAAGGGATTACCGTGTTTTATAGCCACCAATGGCGGATGGGCTGAATTATGCTCCACATTACATATGGTTGATTTAAGATTGCGGTGAATAACGTGTTACAGCTGCATTATATTATAGAAATGGACCCTTAAGAAAGGCAAGATTGTGATTTGCAAGACAAGAGACTGAAGAAAAAAAACACAGCTAATTTCTGTGTATACTCATACATCTCACCCGACTTCAACATAACATATTTGGCTGAGCAATCTTTGTTTCTATTTATTATTTGTTGATGTGTTCCCTAATTGGTAAAACTATTGACTTTCTACATGACTTTCTAAAAGACCGCATATACGCAATCTACGTATCGAAACGATACGCAGATTACGTACAATAGCTACTACGCATGCGCAGTAGCTACCGTTTATTGAACTACGTCCGTCTATGGAAGACGGGCGTAGTTCTGGATCCGGCCCATTGTTTGCAATAGATGAAATATGACTCCCCTGCAATCAACATGGAGTAACTTTACTATCTTAGGGCCAGATCAAGAGCTACGACCGCTAGTGTATTGCGTATAGCGTACTTGTGCCATTGGTAATAAATCAGATTATGCAGAGACACATAGTGATATTGTTGTGCTGTGTAGGGTACAGAGGCTGAGTTTAGCCTGGGGGGCAACCCTGTAGCAGTGGCCCATTGTGTCCGTATTCCTGATACTTTTATACCTGTGTGTGTATTTTTATATATACAGTATATCAGGAAGGTCACACCTTTTTTTCAGGCCTCTCACCTTTCTTCCTTCCTTCCTTTTTTGTCTGGCAAAGGACACAAAATTATTACTCATTGTATTTATACAAATAAATACAAATAATATATATGATAATATAAGAAAGGCCTCTGGTCTTGACAGTGAAGGATATCTGTCATGTTGGTTCATGCATTAATTTGTATGCTAAATAAATAGGCTCCTTCGCTGTTTACAAGACTCTAAAGTATTTATCTTATACTGGTTTCTATATTATGTATTTACTATGGGCCTGAATTTATTTCCTGCAATGTTCTGTTTGGGCACAATGGGCCTGATCCAGAACTACGCTCGGATGCAGTTTTATGCTGATCGTAAGCGTAAAATCTGCCATTAGTACGCGCATGCATGGGGCAGATGATATGCTCATGTTACGGTCTGAAAATCTTTGCGTATGGGCCTTAATCGTAACCGCTTCGTATTACCGATCATGGGGGCGTGCCTGCCATACGAAAGCTGTAACCACGCACCAAGTGCGGGGTGAGGCATTTAAATCGTACAGTATGGGTGTGCCAAGCGTCATTAATACGCAATGAACGTGGTACAAACACAAAAGCCGCGGGTACGAACACAAAAGTTAGAGTAGGGTTTGCCGAGCGTATTAAAGCTAAACTAGGTACGAGCAAGGGGAGTGCCTATTGCCGTGCATCAGTGGTGCGTTCGGCGATAATACGCTACGCACACCAGCGTAGGTCTGGATCAGGCCCATTGTTAGCTAATTTGCATATATTTTATTTATTATTTAATTTCTCAACATTGTGGTAATATTGTAAACATCACCATGACGTGGAGTCCAAAACTGGATATTTCTTAGACAGGTGCGAATTACTTATAACTTAAAATGCACCCTCCTATTGGTGCACTACAGGTGCTACTAGCTGCAGGTGTTTAATGGTAGCCTGGACCTGCTGCGATCTGTATACAAGGGGGTAGGTTGCATTTTATTATGTTTCTTGGGAGAGGGGGGTATTTCTTTATAAATGTACTTTTTTTAAAGACCTTTTTAAGACTTTTTTTGAAGACCTAAAATAACACATCACCCACATCCCACCTGCCCTGTTTACTGTGAACGGTGGGTGACACTACTCCCATGTGAGCTTTGTGGAAATGAAGAGGTTAACCTATATGCATGGATTGAATTTATGTTTATAAATATAGTTCCATCTATGTGAACAGGTCCCTCAGGTAATGGACACTGACCATCATGTGGAGAATGTAGATATTTCATGGTTGCCGACTCTCCCAGAATATCCGGGAGACTCCCGAAACTTGGGCAGGTATCCCGGGAGAGCCGGCAAAGCTCCCGCAAGCCCCCCAAGCCATCAATTACTATACTAATCCCTAGCGTTACTAGGGATGTGCTGAGCTTGATGATGTCATCAAGCCCTGTCCATTCCCTGAAACGCTAGAGATTACTGGAGTGATTGACAGGGGGAGGGGCTTAAAGACATGATTTGCATAAATCACACCATTAAGCCCCGCCACCTTGCAGAAATCCGTGGCTCTAAAAAGTCGGCAACCTTGAGATATTTTCCAGGACTGTAAAGAAGCATTATGAGGTAGTGTGATCCCCAAACCAATGCAAAAAATGCCCCCAAAAACTTGCCTTTAATCTTTTACTGCAAAATGCAGATCAGGGATGATCTAAGGTTGTTTTTTTTTTGTTTTGTTTTTTTTTTAAGTCTGGGGGCAGGTTTCCTAGTTTTATGATCCCTTATCCTGAACTCCTGGGTACATGGTTTTTTCTATGCTTCTATAAGGACACACACACACTCTCACTCACCTACCTTAATGATACAGATGGACCATCCCACAACATTAGCAGGGAGTCAGAACAGAAAGTTAAGAATAGGAAACTCTAGCCCCGCCCCTGATCTGGTCACATGGTCGTTTCTACAGGTCCAGCAGCTTGTTTCCACCTTGGCTGCAGCGCAGAGGCTGTGTCCAACTGAATGGCTGCCATGCAGTCATTACTTACTAGCTATGTCACACTAGACCACCAGGGAGGCGGCCCTTAAACATACAATGGCAGTTCAGCCCGGGGCAATGGTAAAAGCTGTATAATAGAAGATATGAGAACAGCGCTGCCTAACTGAACTTCCTGGATGCAGCCACTTTTGGTAATAAGTTAAAGGGGCAGTCTCCCCAAACCCCATCAAGATGCAAGAAATGAAACTGTAAAGTACCAGGCACCTCTCTGTGGTTCTAAAATCTGGGTTTTTAATTGTATCAAAAATAAAAAAATATATATATAAACAGATACAAATTGGAACAAAGAAACACTCTAGGGGCTCGATTCAGTTACATTCGCGGCCCGCAATAGACAAAATAAAGATTGCGGTGTGCTTTTTCCCGTCTATAACAGTAGCTGATTTCTATGTGCACAATTAGCACCGCAGGTTCTTAGAAAAGAAACAAAAGTAAATATAAGAGTAAAATATAAGAGTAAAATATAAAAGTGGATTGTGCTGGAGTGATACAAATCCAGCACAATGGGGTAGATCCAGAACTACGTGTGCCGTACATTTATTCGCGGAGCGTATTTTCGTGTGCGTAAATTCGTTACACTCCCCTCGGCACACCCCTTGCACGGACGTATTTTGTCAAGATATGCTGCCCAAACCCTACCTTAACTTTTTCACACGTAACAGCGTACGTCCGCTAACGGACGTATAGACTACGTGAACGTACGCAGCTTAGCACGCCCATACTGTACACTTTAAATACCACCCCCCACCTCCTTCACGTATTGGAGACGTATTTTGGACTAACGTAAATTTGGCACGCCCACACGTAAGTATTTACGTGAGACATACGTGAATCACCCATACGTTCAAAATTACGCTACGTGAATGTGCGTATTTTCTATGGTGCGCATACGCAGTGCGTTCAAATCTGCGAATTTACGTCTCCGCCACGCGTAAAATCGCGGGGAAGCGTAGTTCTGGATCAGGCCCAATGTGCTAAGTGTTGTGCTGCCTAAAGGTAAGTTAGTAGGGAGAAAAATAATGCATTATTGTGTAGCAACCCTAAGGTGAAGCACATGGTTCGATAAAAAATAATAAAAAATATAAAATCAAAATAAATAAAAAATAATAGTATCAACATAACCATAGGGGAAATATCCCATACCTGTGAAAGTTTAACATAGCAGAAATGTCTAATAACCAAAACAGTGTCAATCCCAACTAATAATAATAACACACACCCTAGAGGCTAAGACTGTAACAAACCTTGAATGACAACCAGTAGGTTTTATGAACAGGATCCCAGTTGGAATGACAAACACACGACCGTAATGAGGCAGAATATAATATATAAATTAAATAATAATAATATATGCGTCAGATAGGGTACTATCGATCTAACAACTGGAATCCTACTAAAAGGGCAAAAAAATGGTATACTAAAAAGAGGCCGAGCAAAAGATAGCATATGCTGGATAAAAATATAGATAAATAGTAATGAGAAAAGGAGAGGCTGCATATATTCAGAGAAAAGAAGAAAAATTTATATTCTCATTCAGACCATTTGGGACTACTGAGCCCATCATAAAAATCCAGTGGGTTTGCCTTTGTAAAAGGATTATATCAGTATTTCCTCCTTTTAAAGTAGAGTGTATCCTTTCAATAGCAAAGGCACTGAGACGACTAGGATTGCTGTTGCGCTTTTTCAGAAAATGTCTTGCTACTGGACTAAGAGTTTTGAATTTGGATTGGTCTTTAGTAGCGTTTCTAATTGACACCACATGTTCAAGGATTCTTTGTTTCATTTTTCTGGTGGTCTTACTGTAAAATCATGCTACTGAGCCGATAGCGAGTTGCTCAAGAGCCACAGCAAGCAGTAAGAGGGACAGGGGATAACCCTGCCTTGTTCCTCATTATACTGTAAAGATAGGGGGATAAAGGCGTTTCCTGCATCTTTAGTGTATGGGCCTTGTAAAGTGTACTAATCATATCTACTGTGGGCTGGATTCATATCTAAGAAATCCAACTGACTTCCATATGTTACGTATGGAAGTCAGCTGAATTTTGGTACTTCACATGCGTAGTACCAATACAACCACATCGTAACTCAGCTGATGCCAGTGTTGCACTCTGTGTGGAAATTAGCTTTCACAAGGGGGGCAGGGCCACCCACCATGCATATAAGATATATTTAAATCGCACAGTAAGGACTGGCTTAGCTCTTACATACAATCCCCTATTTCACACACATGAAGATACATGTGTAATAAAAGGTTACCCTGGGACACAGATTTACCATGCACACGTAGGAGATTAGGGGGAGTGAACCGCCTGTCGCGATTCCATCCGCAGATCGCTTGGGTCCTCTTGAACAGCCAATTTCCACTATGGGTACTTCATCTTCTGTTGGGCTTCTCCCTGGGTAACTGGGATGGGAGGAAGCTGCCTGATCTTCTTCACTTCACCAACCACCCTGGGGCTGGGAAGCTCCTTTTCCTGCCTCTGGATAGCAGCAGGCATTTGCTGGTCTCTTAACTCTGTCACCCACTGCTGTGGGCATTTCAGCTTTTCATTCTGGCCATCCTCCTCCAGCTAGCTTGCCTCTGGCGACTTCTTATCCAGGGAGCTTGCTGAAGATACTTCTGGACAGTCCCGGGCGGCATGTTCTCTCTGCTGACAGCTCCAGCACTGAAGCTCTGCTTCCTTACGATGCTCCATCCTCATATTCCTGTATCATCCCAACTCTTGCTGAAGACTACCATAAACTCCTCCTTGGAAATGATGATGTCTCCGTCCCACACCGCGCTCTCCATTGCGTAGTTCAGGATCCTGCCGACTATGCCAAAATGTGGGTGCAGTCATGGTCTAGAACACAACAGAGAAACCCGCGCATACCCCAGGGTTCCTACCTGATCCTGAAGGGCAGAATGGAGAAGTTTGCGCCATTCCCTATGGTTCTAGGTGTGGTTCTCCTTCTTATTTGGAATGAAAGAACAGTTAATACACTGACACCTAGGGAAAACTTGTGGGAGAGAATGGGGATGTTATGCCACTGGTGAGGATATGGTCTTCACTGGCCAAAGCCTCAGATACACTCTTTTCGCCAAGCAGTGGTGAGCAGACAGAACCTTACCCCCACCTACTGCTTTCGTCCAAACCTATAGGAGACAAGGGCACACAAGAAAACATGGAGATATACTTACCACAAAAGGTTGTCACTTTGATTGACAAACCTCTTGCCGGCCATCACTTTTCCAAGGGACCAACCTTACCTGTGGGAGGTTCTCTCTCATGTTTTCAACCTGTAGGTGCCTGCTATTACTAGGGCCTAATCAGGACCTGGTGTTCACCTACCCAATTACCAGGGCCTTACACCACCATGGCCTAACTGCAGCCTAGTGCTCACCATCCCGGAGCCTAGCTCCTACCTGTCCTAGGGCCTAGCACCCTGCTAACCAAGGGCCTGGCACCCTTCTGACCAAACATTAGGCCTAGCGCCCTTTAACAATTCAGGGACCACTGCCCTTATCTAACGCAGGGTCTAATACCCTTTAACATTAAAGTAAACCATTATCAACAGGGCCTAATGCCCTGTACAACAGAGGCCTAAAGCCTCTATACCCTAATAGGGCCTGCCGCCCAAGGACACTATAGGGGGTCTAGTGTCCTCAAGAGGGAGAGCGCCACCCCCTATGCCCATGGAGCCAGATCCTTGGTGGTTCATTGGGGTGATGGAGCCTTAGTCCAAGCCTGGACTGATGTGGTGGCAGAGCATGCTCATTGCCCGGGGAGGTGGGGGGGAATTAGCTAGGGGAAACTAGACCCCTTTTTTATGCAGGCCTGCCACCACTCTCTGCTTGTTGCCAAGGGGCCTGCTCATTGCCCAGGAGTGAAGAGGTTAATATTGCCCTGGGCTGGCAGGAGGGGAAAGCTACTCAAGCTTACCTCCCTTTGCAGGATAGGAGGCAATTGAGGCCAAATGGAGCTCTTTTGCACAAGAGCACTCCTCTACCTTCTTTGCTGCCTTCTTCTTCCGGCACCACCGCTTCCACGCTGCCCGGATCATACACCTCCTCTTCAGCCTCTTCTGTCTTTTTGTTGGAGCCTCTCTCTTCTCTTTAAGCCACTTGTGGTCCTTTTCTTCAGCTTTCTATTCTTCCTAGAAGCTCTTGTCCTGTTGGCTCTCTACCACCAACTGAGCTATGAGAAGTCTGTGATATGGCACATCGTGATTGGCTTACTACAACCATGCTGCCTCCTCATTGGTTGCTGGTGAATCCTCACAGATTTGCCAAGCTCCTGCAGGGAAAGCAGCTGGGGATTCCCCACAGCCACCGCTCCAGACACCAAGGGACCCGGCCACCGGAGCAACTGCACCACAAGCAAAGTAAATACCTTCCTGGTCCCCCGCAGTCTTCTATTTGAGCTCTGTCTGATCTTCTGTGCCCTGCACTGCATCCCTCTTAATGTTAGAGTCCTCTGCAGTGTTTCCGCTGTCCCACGCTGCCATCTCTTCAGCCCTTCTCACATTAATATTTAATAAAACAGCTCAAGAGCAGGCAAAATAATGTAATGTAATTATTTAGGTTGTAAATTTTACAACTGTCAATATTTAATAATAATTAAATATTTAAATATTCAAATATAATATTGTTTATCGATAATATTGACAAAAGGGTGAAGCAACCAAGCTGACTAATAATTTTGAATATAATAACTCGGTTCTGGTCACTATGGTGACTGGCAAGTGCAGTAAAAAAAAATGATTACCTTGCTCCCGCTTTTGCTCCAGCCTGCTCTCTCCTCCACTCTGTCCCTGCTCTCTCCTCTGGAAGAGTGCCTAACTAAAAATCACACTCAAACACTAGACTAGAGCCAGTTTAAAGCAGCAGTATAAATGATCCATGTGTATGCTAGGACAATTGACAATCTTTAGTAGTTCTGTTGTAGTAAAGTTACCAGTGGCACATCCAGGGGAAGTTTCTGTTTGCCCAGAACCTCCCC
>WWET01000126.1:897801-907906 GCA_011038615.1 Limnodynastes dumerilii | reverse complement strand
ATCAAAATTTACCACCTCAAAAGCCAAGCACAAGCCTTGATCTCTTCTACAAAAACACTCTATTTTCTCCCTCAACCTAACCTTGCCCTAGAGCATGGATAGGTTTGTGGAAAATATGCTCAAACCCCCTCTACATCCAAGAATGTACAAACAAAAATAGGCACTAATAAATCCACTCCCTCCTCCCTATAATGGGTTCCAGGCTGATATAGCACCTGCCTCTCCAGAACATGAGGGTCAGACTCCCTTTACCCCTGCAACATTGGCCTACCTTTCCCAAGAGATTTCCTATTCCTATTCCTTTTTATGGACAAAAAATTGGATTCCGTGCAGGCATGTTTGACACAGCTATGGCCAAAATTTACTCCAACTCCACCCGTCTAGGGGCTGGATTTACTAACATCGTTGGAGTTTGCAGTGATTTACCGGCAATTTTACTATGGGGGACACCCTATTAACTTTATTACGTAGGGTACACCTAACTAACTATGGCTCAGATCCATGTAAATGAGGGGTTAGGGGCGGGGATGGGGAAGCCCCATTGCGCACAACCTCCGCTTTGAGGGATCCTGTCAAGGGAGGACTTATAACAACTCTTCTCAAATCCTACAGAAAATTCATACCTGCTATAGGAACTTCTATAATTCAATCATGACCTTCCTGGTTCTTCAGGACACTATCCTTTCCGGGGTCCACTTTCCATGCTTGTCCCCTGAACAAATAGAAGTACTCGATATAAATATCACAAAGACAGAAATTATACAAATCTTTACAGCCTAACAAGACCCAGGTCCCAGATGGGTTCTCCAATTAGTTCTGTGTCTTCTCGAGGTATATCGCACAATTCACAATCAGACCCCACGTTTCAATGAAGCACATACCATCTTAATCTCAAAGTCTGACATAGAACCACAATTAAAACCTTCCTACAGACCAATCACCCACCTGAATACTGATTTTAAAATCCTTGCAAAAAATGATGGCCTTCCAGCTACAGACATTCCTTCCAGATCTGCTCACACCTCATCAATTTTGTGGCAGTAAGGCATTGAGTTAATGGTGTTAGGGTGGCTGTGTAGCAACGGTTATTTCAGCACAATGCCCCTAGTCGTCTCATTTTTGTTTGAGTCTAGAAGGCTTTCATCTCTATAGATTGGCATCTTTTGTTTGACGTTCTGGAATGCTGGTCCTTTGGCTTCACATTTACTAGTCTAATCAGATTTATGTACACGACACCAACCAAATATTTTCTGGTGATCAGGAGGAGGGGTGCGGAAATGACCATACAGGGTTGCCTGTTGTCCTTACTCCTATTCAACTTGTTTCTTGATCCAGTCCAGCCTGCTCGTTCAGATCCAGTCCAGCCTGCTCGTGCAGATCCAGTCCAGCCTGCTCATGATGATCCAGTCCAGCTTGGGTCTTGCCGCTCATGGAAAAATCCAGCCCAATTCTCTCTACTCTCACAGATTTCTTGAATACCTTCCAAACTATTTTTGATGAACCTAGGCATACAGCCTCTGCAGCTTCTGATATGTCAGTAGGAGAGTATGTCATCCAGTTCCGTACTCTCTCTTCAGAGCTTTCTTGGAATGAGGAGGCTCTCATGTCGGTCTTTCAAGAGGGACTTTCAGAGCAAATCAAAGATGGTCTGTTATCCTGCACCACTCCCACCACACTCGATTCGCTCATTTCTACCTGTATACGTATCGACATCCGTTAACAGGAGAGACGATCCGAGAGAAAGAAGACGGCCAACCCAAGTCTTTCCAGTTCCCCTTACTCCAAGACTCCAGCCTCGACAGAGAAACCAATGCAATTAAGGAGATCTTGTCTCTCTCCCCAAGAAAATCAGCTGACAAATTACCACCTCATCGACCTTGGGACTGTCCCATCGATTTGGTCCCTGGTTACACACCTCCTCGCAGTCGAACCTATCCTCTGTCCATCCCGGAGACCCAAGCCATGTCAACCTATTTTGCTGAAAATCTAGACCAGTTGACCTTCCACATCTCCTGCCTGAGCCGGCTTCTTTTTTGTAAAGAAAAAAGATGGGGGTCTATGCCTCTGCATTGACTATTGGGGTCTTAATAACATCACCATCAAAAACCAGTACCCCCTACCCCTTATCTCCAAGATGTTCGACTGGATTAGAGGGGTCCAAATATTCACAAAGTTGGATCTCCGAGGGGCGTATAACCTCATCAGGATCCGTTCCAGGGATGAGTGGAAGACCACGTTTAACACCAGGGACAGGCACTATGAGTACCTCGTGATGCATTTTGGGCTCAGCAGTGTTCCAAAGCTTCGTAAATGACTGCTCAACAAGTCGGTCGTCGTTTATCTACACAACATTCTTATATTCTCCTTGGGCCTGATCCAGCGCTACGAAAATTCGCACGACGGGCGAATGCGAACGTACGCTCGGGCGTATCAGCGTACACGCCTCTAACACTCCTATAGTAAAGTCCCTGCTTACGGCGGCTATACCCTACACTGGGTACGACCGTCGCCCGTACGAAAATTCGCACAAAATACGCTGAGCGTACGGGCTTAGCACGCCCATACTGTACAATTTAAATGGCTATCCCCACCTCCCTGTAGTAAAACGGGCGCCCAGCCGACCATCGTAAAAAAAATACGCCCAGCGAGCGAAAAATACGCTAACAATACGCCCGCTATTCGCTCATGACGCTCGGGCGACCGGAAGCTGTCATACTGGGCATGCGCATTGCGAATTTTTGGCCGAATTTTCGCATACGCTCGTCGTACGCTCGCTTGCGATCGTTGCTCTGGATCAGGCCCCTTGACTCTAAATGAGCATTGCATCCAGGTCAGAGAGGTCCTATCACGTCTTCGTGAACACCAGCTGTATGGGAAGTGCATTTTCGAAACCAAAGAGGTCGCTATCCTTGGATTTATCTTGTCCAGTTCCGAGCTCTGTATGGATCCTGCCAAGGTTCAAGCCATCCTTGACTGGCCCCAGCCTACTACCACCAGACGTATTTAACGGTTCATCAGGTTCGCTAACTTTTACCAACAGTTCATTTGAAACTATTCGACCATCATGGCACCCATCACCTCATTAACCTGGAAAGGAGTCAATCCATCCAAATGGCCATCTGAGAGTTCTTCTGCCTTTCTGCGCTTTAAAGAAGCTTTCTCCTCCGCACATGTTCTTTGTCAACCTGACCTCTCCTTACCCTTTCTAGTGGACGTGGACGTCTCTTCTGAGGGTGTTGGGGACATACTGTCACAAAAAATTTCTGACAGGCAAATCCACCCATGTGATTTCTTCTCACGCAAATTCCAGCCTACATAAAGGAACTATGCATAGGTGAGAAGGAGCTCTTGGCCATAAAATTGGCCCTAGAAAAATGGCGTTACCTCTTGGAAGGAGCTGTCCAATCGTTTACGATCCTTACCGACCACAAAAACCTGTTATACCTCCGGTTTGCTCGCTGTCTCAATCCTCACCAATCCAGGTGATCCTTATTCTTTTCCAAGTTCAGTTTTGCTCTCCAGTTCCGACCTGGTACCAAAAATCTTAAGGCAGATGCTCTCGCTCCTTTTCCACTGAAGATTCTGAGGAGGAGACGCTTCAACTGATATTGAACCCCATCCAGAATTGCTGCCACTCAGCTTACCAAGCCTCCCCTTCCTGGTAAGACTTTCGTTCCTCAGGTTTTACGACGGAAGATCCTGTTGTGGGCTCACACTTCTAGATTTTCCGGCTATGTCGGTATCAAGAAAACCCAAGCTCTCCTCAGCCGAGATTATTGGTGGCCCACTCTATGCCAGGACACCGCCGACTTCATCAATGCATGCACTCTCTGTATGCAACATAAAGTCTCTCGTAGAGCAGTTAATGGACCACTACAACCTCTCTCTGTTCCCAGGGCTCCTTGGACCCACTTGTCAGTGTACTTTGTGATAGACCTTCCACTGTGACAAGTTTAATATGATCTGGGTCATAGTGGATAGATTCTCTAAGATGGCCCACTTTATTCCGTTCCAGGGTTTACCCTCAGCTCCGGTCCTCTCCAAGCTCTTCGTCCAGCATATATTCCGTCTTCACAGATGTCCTGAGGAGATCATTTATGACGTGGGGTTCAATTCATGGCAAGATGTTGGAAAACTCTGTGTTCCAGTCTGGAAGTCAAGTTGAAGTTTTCTTCTGCATATCATCCTCAGACCAACGGACAGACTGAGAGGGAAAATCAGGATCTGGAAACCTTCATTAGTCTCTATGTTGCCTCCTCTCAAGATGATTGGGTGGACTTTCTGCCATGGGCGGAATTTGCTCACAACAATCACTATCACGAATCCCTAGAGACCACTCCTTTCCCAGGTAGTGTTTGGATGTCATCCCAAGGTTCCACCATTCTCAGCTTTCCTTGTATCCCAAGTTCCTGCCTCCAAAATTGCCTTGAATATTTTTTCTGCATCCTGGAAGAGGGTGAGAACTTCCTTGTGGAAGGTGTCTCTCCGCTACAAGATTCAAGCTGACTGTTAAAGGCGTGTGGTACTCCTGCGACCTGGTGACAGAGTCTGGTTGTCGTCCAAAAATCTACGCTTCAGAGTACCTTCAATGAAATTTGCACCCAGATTCATCGGCCCTTTCAAAATAGCAAAGGTGATCAATCCTGTGGCTTATCAGCTTGATCTTCCTCCGTTTCTCCGAGTGCCTAATGTCTTCCACATTTCCCTTCTCAAGCCTTTGGTCATCAACAAGTTTTATTCGCCTGTTAAGAGACCATCCAAGGTTGCTGGTACTTCTGAAAATGAGTATGAGGTCAAGGAAATTGTGGATGCTCGTATCTGTCATGGTTATCTCCAGTATTTAGTAGATTGGAAAGGGTTCGGCCCTGAAGAATGCACTTGAATCCACGCATCTGATGTTAAATCACCAAGGCTCATCAGGAAATTTCTAGCTAAACATCCTTCCAAGGCTCAGCTAAGGTGTCCAGAGGTCACCTTTAAAGGAGGGGTGATGTCACACTTCATGGCAGACGCCGTCGCAATTACCCAGTTAGAGGCCGTCTGGCGGCAGCCCTCTCATGTCGGGCCCGTTCAGCTACTCGTCGGAGCTGCCACTCTCAGTTCCTCTCCTCACCTCCCTCTCTGCTCCATGACTTCTGCTGCCCACTGCATGTTCCTCGTGGCGCCAAATACCGCTGATCTCTGGTGCTTGGGCGCCGCCATCTTGCTCTTGCACACATGACCTGCAGCAATCAATGGGAGTCTGCTCAGGGGAAGTACATGATCTGGCTACCCAATCCAGAGCCAGGACAGGCTATTTAAATCCTGTGGACTGATCTCTCAGTGCCAGAACAACTTTGTTACTCAAGGGTGCCTGTGTTACAGGCTCCGATACTCACCTCTCCCGTTCCTCCGTGAAGCGCCTGTCAATCACCGCATGCCTCTCCGCTCTGTGCTCTCCTGCCGACATGCCGTTCTCGGCATGTAAACAAAGCCACGTGGTTGCAGCGCCGGAGCTTCGGGCGGGCGCGCACACCAACGGGCATGTTTTACCTCACTCTCCCCAGCCCAGGAGAGTTTCCATTGGCCACTGTTCTGCTGCTAGCCTATCAGAGGCTAGCAGCCTCTATTTAAAGTAACACCTCCTTCTCTCTGGCGCCGGTTATAGATTCTGCTTTCAGTTCCTGTGCCTGCCTGTTCTCTGCCTTTGTGCTCCTTGCTGTTTTTTGGATTACTGTTTGCCCCCTGTTGCCCAGCCTCGTTCCTTGCCTGCTACCCTCAGTGTTACCATTTCCCTGTTCTCCCACCTTACTGTTTTTGGCCTCCTGTTGTATTCCCTGCTTCTCCTGCGTGAGTGTATTCGTTGCCCTTAGGGGTGGTTGGTTTGATTGTGTGAGTGAGTGCGTGATTGTCAGACCCTGTTTGTTCTGTCAGTCCGGTTAGTCCTGTCCATTCCCGTTGTCCCTCCGTGTTGTTCAGTGTTACCTGTGGTTTGTCTCGGTCCAGTCTCTTCTGGTTCCTCTTTGGCTATTTCCCGCTTGCTTATCCGTTCCCCATCTGCTCCCGCTTCCACTTCCGAGTTTTTCTCTAAGGTGCGTAACCTGACGGGTACCTACCAGCTCCAGTCTATCCCCGCCATCTGGGGCTCTGGCGAACACTCGGTCCGACATCAGGCTCTACTATCCGGTGAGTTACTCGGTTCCTCTCTCCCTCTCCGGTCACCCTGGTACTCCGTGGAGGTAAACCCGGGGTACCGTAACAGCCTGGTTACTCGTGGAGCTACTCTGCAGTCAGTCCAGCCTGCCTGTGCTAATCCAGTCCAGCCTATCCGTGCTGATCTAGACCAGCCTGCCCATGCAGATCTGGTCCGGCCTGCCCGTGCAGATCTGGTCTGACCTGCTTGTGCAGATCCAGTCCAGCCTGCCTACGCTGACCCTGTCCTGCCACCCGACACAACCCAGGTTCTCCCCAGCCTGTCTCATCAGACCCAGTCTAGCCCTGCGTGATCCAGTCCAGCACAGGAACTATCAGTCTCTCTTGCTACCTGGAACATCTCAATCCAGTCCAGCGCCCTGTTGCTACATCCTAGTCTGTCCTTGTTCTTATGTGCAAGCATCATCTCCGGCCTCCCAGCTTCCTCTACAACATCCGCTGTGACTAATTCAGGTTCTACCAAGACTGTGACAAAGCCTTAATGGACTCATCCTTATTGGGCCCATTTAGTACCATTTCAAAGGGAAACTAGACAATTCACATACCTAGAGGTACAAATTACAAGGAACCCTGCACAAAAACTATGAAAAGTGATGGATCAAATATAGAGATAAGCTTCTATATTCCTTATAATTGTTACTCTAAATCACATGTGCTTAGATTATTTGATACCGATTGCTTCCATAACACATAATTATAATTCTTATTTTTATTTTTTTTGCAATTGTTGAATCTATCACGACCCCACCTTTGGTATGACAAAAATATATATTTTCTTAAAATTAAGCTTTCACCACATGCTCTATTCTCCAACAAATGCAAGCCTATAACCTCAATCAAATAACCTTAACAGAAACTATCAAACAGTTACTTATTCCCACAATCCCTATGGATTACAGCAGCCAAAGCAATCTAACTTCTTCAGAGACTAAGGGCTTTAGAGCATATATGAACACACTAATAAAGAAGCACTTTATTTAAAAAAAAAGGGCACACTGCTTTTTTACAGAGGTAAATGCTGTAAAAATAAAAAGGTTACAGGACAAGAAAAACATAAAAAGCAATAATAACAAATAATAAAAAGATGTAAATAATTGACATCCACCTCTTAAATACACTGTTCTGCAGCCGCGATAGTGCTCTTAGGAGGAAGATTACTGACATCCAGCCCTCTGAACAGCTGCAGGAGCCTGTTTGTGTGTATTTTTGTGTGTTGGGTACCCCCACAAACCTTATTCGGGGCCTGGGTATAGTACAGGGTTAGTAACTCCTAAAATTCTGGCATTTCTCCCACGATGGCCTTGAGGCCGTGATTTAATGCAAGCCGCAACCTGAAGTGCTGTCCCTCTGCTTATCACCACTACTATTCCTAGTGTTCGAGGGACTGCCGGACCTTGATGACATAATTTTTATCATCCTGCCCCGCCCCCATTCCAGCATCTATTTCTTCCCTCCTAGATCTGCTGGATGGAAGAAATAGAAAATCAGCAACCCTGGAACTGCATGGAATTGCTTGCCTTCTACCAATCAAGAAATGGACCTCAATAGAATGATGCTGAGCTTTTGTTCTCATTACATTTTAAACTCAATGTTATCTATATCTCCTCTCCCTGGCAAGGAGAGTGTGATTGGAAAATTAAGCCTATGAAATGTTAAGGGCCAAACTTTGATGACTATCCATCTGATTTGGTATCTCAAATAAATAAGTCTGTATTCGTTTCAATGGATATTTGGGTCCCAGGTATAAATATAATACATCCATTCCTTATTTGATAATATATGCATAGATATGCATAGATTATGAGAGGTGCATATGCAAGGCTAGCTACAAAAAAGGATAATTGGGAATTGGGAGTTCCTAAACCTATTAAAATTATGACTGCAACATTTTATTTAACTTGTACTAATATAATAATGGTGGACCATTTGTGTTTTCATGGAAAAAAATGTAGTGTGAATTCCTGTGGATTCCACAGAATGGAGCAGTTAATTTGAAGCTGGGGCAGGTATTAAGTTTTAGGCTCCAGACACAGCCTGTTTCTCCATGTAAATTAAGATTAAGCATTATGTTAATCAGAAGGGCTACTTTAATACTCTTAATCCATTGAATGATGTAATTTGGCCAGACTCCATTCTGCAGTGACAAATGCCAAAAATAGACACATCAATTTTCTACTAAGACTAAAGCTGGCCATTCACTAGAGCGATTATCTGCCTGATCACCCAATTATCGGGTGATCGGTCTAATAATCGCTGTAGTTAGTGGCCAGGATCAATGCCAAATAAACAGACCAGAAACGCTCTGGTACAATTATTTGATCAGTGCGGCTTCGGCTGATCCCTGTCTCTACTACTCCCTGCAAAAGTATACCTTCAAAGCTGTCAGAGCAGCATAGTACTAGCCCTGGTCCCCTTCTTTTGCTAGGATTATTGGTCCCAGCATGAGAGGTGTATGTTGCTGATGACAGGACATTTCCCTGGCAGGAAATCATCCCGTTTATCAGGACACCCCCTGCTGTGATCGATAATCAGTGTATGGCCAGCTTAACAATAAAATGATACAATACACAATACAATACAGTAAAGATTTTTGTGATTATTTTTTAACCAGCATTGAGCCGTACCAATAGCTTAATACAAATACAACGGGGTGGAGCTAAGTAGCATTAGAATCCAATTTTGGAGGGGCATGATTTGAATTATAACACATTTTTGCATCTCTATCTTCATGTCCATTCCATTTTTTTTTTTTTTACAATGACCATAATGATGACACATTCTTTACATACTGGGGGCTGATTCAGAGCTGCATTTACACCTGCAAAATAGATAACCTGTAACCTGAGCAAAACCATGTTGCAATGTGAGTGAAGGCAAATTTAACCTGTGAAAACAGAATTAGAATTGGAGTTTTAAAGTATCCTACCTCAACTCTAATGTACAGATTAAACATAAAGCTATGCAGTATGTGATTTCTATGTGCAAAAGTAAAGTATTTTTCTGAATGTGAAAGAAATATATTTACCTTTAAGCTGGCCACACACTGGAGCGATTATTGGCCCGATCCTAAAATTATTGTGGATCAGGACAAAAATCACTGCAGTTAGTGGCCAGGATCAACGCGTCTCTGGTATGATTATTGGATTTTTAAACTTGCTTAATTTAATCCGGGCGCTAGCGCCCAATAATTTAAGGCAGCCAATCAGTTTACTGAATGGCTCCCTATTCTTTTAGTGCCTCCCTCCACTGGTTAAGCGAAGCCGTACTGCGTGGAGTGTGGCTTCGGCTGATCCCTGCCTCTACTACTCCCTGCACTGCCTGCTACTACAGATCTATGTATTATGCTGCTTTGACACCGAAGCCGCACTCCACACAGCATGGCTTTGGCTGATCCCTGTCTCTACTACTCCCTGCACTGGCTGCAGTATACTCCCCCCCCCCTCCCCATCCTTTCCTTCTGCTAAGATTATCGGTTATGGTAGGAGAGGTTTATGGTGCCAAAAATGATATCTTTCCCTGGAGGGAAATCATCCCGTTTATCGGGCCACCCCTGCTGGGATCGATAATTGCCCCAGTGTATGGCCAGCTTATTCAAACTGTGAATAAGACCCACTGTATACAGTAATTCCCATGCCCAGAAGTGGCCTGTATTCAAAGCAGAGCAGAGAGGATGGGAGGCAATGTCATTTCAGATGATACAGTGGTAGTAAAACACTTCCTGTAGAAGCTCCAAAATTTGTAGCTGAACCATTGCTATCATAAATTCCATTTTGCATTTTAAGGCAGTCTTATTAAATGTTATATAGTTAGAAAACATATAAAACATACATTTTGGGGGGTCGATCATTCATTTAATTAAAATGGGATGTCTGTACTGGCATTTCAGTCAAATCCAAGATATATATATATATAT
>WWET01000126.1:863187-876694 GCA_011038615.1 Limnodynastes dumerilii | reverse complement strand
ACCACATATGGCATAGAGGTAGAGCCCCCCTCCTTCCCCCCAGTATTGCCCATAATATGCCTCCAATTCCCCTCCTCCCCCCCCAGTATACCCCATATTATGCCTCCAATTCCCCTCCTTACCACCCAGTATGCCCCAGTATGGCTCCAGTTCCCCTCCTCCCCCCCCAGTATTCCCCCTAATGTGCCTCCAGTCTCTCCTCTTTACTTACCTGTTTCCTGCCTGCTCTGCGGCGCTGTGTCTGCAGACAGGAAGTGCTCATAAAAGAGGTTCCTGTAGGAACTCCCATATGAGCGCTTCCCATCTGTCTAGCGGGGAGAGGGGGAGAATGTCCGGCACCAGGCTGGATAGGCGCCAGACATCCCCCACTCCCCGCTATACAGATTGGCAGCGTTCATACAGGAGACTGTATAAACGCTGCCAATTTATAAGCGTGGTGCGGGGGGATGTCCGGCGCCTATCCAGCATGGCGCCGGGATGCACTGCATCCCCTCGCGGAGCGGGTCGCGCTGGCCCTGGCTGTCAATTTGCTATTTACAAAGACCCAAACCATATGAATTATTATTTTCTTTTATGCTATATTTACTAATAAGATTTGAAAAAAAAAACTTTATCCAGCGCCAGATTAATGGACATATGGGCATGGGGGCTGAAAATGATTAAGGGCCCATTGGAGTGGGTGGTCCATTACATGTGGGTCAGTACCATAAAGGGTATAGATAGCACCCATTAACTGGATTTTTTTTATGGGCCTATTTTCATATGGAGGCCTGGGGCCATAGTTAATAAGGCCCTATTCTTACCATGTGACTTTACTAATATAAGGAAATCCTGACTATTATATCTTCATATGCCATATTTTAGGGGCATACCTAAATTATTTGGTGCCCAGGTTTGATTATTCAACATAGAAAATGTTTATACTGTATATACATACATAGACAAAGTTGGTCAGTCAGACAATGAAAAATTAGACATCATAATGAAGAGCTGGGTTCATGGGTTCAGTTGTGTATATATAGTACATTTCTTCCTGTTGAAAAGTCAATAAGGTCTCTACAGTACTTAAGGCTACAATCACCCTGGCTGCTGGGCAGTTGTGTGTTACTGCTCTGATTCTCCTTAATGTTGAATTAAACACAATTACACCTTAGATTAAACTCTGCCATTTGTTGTTATTGCAAATGAAAGGGAGGGCAAAAGGGAAGAAAAGACTGCAATTAACCCTTCTGGATGGCTGTCTCTTGCAATGCAAGAAATTAAATTAGGCTTCATGGTAATTGGATTTTCCCACATTTTTATCATAATTTCTGTGTATGAAATTCCCAAGGAGATGACACGTTTTGCTTCAGTGATTTGTGTTTAATTCTTGTTTTTATTACACACATCATTTACTGACACTTACATGCTTTCCCTTTATTTCTCTCAAATAAATTCTTTACAGTGGCTGGGAAAAATGAAATGACTGTTTTTATTTATTTATTTATTTTATTTGTTTATCCTTACCGTGAGATCATGCCAGTGTTTTGCAAGCCTTTCTTACTGTTTTTAATTTTACTTTTATACCATGGAAATTTTAAATACCATTTCACAATTATCCTCTGTTTTTTTCCTTACAGTATCTTATATCCTCAGAAAGTCCCCTTAATATAACATCCTATGGATCACGCAATCCTTTTCTAACTATTTCTCTTCTTCTTCTGTTAGCTGGTGATATCTCTCCAGATCCAGGTCCTTCTCACATCTTGTATTTAGGACATTATAGAATTTCAGTCAATCTCAAGCACATCACCTGTTACCCATCCCTTTCAAAAACCCTAAAATGTGCCCTATGGAATGTACACTGTCTGCAGCAAACTAACCTTCATTCATGACCTCTTCCAAGCCAACAACAGCATTGACTGAAATATGGTCACAGTCTTACCTCAATAGTTGGACTATTACTTTCCACAAATTGCCCATTTACAGTTCTACCCAATGTCCCTTTACTTTCTTTCTCATCCTTTGATGCACATACTGTTCCCTTTCTCTCTGTGTGGCCCCTGCCATGCATCTTACAACAATTCCTTCAACCCTTCTCTGTGTGGATTGCTCATTTCTCCTGACATACCAATCATTATTCTAGGTTATTTCAACATCCACATTAACAACCCTTCATCTTCTGATGCCTCTAAGCTTTTTCTCTCCAACTTCAATTATTGGCCTCTCCCAATGATTCAACAACTCATAAGGATGGCAATTGCATTGAGCTTGTATTCTCTAAACTATGCTCAGTCTCTGATTTTACTAACTCTCCTCACTCTCTCTCAGACCATTACCTTACTATCTGCAAAACTTTCCCCCACCATCTCTACTCCTTTTCCCACTATTCCATAAAGCAGAGCATCGTTGATGTATATCTCATACTCATGATGACTTTACACCAACACCTATCACACATATCGAAATATTCTGGACAATGCCAAACAAGCCTACTTTTAATCTTTGCTTTCTACTCAGGCTTCTAACCCCAAACATTTATTTTGTACATTTAAATCCTTACTGAGCACTCCTATGTAAAATCAACCAACTTCCATCAGTGTCCAATATCTTGCATTGTACTTCATCCTGTGTCCTCACAATTAAGTCAATATCTATTTTCTACAATCTGCAATCTCTCTCTCTCTCTCCCTCTCTCTCTCTCTCCACTGTTATTTTCCCATCTTCCAAACATGGGCTGATCACTCCAATTCAGAAAAACAAAACTCTGACCCCAACACTCTCTTAAATTATCATCCCATTTCCCAACTCCCATACATCAAAGCTGCTCAAAAGACTTGCCTAACAACACTTAGTGAAAAAAAAAAAAGCACCACTTCATTCTTTATCGGGACACACTGTAAGCTGGCAGAATAGAGGGACAGCAAACCAAAACCAGTACAGTCCTACTGGAAACGGGACAGTAAGGAGGCATGCTAGGGCAATAAGGGATCATACATACATCAGATACATAACTCTAGGCTGTGAGCTGTTTGGGGAGTGATGCAGGGCACTGTGTTACGTGAGGACAGGAGGTCTTTTGTTATTTGAGGTTTTTCAGCTCAGTTTAACTTGAGGGTGCCAGACCTGTGTTATTTGTGGGTACCAGACCATTGTGTCAACGTGTGCTAGGTATCTGTAGCACCCATTCTGTATTGACCATGTTATTCAATTTGTGTCATCTTTGCTGTATGTGTTAGTTGTGAGTCAGGGGGCAGATTTGCAGTGCTTTTGTGCTGTAGACTGTATTTTTTTTTTTTTAATATGCATTGGAGTCTGTTAGCAAGATGGACTGGGGGATTTTATTTGTTTCTAGTGCAGTGCACTATATATTTATTTTTTATTTTTACCCAGCATATTGTCGTTATGCTAAGATCATAAATTCATTTCTAAAATCCCTGAATGTAAAGCAATAACAAATATCACGAGATTGAAACATTATAACTATCATTCTGACATCCCTTTGTTTGTGCAAGAAAACTTTTTTCTGTTAATACCTGCGCTTTTTACAAAACTCCTGCTGCCTCACTATATACACAAAAGTGGAATCCACAAACCACTACAGCGATACAAACACAGGCAAAAAAATTTTTTTGTATATATGTATAGGCACCAGAGACAGAATAATAATATATCTAGTCCACAATCTCAATAATTTTGATTAATTAAGTAGGTTAGTAAACGTCCATTTGAGAGTCTTAATCTAAACTCAGGAAGTTCAAGCAAATGTTCATACAGTTCTTGGGATATACTCACGATCTTCCAATTGCAGAGTATCTCTCCTTTCCAGCTGTTAACCAGTTTTTAGAGTATAGGTTTCACCGGTGGATATCTTTCAACTTTATGATGTTTTTATGTTGTACTCTTTATTAAATGGTCCGTTTATTGTATCGGTCCTCTAGGGGTTAAAGTCTCCTTATATTTCCTCCGTCTCTCTCATATGTGGAAAGAAGAAAGAACTAATAGTGCATTACCTCTTGGACAGCAAAAAAGGCAAATTGATGTATTGCACTTACATTAAATCTGATATTAAAGCGCCTTTTAATATAGATAGGTTCCTCTGGTTCCCACTGGATCTCCGATCCTCCTCTGATCCCCTTCAGGTTCGGATCTCCGAGTGTCCGATTAGAGTCCTCCTTTGTCCCATCAATTAACTTCAATATTAGCAAAGTTTAGTCTGTAAATTTCTTGGATCTGACACTATATGTAGAGGAAGGCTCCCATAACAAGCAGCAAACTAAACCTTTGTTTGTGCCCAACCTTCTAATTCTACCACTTTTATGTGTGTCCAGCTTTCATTTCTGTCCGGTCTGTGTGTCTAGCTTCCATTTGTTCACCTTATATGTGTCCAGCCTCCAATTTTACCCATTATATGTGTTTCCAGCTTCCATTTGTGCGCCTTGTATGTGTGTCCAGTCTTCAGTCCTACCCCTTCTGTGTGTTCAGATTCCATTTGTGCCCCTTCTCTTTGTGCGGCCTCCATATCAGCCGATTATATGTCTAACCTTCATTTGTGCCTATTATATGTAAACAACTTTTTTCTTTAAAACCTATTTAAAACTGACTTACCTTTGCAGACATCTTCTCCCTCTTCTTTCCTCCTCCATGGCACTCTCAGGATGCATAACACTGACCTAACAGCATCATTCACCCAAATCTATTTCTATGAAGGACACTGCCTCATATGTTAGGCCAGCATTATTCAATGAAACAGGTTTGCTACTGCAGGGCTCCCGTAGGAGCCCTGTATATCCAGTACAGTTTATGTGAATGATGCATCCGCATGAGCTGCAGTTTACGTAACCGCGGGCCAGGAGATGGCAGTGACCTAAAGGGTTCTGCCCTGCTCGGCGTTCCCCCTTTAAAACACCTATGGGCATGTCCTGTGCTATTGCATGGCTCCCCAGTCCCTATAAACGGCCCTGGTTTTTGGAGAGAAAGATTTATTCAATGGCAGGATGGCTTGCTGAATGGAAAGGATGTTGTAACAGCTCCTAAAGAAATTTACACTCCTCTGCACAAGTGTAGAGTTTGCAGAGCCAACTAGTGATTGCAGTGGGGAATGGTCATTGAGATGTTTTCTATTTTAGACCATAAGGACACTTTAGAGCAGGGGTTCTCAACCCCGTCCTCAAGTACCACTAACGGTCCATGTTTTGTAGGTCTCCCTGCAAAACCTGTGGAGCTTTCAAAATATAACTGTCAGTTATGAGCTCACCTCCAGCAAGAAGATTTAAAAAACTTGGACCATTAGTGGTACTTGAGGACAGGGTTGAGAACCCCTGCTCTAGAGCAAAACAAAGGTGTTTCGCAATATGCATCTGATATTCTTCCTAAGGAAGGCCCACACTGTTTATTTCATGATCATATATATTGACTCTTCCGTCCTAGTTATGCTTTATTTTATTCTAAAATAATGAAATCTATTTTTAACATTAAAAATTAATATAGTCATATTTTTTTCATTCTGAATGCTAGAATGAATGACAATGCAATTATCTAGTCATTTCCTTTTGATCCTTGTACATTGATGCTTGCCTGGCAATGTGTACTATTAGAGTAATTGACTTGTATAAGGTAGTTATTTAATTTGCTTTATGTCCTGAAATTGGAAAATTATGATTTCCTATCTCCAATGTCAAAGATGATTTTATCGAAGCCATTAGAGCAGTAACCTCTGCATTTCATACCAAGCCTACAGGAAATCCAAAGCCAAGCATTTCCTTTTCTTTCCGCCTATTACAAAGTGGTTCTAGCTTTTAGCTTCACAACAGCACAGAAAAAAGCTTCAGTGCTCTGGGAGATAATAAATCTAATGGCCCTGAAATAGGACCCGCAAGGATACAAATGTTTTCAGAGCCTATAAAGCAGACTGTAATCTCAATCTGTTCTAGGGCAGTGAGAGCTAAAAAGTAATTCTGGGCATTAATGTTATCTTCTTGATGCCAGCTAGGAACATGTAGCAACACAGCAGGAAGAAATCAGATGATCAGATGATATATATGAGGTTATATAAATAAATAAATATATACATATATATATATATATATGCATTACAACTCCAGTCCTGCTTGGCTCCAGTCCTGCATTACAACTCCAGTCCTGCTTGGCTCCAGTCCTGCATTACAACTCCAGTCCTGCTTGGCTCCAGTCCTGCATTACAACTCCAGTCCTGCTTGGCTCCAGTCCTGCATTACAACTCCAGTCCTGCTTGGCTCCAGTCCTGCATTACAACTCCAGTCCTGCTTGGCTCCAGTCCTGCATTACAACTCCAGTCCTGCTTGGCTCCAGTCCTGCATTACAACTCCAGTCCTGCTTGGCTCCAGTCCTGCATTACAACTCCAGTCCTGCTTGGCTCCAGTCCTGCATTACAACTCCAGTCCTGCTTGGCTCCAGTCCTGCATTACAACTCCAGTCCTGCTTGGCTCCAGTCCTGCATTACAACTCCAGTCCTGCTTGGCTCCAGTCCTGCATTACAACTCCAGTCCTGCTTGGCTCCAGTCCTGCATTACAACTCCAGTCCTGCTTGGCTCCAGTCCTGCATTACAACTCCAGTCCTGCTTGGCTCCAGTCCTGCATTACAACTCCAGTCCTGCTTGGCTCCAGTCCTGCATTACAACTCCAGTCCTGCTTGGCTCCAGTCCTGCATTACAACTCCAGTCCTGCTTGGCTCCAGTCCTGCATTACAACTCCAGTCCTGCTTGGCTCCAGTCCTGCATTACAACTCCAGTCCTGCTTGGCTCCAGTCCTGCATTACAACTCCAGTCCTGCTTGGCTCCAGTCCTGCATTACAACTCCAGTCCTGCTTGGCTCCAGTCCTGCATTACAACTCCAGTCCTGCTTGGCTCCAGTCCTGCATTACAACTCCAGTCCTGCTTGGCTCCAGTCCTGCATTACAACTCCAGTCCTGCTTGGCTCCAGTCCTGCATTACAACTCCAGTCCTGCTTGGCTCCAGTCCTGCATTACAACTCCAGTCCTGCTTGGCTCCAGTCCTGCATTACAACTCCAGTCCTGCTTGGCTCCAGTCCTGCATTACAACTCCAGTCCTGCTTGGCTCCAGTCCTGCATTACAACTCCAGTCCTGCTTGGCTCCAGTCCTGCATTACAACTCCAGTCCTGCTTGGCTCCAGTCCTGCATTACAACTCCAGTCCTGCTTGGCTCCAGTCCTGCATTACAACTCCAGTCCTGCTTGGCTCCAGTCCTGCATTACAACTCCAGTCCTGCTTGGCTCCAGTCCTGCATTACAACTCCAGTCCTGCTTGGCTCCAGTCCTGCATTACAACTCCAGTCCTGCTTGGCTCCAGTCCTGCATTACAACTCCAGTCCTGCTTGGCTCCAGTCCTGCATTACAACTCCAGTCCTGCTTGGCTCCAGTCCTGCATTACAACTCCAGTCCTGCTTGGCTCCAGTCCTGCATTACAACTCCAGTCCTGCTTGGCTCCAGTCCTGCATTACAACTCCAGTCCTGCTTGGCTCCAGTCCTGCATTACAACTCCAGTCCTGCTTGGCTCCAGTCCTGCATTACAACTCCAGTCCTGCTTGGCTCCAGTCCTGCATTACAACTCCAGTCCTGCTTGGCTCCAGTCCTGCATTACAACTCCAGTCCTGCTTGGCTCCAGTCCTGCATTACAACTCCAGTCCTGCTTGGCTCCAGTCCTGCATTACAACTCCAGTCCTGCTTGGCTCCAGTCCTGCATTACAACTCCAGTCCTGCTTGGCTCCAGTCCTGCATTACAACTCCAGTCCTGCTTGGCTCCAGTCCTGCATTACAACTCCAGTCCTGCTTGGCTCCAGTCCTGCATTACAACTCCAGTCCTGCTTGGCTCCAGTCCTGCATTACAACTCCAGTCCTGCTTGGCTCCAGTCCTGCATTACAACTCCAGTCCTGCTTGGCTCCAGTCCTGCATTACAACTCCAGTCCTGCTTGGCTCCAGTCCTGCATTACAACTCCAGTCCTGCTTGGCTCCAGTCCTGCATTACAACTCCAGTCCTGCTTGGCTCCAGTCCTGCATTACAACTCCAGTCCTGCTTGGCTCCAGTCCTGCATTACAACTCCAGTCCTGCTTGGCTCCAGTCCTGCATTACAACTCCAGTCCTGCTTGGCTCCAGTCCTGCATTACAACTCCAGTCCTGCTTGGCTCCAGTCCTGCATTACAACTCCAGTCCTGCTTGGCTCCAGTCCTGCATTACAACTCCAGTCCTGCTTGGCTCCAGTCCTGCATTACAACTCCAGTCCTGCTTGGCTCCAGTCCTGCATTACAACTTCAGTCCTGCTTAACTCCAGTCCTGCCTTAAGACTCCAGCTTTGCTTTAAGGACTTTGAACTTTACACTAGGACTCCTGCTTGCTCTAGTTCCGCCAAACTATATTCCTGGTTCACAGACTATCTTACTCCAGGTCTACAGACTATCATACTCCTGGGCACGTTAGTATTGGACTATTTGCTCTTATTGTCTAACGCTGCCTTGTCCTACCTGGTTATACTCACTGTATGCATTCCTCATATATTAAACCAGCCAGCTTCCATTTTACGCCTGCTCCTCTGTCTCACTCCCTGGAACCCGTAATCGATCCCACTAAATCATTGAACGTGACAATCGGGACCTATACCTAGCTGGAAACTGTCCCGTTTATTGGATACCTTCAGCTGTGAACAAAAATCTTTCTAGTGTGTGGCCAGCTTTAGTTGTAGTTAATTCCCTAACATATACCCGTTCCAAGGGCCTTATTCACTAAGGACGATATTTTAGTGAAAAATCGCATCGCGGGGCATCACGCGATATTGACGCGAATTAATTTTTTTTTTGTCCAAATTCACTAACACGCGATATCGATGCGATTTTTTCAAACACAGGCGATGTGCCGCCATGTTTTTAGGGCTTAATCGCGGTGATTTTAATCAAGAATTCACCGCGATTAGCCCTTTAACTAATGGCGGCATATCGCGTGTATTAAAAAAATCCAAAGTTCTGCATGTCTGCAACGTGTAGGCATGCTGTAGTCATTGAATTACAAGGATCAGCAAAGGTGATCCTTGTAATTATTTGTTTACAGCATGGCTACACTTGTAGTCATGCCGAACTGCGTGTCCAGTGTGTGAAAAAAAAAAAAATTCTACAAAGACATTAACCCTTTCATGAATTTAATAAAGTGTTACATATGTCATAAAAATAGTAAACCTAACTAACATTACCCCCTACGTGTATGCACTTACCTTAGGAGGTCATCTCTCCTAATCTAAGTGTATGACATAAACTGTTACATGTGTATAAAATTAAGAAATTTTTTTTTAAACTCACCATTAGATGTCCGCATCTTGGGAGCCTTCAAAACTTCTTAAAATGTAGAATTCTTCTCTTTTCTTGCTTCTGTAAAATTCTTCCGTGCAGGAGCTGAAGCTGAAGCAGAAACCTTGTCACCTTGATCGCAATATATCCTCCCACCAGTAGGGGTCTTGGATTCAATTCAGAAGGTGACGAAATTTACAGTAGAGCAGTATTGTTAATTTTGTCAGCTTTAGAAACCGTGATTTTCGGACCCGCGATTAAAAAATTACTAAAATCACGTGATTTTTAGCTTAGTGAATCGCCTTTGGCGATTTTGAAGGTCAAAATCACGTGATTTTAGTAAAATCACATTTAGTGAATGAGGCCCCAAATGAATTTGCTAAATCATAGAAGTATATATCTAATGAACACAGAAGGCTAGAAAAAGTTAAAAATCATGAGAATATTTGATTGATTGTATGTCAATTAACAAGTATTTTGGACTTTAGTTTAGAATGGCTTCCAGTAGCAGTGGTTAAACTCTCTTCCTTGATTCACACAGTGTATATCCCTCAGGGGCTCTACTATCAGTCAGAAACAATGCATTTGAGTATGCTTCATCACTGCCATCTTGATGCTGTATTTTGATTGCCAGGGCAATAAATTAAATAAATTGTAAGCCAAAACTATCGCCCAGATGATCATGTAATCACAATAAATAAAAAAAGGACAGCTCCTTTGTCTTTCAAACCTGGGTGTACCTATAGTATGGATACCAGCAACAACTGCAGCCACGATGATTATTGAATGTCAAATTGTTTACCTCTGATTGATACTTGGTTTTGACCATGCTCTTTGATTATACATTGACATGCTTCCATCTGCCATCTTAGCTTGGAGGCTGACCCAGCTCACTGTTTGTTAAACTTCTATTTCTATTATATAAAGCTAATAACAAATGAGATTTTTTTTAAATTCTCAGTATACATGATAAGTTAGATCAACTGCATATGCTTTGTGATGTTTGCTGGTGTCATTATTTAACATCTTAAATATATAATCAATCAGTTCTCGTCCTCATAAATACAAGCACTACATGATCTGGTCTGAATAACAATATCAATTTGATACAAGCAGTCTTTGCAGATGGCACAATAAGCATTACAAAAAATGTGACACTAGTAATTTGTTACTCACATTGTATTTCTCAAACTAAACCTGAGCACTGGAATTATCCTGTTAAATCATTATTTCTACAAGACATTTGCTCTACTTAGAGGTTGGATGTAGCATGACACGCCTCCCCCTCCCATTTTCCTGCCTGCATATTGTGATATATACACTCTGATCCTGCTACCTGACGCCTACAAGATGTTGTCTTTAAGTTGCTGAATTTATCCAGCTGGAGAATAATCTCATCCGTGGGCGGCACTGATTGTGATGTTGCAAGTGCCAGGAAGATAGGTATCCAGGCATGGCACAAAGTGATAACTTAATTATCCACCACTGAGATTGCTGCTTCAGTGGAATAAGGAAAAGCAGCTAAGAAAAAAATGAATCATCAGATGAACTCAACACTGTCTATGGAATAAGACCACAAAGACAAAAAAATAAGGTCATAAACTAAAAGGTTCATATTTGTTTATTCTAGTGCAGTGCAGCAGCAGTGGGAATCCAGTGCCAAGAGGCCACTCCCCTTGCCCAGATGAACTATAATTTACATGCTTCCCTCTTCCCGCTAATATTCGCTAGTGCTCTATCCATCTCCGCCATAGGAAAGCATATGGAAACACTTTCAGTACAGACGTCTGCATCCAAAAGATCTAAATCCATATTGGAAGTGCAAGCCATGCAAAATGGGGTCAAAATAACAATTTTTGTGAGTCTGGATCCAGTCCTAAGTTATGGAGAAAGAGTATTTTAGGGACAAGGTATATTACAAAGATAATGTATATACAGTATTTATTACAAAGTTCTATATCATAATTAAGTGACTTAAAATGTTTAGAAAACTAAGTCCCATACACTTCCTTTTCAATGTCCCCATTGCCCATTGTATTGGGGGCAAGGAAGACTTGTCACAGGGCAAGTAGCATACCAGGGCTGGATTATCCACAAGGCAACCTAGGCACCTGCCTAGGGCCTGGCGAGCCCCAGGGCCCTAGGATCTTACACTGTTAAGCACCCTTATCATATGAGAGCTGTCATTTCCGACATGCAGGATCCCTTGGGGGGCCCCAAACCGGCATCTTGCCTAGAGCCCCATGAGGTTTAAATCCATCTCTATAGCATGCCATGGCTCTGTTGATGATTCTGCCAGTAAAATTTCTCTAAAGCTCCTTTCCACAGCGTCCTCATTGTATGTAAGACAGTGTGGAAATGGGTAGGTAGGGTAGTAGAATTGGAGGCCGGTGCGTGCAAGGGGAGTGGTTTAAACTCACATGCGCGATTATCTGGATAATTATGGGATTTGGTTATGTATCTGGTTTATAGTTGTTTTGACATCTGCAACAGACACAGAGGTGTAGATCCAGAACTACGTGTGCCGTACGTTTATTTGCGGAGCGTATTTTCGTGCACGTAAGTTCGCTACACTCCCCTCGGCACACCCCTTGCACGGACGTACTTTGTCAAGATACGCTGCCCAAACCCCACCTTAATTTTGTGAAGATACGCTGCCCAAACCCTACCTTAACTTTTTCACACGTAACTGCATACGTTAGCTAACGGACGTATAGACTACGTGAACGTACGCAGCTTAGCACGCCCATACTGTACACTTTAAATATCACCCCCCGCCTCCTTCACGTAATTCAGACGTATTTTGGATGAACGTAAATTTGGCACGCCCACACGTAAGTATTTACGTGAGACATACGTGAATCCCCCATACTTTCACAATTACGCTACGTGAAAGTGCGTATTTTCTACGGTGCGCATGCGCAGTGCGTTCGAATCTGCGAATTTACGTCTCCGCCACGCGTAAAATCACGGGGAAGCGTAGTTCTGGATCAGGCCCAGTGTGACTGACATAATAGCAGATGTTATACAGCCTAATTGCAGTTGTATCGGTGCTAAACTGCTTCACATTCCAAATATTACTATAGGGAACAGGTACTTATAGTGAATGGCCATATTTCGCCAAAGTATCTGTTCCCAATAGTGAAATTTGTACCCCCGGCATAGGCTGCGGCAGACCGTGACAGGCTGCTTAGATGGGCTGTGTTGGGCTATGGGGATGTGCTGATAGAAGGGGAAGGTTAGGGTTAGGCTGCGGGACTTGGAAGGTTAGGGTTAGAGTTAGGGTTAGGCTGCAGGAATTGGAAGGTTAGGATTAGGGTTAGAGTTAGGGTTAGGCTGAAGTACTTGGAAGGTTAGGATTAGGGTTAGAGTTAGGGTTAGACTGCAGGACTTGGAAGGTTAGGATTAGAGTTAGAGTTAGGGTTAGGCTGAAGTACTTGGAAGGTTAGGATTAGGGTTAGTGTTAGGGTTAGGCTGCAGGACTTGGAAGGTTAGGATTAGGGTTAGAGTTAGGATTAGGCTGCAGGAATTGGAAGATTAGGGTTAGAGTTAGGGTTAGGCTGCGTGACTTGGAAGGTTAGGATTAGGGTTAGAGTTAGGGTTAGGCTGAAGTACTTGGAAGGTTAGGATTAGGGTTAGAGTTAGGGATAGGCTGCAGGACTTGGAAGGTTAGGATTAGGGTTAGAGTTAGGATTAGGCTGCAGGAATTGGAAGATTAGGATTAGGGTTAGAGTTAGGGTTAGGCTGCAGGACTTGGAAGGTTAGGATTAGAGTTAGAGTTAGGATTAGGCTGCAGGAATTGGAAGATTAAGGTTAGAGTTAGGGTTAGGCTGCGTGACTTGGAAGGTTAGGATTAGGGTTAGAGTTAGGGTTAGTACCTAGGCCGTCTGTCGATGTCTTTCTCCTGCCAGGCCCACAATATGTCCTCAAGGAGATGCCACTCGCAGTAGTGGCAGCCCCCTGTTCATCTTCCACTGCATGGCTCCTCTCTGCATACTGGTGCCAAACACCGGCGTTCTCCGGTGCATGGGCGCCACCATATTGGATTGCCTCACATGATACGCCTCAACCAACTAGATCCCAGCCCAGGAAACCACATGATTCAATCATCCAATCTGTGACCAGGACACGCTATTTAAGTCCAGAGCACTGATCAATCAATACCAGAACAACTTGGTCATTCAACCATTCTGGTTCCTG
>WWET01000126.1:827461-842203 GCA_011038615.1 Limnodynastes dumerilii | reverse complement strand
CACAATGCATCATGGATCTGGATTCAGAGTATGGAAACATGAGGAAAACAGGAGGACAGTTACCCCTGACCAAAACTATGTTGAATTACAGGGGAGGAACATTTCATTGTTGCAAAGTATTAGAGTTAAAAGGTGATGTTTCCTGGCCCTAAATAACAGTTTAAAAGTAAAGCTGGGATAAACATGGACTAAATCCAGACTTACTACAAGGGGGCCCTTTTGGAAGGTGGGTCTGGATCTAGAATTGCTTTCTGGATGGCGAGGCAGTACCTTTCACTTCTGCAGAAATCAGAAATGATCTGTGGTCCATATTTTGACAATATACTGTATTATGTAGTTTCTCTCTTTACTCAAAAATCAGGAAGGAGATACTAAATATAATAGGATAAATAATCCTTCATAGGAAACAGAAATTGAGGGAGAGAGAGAGATTGTATACAAATGAGATTTACACACTACTATCTCTATTACAATGGTGCCTTCCTCTCTACCTAGATCCTTGGAGGTTGGTACCTGCTGATTTGCCAAATGCTTCTCGCTTTCTATTAACACACAAACAAGAGAGCCCAAACCATCTAGGAATATTACATCAATGGAACCAGTCTATAAATCTAACTATAACTATTTTTACTATGCAAATAATAAAGTGGATAACCACCAGATTCTTAAGACTAAAATACTGCAAGATGCTGTAAAATACAAAAAAATATGACCCAATATATACTGGCTTCTTGTATACTTCGTAGAGGCGGAACTACCATTGGTGCAACAGGTGCAACGGCACCGGGGCCCATGCTGATACAAGGGCCCACAGCCGTCATCACCGCCGAAGCTCGCCACTGGGTTACCTGGGATATCATCAGGGCCGAAGCAGATTTCTTGCACTTGGGCCCACAACTTGCTAGTTCCGCCTCTGATACTTCGTGTAGTTTCTCTAAAGAAAACGCAGAGGGCTCTCCTGGTTAAGATTATATAAGTACCTGAGCTGTAGGGTAAGCACTCAGTGATTGGAAACGCATGAGTGATAGAAATGCATAGCAACATTATTCCAGTGGGATTGCAAACATCAATATTTCCACTCTGCTTCTATATAGTCCCTGTAACTAAGAAATCTTATTATGACACGCTATAACATTCCAGTCAGCATTAAGGTTATATTATGTATGGTTGCAGAGTGAGGTTTGCGTAGATGTACCACAGTGGATATTGAAAGGTTTACTGGAATGGTAAAGAAAGACATGCAGTGCTGAGCGATAAGAACTAGAACTATTATTATTATTATAATTCTTATTAATGTTTATTTATAAGGTGCTACGCGTATCTGCAGCGCAATAAGCAAAGCTAATAGTTACATACACAATGAAATAATTAACAGAGGGTATAAAAACATGAATAAGGAATACAATACATGTACAAAGCAAAAATAAAATACATTACAAAAATAGCGGAACAATATGTAAGGAAAATAAAGATGCTGGATATGTGTATAGGAGCAGATGAATAAGGAGAGAGATAGGCCCGGATTCACAGCACCGGACGTATGCGCATGCGTAGTAACTATTTTAAGTATCGCTTCGTTACATGGTTTGCGTATATCTGGTCTTTAAGACCGCATATAAGTAATGTACGTAACAAAACGATATATAGATTACGTAAAATGGTTACTACGCATGCGCATAGCTATATAGCTTTACGGACGTATGAGTCATACATCCGGTGCTGTGAATCCGGGCCATATAAAGTAGAGAGAAAAAGGTAGGAAGTGATGAGGACAAGGTAAAGGGGTGATGACAGGAGGGAGGAGGACCCTGCTCATAAGAAGTAACATGCTAAGTGAGAGAGGGTGAACAAACAGTAGACACAGTGATGAAGATGGGGAACTAGAAGTATATCAATTGGTTCATGAATATTATAATAAACTTGTGGTTGCTCAGTGATTGGCAATATGAATTATCTTACAGACAGCATGACGCAGAGCTCCTATCATTCAAAAATTAATATATTACTTTAATAATTGGTTTAAACAATAAATTTCAAGGACAGTGATGACTGTATATATTACTATATCAAGTACTTCAAATTATAGCAAACAAATATGGCAACTGAAAAGAAAAGGGCTGGAATCACAGTTAACAAGCCCAAAGGGACACATGTTGCCCAACACTGCTTTAGCCTAAGTCTCAGGTGTTAGGTGATAGAGGGCATGACGCAGAGTGCATTTAATGCCCACTGTGGTACATTTTGGGGTGTGGGGCTCTGGTCCGAATGGCCGATTTTCGAATCGGCCATTCCTCCCCAGCCAGTTGCAAACTGGCTGGGTTTTCGATTGCTTATGCCTTGAGGAGGCATTGCAATCGATCCACGGAGCACCAAGCTCTCGGTGCTCCGAAAAGTGTAAAAAAAAGTCCCCCCACTCCTTTCCCTAATTCTTACCCTAACCATCCCCTCTCACTACCCTAACCCTCCTTCCTGGCAGCCTGACCCTAATCCTCCTTCCTGGCAGTCTGACCCTAACCCACCATCTCCCGCAGCCTGACCCTAACCCTCCCTCCCCTGCAGCCTGACCCTAATCCTGGAGAAAGACTTTACTCACCTGTCCCCTCGGTCCGGAGAGAGGCGGCGGAGTTATCTGTTCTTTCTGAAAGTGAATGGGTGAGTATGACGAACTTACAACCGTACATTTTGTAATTATGTAAGACCAACCGGACAATAAAGCACGTCGTCTCACTCACGGTTAGTTGAACGGTCAGTCTATTTCTATGCTTCCGGAACGAACGAGCCAATCTTCCGAATGTGGCGCAGTCACCGTACCGACCTGAAATGAGAATAACCGTTAGTGCAGGGTCAAACTGAGCTTGGTGGGAGAGAACGGGAAAGGGGAATGTTTGAGCGCCTCACTAGGAGGAAGTGCGTGACTTCACTCCCTGGCTGGAGGTTGACTCAATTTACTCTGGCCTAGGTACGGGGGTCGGCGTGGGTCTCCATTGCCCACCACTAGAAGGCCTGAGACCCACCCTTCTCCCTCCTGCTGCGGGGGCCTTACAGGAGAAGATACAGGTATACTTACCGTGGGACAGCAACGTTGCAGGAGACGGCAGCGCGGCTGAGGTGATTCCTGACAGGAGCTGTGGACACGAGTACAGCAATACAACACAATAACCGTGGCTTAAGGCCAAAACTAATTTATGCTAGAATAGCAATATAACTAACACTATAACAACAGACTGTTAACCGAGGTCTAGGTAACTGTAACCCAACAGGGATTAACAAGGTTGCTGCACCAACGTCACTCTGCCTCTCCTATAGAAAGAGGTCAGGCTCCTGTCTCTCCCTGCCTATCTCATTGTCCCTGTATCTCTCCTGATCTCACTCACACTCACACACACCCAGAGTGTAATCACTCCTATCAACCCCCAATATTCACACTCCCTGGTGGTCTAGTGGGACTCTGCCCAGTACCTGTCACCCCAGGGGTCAGTGGGGTGATAGTGGCCTCTGTGGCCTCCGTGCTGCTCCAACCCTGGTGGTCTAGTAGGGTGTCAGACACCTCTGGAGACTCCGTGCTGGGACAATCCTGGTGATCTAGACAGGATTTAAACTGCTGCCACCGCTGCTGGGTACTGGTAAGCCAGGGCCTGAAGAAAGCACCGAGAGTTACGATGAGTAACATCTGCCACGCACATGCAAAATTAAATTGGTTATTGTTATTAAGTCTGTATAAGGCCCTTTGGGCCTGATCCAGACCTACGCCGATGTGCTGTGCTTACTAAAAAGCGTATCGGCATTCACTTTCCCCGACACTCCCCCTGTGCGGGCGTATGGCCCCTTCCTTACGCCAGCTGAAGGCTACCCTAACTTCAGCCAGTGTAAGGAAGGGCCTAGCCCGCCCTCCCACCCTCATTAAACTAGCTCCCCCCGTCCACCTACACTAACCCTACGGCGACGCTGGGCAACATCTGCCCGGCGCATGCGCAGATGGGCTTTTCAGCCGATCTTACGCCCGCCGTCCTAGTGATGGTGGGCATAGGTCTGGATCAGGCCCTTTGTGTCTAAAGGCCAGATTTACTAAGCTGCGGGTTTGGAAAAGTGGAGATGTTGCCCATAGCAACCAAACAAATTCTAGCTGACATTCTCTAGTATGCAATAGAAAAGTGAGAGCTAGAATCTGATTGTTTACTATGGGCAATGTCTTATTTTTATATTATTTCTTAGACTTCTATTTATAGTACTCAGCACGTGTATATTGCAGGCTACTTTGTCTAGGTTTATTTTTATTCTTCTGAAATCAAGCATTTGGAAACCACTCTAAAAATTCCTGCAATAGCCACTGCAATGTAGTGCTGAACATAAGTGCGAACAGTTTACAGGTAACTACCGGCTTTCTCAGCACTCTACTATTTACAAAGCTATTGTGCATATGCGTTTTGCTGCATACGGGTAATATTTATTTAGTAACAGGTTTTTATATAGCGCCAGCAAATCACATAGCGCTTTACCATTTTAACAATCATTATAATAAGACTGGGTGGTAACAGACAGACTTGGTAGGTAAGAGGGCCTTGTCCACAAGATTACACTTTATAGGACATTTGTTACGTGCCACCGCGCTCACACGGTGGCTCGCAGTGTGTGGTCCCGGTGCACTCCTAGCACCAGGATCCACACTCGCTCATTGGTGACAGCGCCACGTGTCCTGGCTGCTAGGCAGGCAGGACGCTTTCTGTCTCTTCGCACCGACACGGCACACGTCTCCTGTCTAACGTCCTGGTTGCCTAGCAGCCAGGACGCTTCTTTCTCTATGCGCGCACTGCGATCAGCTGGCTCTTTCTCTCCTATCATGTCAGGGGGCTGGTCCACTCCTTCTCATTCTGATTGGCCAGTCCTCCTGTAAATAGCCAGCACTGCCAGCCCTCCAGTGCTGGTTTTAACGTTCTCCACATTCCCAGTTGTTTCTGCCTTGTGCACTTTTCTCTCTTTGCCCTTTGATCTTGTCTCTTGTCCTTTTGCCTTGCTCTTGCCCCTTGTTCTCAGCTCTTTGCCCCTTAGTCCTTTTGCTCTGCCTCTTTTGCTTACTTGAGTACCCCTTTGGTCCTGCCTTGTTCCTTGCCCTTAACCCCGTGTTTACCAGTTCCCTCTCTAACTCTCTCCTTGGTGTTTTCTCCTTGCATATTACCCTAGTTCTCCCCTGTGCGCCTGTGTTTGTTACCCCTTCGGGGGTACCGCTGTTTGCCTGCGTGAGTGTGAGCCCTAGTTAGTCCTGTCCGTCCAGTCCGTCCTTGTCTACCCCTTGGTCCATTGTCTAGTTTGGTGTTTCTTGTTGTTCTCCATTGGTCAGTTCCTTCTTACTAGTCTGTCCCCGCTTTTCTGTTTATTCTGTACTGTTGTCCCTCTTTTTATGAGTCTGGTTCAAGGGATCGCGACCTGTCGTTGGGGCGCAGCCAATTCCAACCCCACCAACAGGGGCAATGGTGAATACCACCTGATGACAAAGACTATTCTGGTAAGTTCTTTATTTCTTCTTACAACATTAAGGATTGATAAATAAGGACAAGTGCTATATAGCACACAATAGAACAGCCAGCATGTAAAGTAAAAGTGCTCTGAATGATCCAGTAACAGAATTGTTAGTAGCAGGACTGAGGGTAATTTTAATAATTTAACAGAAAGGTAAACCAGATAGCAAAGAGGTTGTAAACGGGGTTGACAACTATTAAGCAGTGGGTTGTGCAAGTTGATAAGGTTGTCTAAAGAACAAGGGAGCACTTGAAAGTTTAGAGAGTAGAGGATAGTTTTAATGGGTGAGGAAGGTTATTCCAAAGAGTAGGTGCAGCACAGGAGAAGTCCTGTAGCCAGGAATCAGAGCATTTGTTTAGAGTAGAGGAGAGAAGTATAGTAAATCGGCAACCAATGTAGAGATTGATAGAGTGTGGGAGTCCACTGAGAAGAGCATTGCAATAATCAATGCGAGAGATGATTTGTTCATGAATGAGAGTTTTAGCTGTGTCTTATGTGAGATATTTGCGTATTCTGTAAAAGTTTTTTGATGTATGTTACAGGATTTAAAAACAGTTTGTATATGAGGAACAAAGGAAGGTTCACAGTCAAGGGTGGTATCTAAGCATCAAACTTTGTGAGTAGGGATTATATCATTGTTGTCAACAGAGATGGAGAGACCGGTGGGTGACTCTTATTGGAAGGTGGAAATATTATTAGCTCTGTATTTGAAAGATTGAGATGGTGGAAGGACATCCAGGATGAAATGACAGAGAGACATTCAGTTATATGGGCCAATACAGTTGGTGAGAGAACAGACGAGGATAGGTACATTTGTGTATCATCTGCATACAGATGATACTGAAAGCCAAATTACTGTATTAGTTGTCCAGGGGAAGTGGTATAGATAGAGAAAAGAAATGGACCCAACACTGAGCCTTGCGGTACTCCAACAGATAGGGGAAGAGTAGAGGAGGTGGATCCAGAAAAGCAAACACTGAAAAAGTTATTAGATAAGTAGGATGTGAACCAGGAAAGAGCCTGAAAAGAGCCAGGAAAGAGCATGTTCTGTATACCTAGGAATTGTAACATTTGTATGAGAAGACAGTGTCAAAAGAAGCAGAAAGATCCAGTGGGATTAAAAGAGTAGTGACCTTTAGATTTAGCAGTGATTAAGTCGTTGACCACCTTGGTCAGTGCAGTTTCAGTTTAGTGTTTAGAATGAAAGCCAGACTGAAGAAGATCCAGAAGATTGTGTGAGGAGAGGAAGTGAGTGAGGTGAGTTTAGGCAATTCTCTCGATCAACTTTGAGGGGCATGGGAGCTGGGAAATAGTACGATAATTAGAGGGAGAGTTCGGGTCAGAGTTTTGTTTTTTCAGAATTGGAGTGATTAGATCATGCTTGAATAAAGACAGGAAGATACCAGTAGAGAGAGAAAGTTTGCAGATAGTAGTTAGGGTTGGAATCAACTGACTTGTAAAGGCACAGGATCAAAAGGACAAATAGCAGAATAAGAAGATAAGAAAAAAGCAGATACTTCCTCTTCATCTGTGGGTTGGAATGCGGACATGATGCCAGAATGTGGAGGAAAGGGGCTGGGCAGTATGTTAGTTGATGAGGTGTTTGGAGGATGACAATTCCTGGCTGATCTTTGTCCTTAAAGTACAATGTAAGATCTTGGGCACAGATGGAAGTTGGTGGATTTTGTACAGAAGGGCTCAGTAGGGAGTTAAATGTACAAGAGAGGCGCTTGGGTTTAGAAGCCTGAGTAGAAATGAAATATGGCCCTGAGTGATTTGAGTGGGATTGTTTGGCATTGTCCTTAAGTGTGATAAGTGTTAGTGTAAGTTGAAAGGTCTTGGGTAGCATGAGATACATGCCAGCGACGCTCTGCTTTGCGGAATTGTTTTCTAAGGTTTCCTGTTTCTCTGGATCCGGCCCCATAGCTGCAGAACACATCTACATTTTGTTATTGTGCTGTTATGTGACTGTATGCAACCTAATGTACTGGAGTACAAGGGCGGAAGTTGACCAGTCCAGGCCCCATTACAAGAAGGCAGGGCCTGAGTCTGAATGTGGTGGGGGAAAGGCCCTGTCTGTCGGATGATGGCAGCTTAGAATAGCACTCAGCATTGCATGTAATAGTGTTAAGTACTGTTTAGAAATTCATTGCTTGCAACTCTAAAAACACTTCACTGGATCCAGAATTGTCTTACTTTAACTTTTAAAATCAATCCTTACTTAAAATGAGAACGGATCAAAAGCCTGGATAGGTCGGTGTGTGAGCCACGCCTATACTGTAATATTAGCATAAATCCAACCTCCCACTAGTGCTTGCACCTCTCTACCCTCATCATGACAAACAGTACAGAAGTCTGAATTGAGAGGACAGGGCATGCACAATCGCAAACAGCTATCATTTTTCTATCCTAGTGATTCATCTAGATCCGGTCCACTGACTTATCTTACAAGGCATAACCAACATGCTGGTAAGCCTTTCACCTTTGGTTCGGTTTTATTTTTCAGTTTATTTGCATGGTTTTTATTTGTTGTTTTTTTTAATACGTACGTGTTTTGTTATATCCAGGCCATTGGGCTTTATACATGCTGGTCTCGTTTAGCTCTCCGAGGAATGAAGTAATATTCTATGGGTCATTTACTAATTTAATCATCTCCCAAAATAGATAAAGTATCAGATTCATGTAAGCTTTAATTAAATCTGCCTAAAATGGAAAGCATCTCAGGGATTTAGCAATTTGGATCTGACACCAAAAATTAGCTTACTTTCCACTCTCTTTTCAGACTGTTTCATAGTGATTGCTAAGGGTTCAAGGGCAATGGCAAAAAGTAACAAACCTTGGGACTGATCCAGAACAACGCATCGCAGCGTATTTACGCGTGGCGGAGACGTAAAATCGCCTATTTCTAAGTACTGCGCAAGCGCACCATAGAAAATACGCTCATTAGCGTAGCGTAATTGTGAACGTATGGGCCATTCGGGTATTTGTCACGTTAATACTTACGTGTGTTCGTGCCAATTTTACGTGAGTCAACAATACGTTTCATTTACGTGAAGTAGGTGGAGGTTTGTATTTAAAGTGTACAGTATGGGCGTGCTAAGTGGCGTACGTTCACGTAGTCTATACGTCCGTTAGCGGACGTACGCTGTTACATGAAAAAAAGTTAAGGTAAGGTTTGGAAAGCGGAACTTGGTGAAATACGTACATTCAAGGGGTGTGTCTAGGGGAGTGTATAGAACATATACGCGTGCGAAAATACGTTACGCGTGGAAACGTATTGCACACGTAGTTCTGGATCTACCCCCTTGTCTCCTTAAATTTGGAAGGCTGTTGAAAGGTATTCATTTCCTGACACTTCTGTGTAGGGTTTAGCATATAATGTCTGTAAGGAACTGGAGACTTCAACATGGAAACCAAATCTGCAAAGGGACTAAAACAAGTAATCCCTTGTAACTAGATCAAATACTTTTTTGGCATCCAATGAAATTATCAAGTTCAGATCAGTTTCTCAAGTAAATTATAGATGTTGAATAGTTGTCACAACTGCTGCGTGTATACCCCACAACAAACCATTTTAGCTTCAGTTTTTGTAAGATAGCAAGATATTCTTCATCCTCTCAGTTAAAATTTTTAACACCATGATTAATACTGTATTAAAATAAGAAAGAATTCTTTAAAATGTACAAAAATAGAATATAAGGCTCTGCAGAGTATTACATATTGCAGGGTTGCCAACTCTCAGAATATTCGTGAGACTTCTGAAAATTTGGGCACATCTCCCAGTATCATGGGAGAGCCGGCAAATCTCCGGAAAGTCCCAACCCCCTGGCTCTCATTATAGCAATCTCTAGTGTTATTAGGGATGGGTGTGACTTGATGACATCATCAAGCCCCACCCACCCCGTGAAACACTATGAATTACAATAGTGTTTGACAGGTGGTGGGGTTTAATGATATGATTTGCATAAATCGCGTCATTAATTCCTGCCCCCCATACCAGCATCTATTTCTTCCTTCTGAGATCTCCCGGAGGGTAGAAATAGAGAGTAGGCAACACTAACATATTGGGGCTGCTCCAGTATTTGAGAGTAAGGGCAAAGCAGGTGGATGTGTAGAGCTGAGCAAAACCATGCTGCAATGTAAAGTGTGAAAATGAATTTAACATTGCTTGCATGTAGGGAAGATATTAAGCTTTTGCACATGGTAATCAAATACTGCATACAGCACATGAGCAGACAGCTGACGGTGTTTGGCAGATTAAACAGTACTGAGCGCTGTTTATAAGTAACTTCCCAGCACCTGACAGCTTAGTGTTGTTCGCTGGAAAGTTAATTCTAAACAATACTCAGTGCTGACTGAAGGCCAGATTCCAAGCTTGCGTAAGTTCCCTTGACAGTAAAATGCGCACACCAGATCGTTTAGACAGGCGATCTGGTGCAGGCATGAGTAATATGGCTGTGTACCAGGGTGTGGAGTTTAACTATGGGTGGCATCTTGCAATCTCACAGCAGCTTATTAGGAGGCCAGAGCTCAGTCTGTGGTGGGAGTGTGTCGAGTCAAGAGATCCCTGGAAGAGCGAGCTGAAGATGAAGAGCCATATAAGTGGAGCCAGAAGGTTGGAAGGCTGGTCAGAATAAATATATCTGAAGTCTGGCTTTTTTAGGAGAAAAGGCCTACAGAAGCAGAGTGAAGACCAGTGGGATCAATTCCAAAAGAAACTGGATTGGAATCACTGATAGAAGTGGATCAGTCAGCAAAGGATGCATGCAAAACAGCTACACTCAGCCTTCCTTGCCTCCAATCCTGCATGGATTGATGTGGTCCTCATATTCCTTCCTACCACCCCTGATCACATGGTCTGCGTCTGGTAGGTGGCTCAGGTGTCACCAACCTCTTTGGCAACAAGCATTATTGAATGCTCTCCAGGGAAGTAGTCCCACTCCATATACATACCAGCCCTTAAGCAATAAGCAGTGCACCATGGGATCTGACCACACTACTACCAATGATCCCCAAAGCAATCCAGGCTTGGAATGTGCTCCCCTTCCCACTGGATCACCAGGGATCCAGATCTACAACCCGGTGAGTTGTCCCACAGCAGAGCTGTTAATTAAAGGCACCAGGTCCTGTAGTATTACAGGACCTGTTGATAGATAAGGGCAGTAGGCCTTTGCGATAGTTTAGGCACTAGGTTTGGGTATTAGACACTGATTAGTGGTTGCTAGGTTCATGATGGTTAATGGGCACTAGGTTTCATGTTGGACAGCAAGTGCTAGGCCTTGTCAATGTGATGCAGACACTAGGCTCTGCATAGGTCGTAGTGGCAGAAGGCAACACGTGTTGGAAGACGGGAAATGGATCTCATGAAGAGGTAAATTGTCTCTTGCAGGTGTATTGGCTGGAGAAGGGGTTGTCTGACAAACAAACAGACAAGAGAAGTGGTGAGTATCAATCCCTGTTTGAGTGTGTGTATCGCCATTCAACCAGAAGGCTTGAAAAGTGCTTACCAGTGCTAAAGTGAGATGATGATTAACTCACCTGCGTCCTAACTTTCCCCATTTCTCCCACAGGTTGTCTGTAGTGTTAAATGAATTATTTCATTATTAACTGTCTTGGATTTTTTTTTTTAGATTAATAAGGAGCATGGCACCTAGAACTAGGACAGGCCACTTATTTCTTTTGTGTTTTTCAGGATCGGGTAGGAACCTTAGGCTGGATGCTTGTATGTTTCAGTCATTAGAGCAGCATTCCACCACCCATTACATACATATAATTACCTTTTTATTATCTAATTGAGATTAATGTATGCACTAGATTATTTCTAACAGCACAGCATAGGTTGTCATATTAGTCTCAATAAGGGGAAGCAAACAGGTTTGATAAAACATACAAATGCTCTTTATATGTGTCTAATGTTAGCCAGTCGATGCTTAACAGTGCTGTTAACACATCTTTGATCACAGCAGAAACTTGTAATGTCTCCATCTGTTAGTCAGAACTTGTTTACTATTCAGTTGACAGCATAAATTAGAAGTTTGTTAATATTTAGTTTGCTATTGGCACAGTGTAAATGATTAATTCAGTAGGTGACAAGACCCTGCTGTTTGAAAAAAAAAAACATGTCCTGTGGTAAGGTTGTCATAGAAACTGTCATGCCTTTTAACCACACACTTTAGTAACCAGTCCTGGTTACATTTATTATGCTACGCATGCTGCATATCTTTCTTGGGTGTTTTTTTTTTTGTACATAGTAATTTTCAGAAAGACCAGACACGTTAATAAACAAGGAGACGTTCAATTGTCAAAGGCCTGTTTTCATTATAAGCAAGCTTTACTATATTAAATCCTTATTGCATATTCTTAGAATGTTATATAGAGGATGTGATGTGATAACATCATATCTCAGGGTAAATAAAAACAGAAATATTTATTATGGGCAAAGCTGGGTGGGGTTCCGTTCGCTGATTTGAAAATTGCATTTTTAAAATATACACAGCCGACAGCTAACTATTGACGGTGTCTATTTTGAAGTTGTCGGTAATCAGAAAGTGACATAAGACCCGACACTGATAGGTTAGTAGACGTAGGCTGCGGGGAGGGGATCTAGTGTAGCAGAGTAGTCTTAAGTTTAGGCTGCGGGTAGGGGATGAAGCGTAAAACAGGAGTCTTAGGGTTAGGCTACAGGGGAAGGTTGTCATGATGGTGGATCACATAACACAGTATCTTTGGAACTGGTGAGGTTTATTGCAGGATGACACAGATGATACAGGAGATGTAACACAAAGTATGCAGATAATGCAGAAATAAGCACAGATAACAGGTAGAAAACACTAGAATACCAGGAATGCAAAGAGTCCAAATGAGTCCACAGGTGTAATATGCAGGTGTAGTTTATCCACAGGAAGTAAGTGTAAAGTCCAATTAAAGTCCAGAGAGTAAGCAGCTTCCTAAAGCAGGGATCCAAAGTGAACAGAGACAAGGATAATCAGATAGCAGGACCATGGCATACAGGAGCATGAAACACAGGAAGCAGATAACAGGCGGCAATGACCCTCACCTTGCTCTAGAATGATGGGATATTTATAACCAGATCACAGGTGTAGGATAACAGGCAATTACACTAATTAGTCCCAGACAGAGTGTTCAACAGCAACTAGTAGAAAAGTTCATAATATGAAACATAAGTCCAGGACTGCCCCTAGAGCCAAGACCAGAAATGGCAGGCCAGGGTGTAACAAAGGTCAGGTCCGGATGTGGGGAAGGAAGAGTTAGGGTGAGGATTAGGATAAGGTTTGAGGTTGGAAAAAAATACATACTATGGGTTCTATGGGTTCCTGCTAGGGATCTTTGATTCCGTGTCTTCAGTGGGGGAGGAACAGTCGCTGGCTGTGGGAAATCGTAAATGTGTTGTTAAAACAGCTCTATCATAAAAGGAACGCTCTCAGCAGTGAACCATACCCACTGGGTGCAAACTGGTGCCAATTATTGTGCAGATTACATGATAAACGACAGTTTAATCCAACATTTTACCAGTGTGTACTGTCCAACGATGCTATGGAATCAGGTGAAAAAGCATTGGATTCCTTGAAGTTGTAGTATCCTCCAAAACAGCATATTAATTGGGACTGGTTAATTTTCATGATCAACAATGTCCTGATGTCAGTTCTTTAAAAGATTCTTCTAACACTTCCCGCTTTCGGTCCGGATTTTGGGCGTGTATATTCACATTTGGACAGAACCAAGGGGTTACGGGAGAGTAAAACACAGATCTTCTGGTAAATTAAGAGTAGTGTGTACAGGGCCACCATCATGGGAAGATAGGCAAGACTTTTTTCCTGGGCCCGAAGTGAGAGGAGGTCTGCTGACGTTTTCTCTCCATCAGCAGGTATCAGTGATATTCTACCACCAATACTTGCTGTTGGAATGGTGCAGGCTGCACAACTCAGGCCGATGTGCAGGGATGTGCCCTATGAGAAGCCAAGGGTGACATCATATAGGGGGTAGAGTAGCACAGCTCATGTCCCAGGCCCAAAAACTTCTGCTGGTGTCCCTGAGTGTGTATGGCTTCATCATGAGCCTAATCATGTCCTCAGATCTGGAGAATATAGTTTTCATCTGATCATTTAAAAAGCGACTAGGGTGTACCCAGCTTAAGTCTGAATGAATCAAAGAACATACAGAAATGACAGCTAATGAACAATGCAGAATTCAAAGTGATTTTGAATATTTAGAGGCATTTAATGTAAAATACATTTTATACATGAACACATCACAGTGCTGGGCTTCTGAACTTCCATAATGTGATTTTCAATTGTTATTAGCACAGATCAGACACGATTTTAAACCATTCTTATTGAGCACGGAACAAATGGACAGATATATATATATTTTCCAATAAGAAATGTTCATATATCAAAATTGATACCCAAAATATTTTTTGTATACTTCTCAATCAATAGGAATGGATACATAAAATATATAGAGTAGACATATGTGATAACCTGTGGCATTCCAGGCATTCTGAAGCTAAAACTCCCAATATGTTACAATAGCAAAGGCAAAGATAATACTTTATGGTCTATAAAGTATCTTTAGTTATTTTAGAGTACATTGGAGTCAATTCACACTAATATAGGACCGAATCTCAGAGCTTGGAGCTCTCTCCTGGATCCAGCCTTCCTGGCATATGAGGGGAGGCCACTCCATTTGTTTGCACCATCTTGAACTGATCACTAAATTAATATTTCTGATGCATCCTAATTTAAGATTGGGGGGTGCATTGGAAGTCTGTAGTGAGTGTCAGGCATGTCAATATGGTAAAATGTAAATGCCTCCCCCAGCAAGGAAAGTAAGGTTAGTAAAGCAGTGTAAATAAATATTAAAATAGAAAGAGGCTGGACACAGAAGGGGCACAAATAAAGTCTGGATACAATAGAGGCACAAATGGAGGCTGGACACACATAACAAGGGGCAGAATTAGAGGGGGTGTGGGTTCCCATTGCAAATGGCCCTATGTCAATATAGATAAATATATATAAATCAATTGCTTCTGCTGAACACAGTGCTCTGAATGGTAAGTATCCCCAACCCCTTCCCTAATCCTTACCCTAAACCTCCCCTTCTATTACCCTAACCTTAACCCTCCCTTCCCCGCAATCTGACCCTAATCCTATCTTCCCGGCAGCCTGACCCTAATCCAATCTTCCCGGCAGCCTGACCCTAACTCCC
>WWET01000126.1:804631-827395 GCA_011038615.1 Limnodynastes dumerilii | reverse complement strand
TGATCATAACCTTGAAATATGGACAGACGAAAATGAACTTTCAGCTGTCTCAACTTCAGAAAGCCACCGATTGTAGTGGGGATTCCCACCAATTTGGAGGCTAGACTCACTTAAAAGGGGTGAAGTGGATGGCTGGGCACTTACAATGGTATGCAAGTGAATGGCTAAAAGCAGACATTTTTATATTTTGAAGGGGGGAGGCACTGAAGTATATCCACTTTGTAGCATATAAATCAACCGCTGCCAAATTTTAGACAAATTAGAGGAAATTCAGTGCAGAGCAAATCAAATGATTAAATCTCATTAGTAATAGTAAGAAGAATTCAATAGTAAAATATGTTTTAAATAAATTTCCTTAGTAATTTATAATACAATCACAAAAACAATTTCATGTACATACCAAGGGCTGCCAAATCTTGACTTCGAATAAGCAGGACAAAATAGCCATCAATTGTAGAATCCACTTTATGGTCTCAAACTTGTAAATCATGACAGATTATAAGAACAATGGCGTGAGTACCATTGGTGCAGGGGATGCTTCTGTTTCGGGGATCAGAGGAGAGAAAGGCCCATGGCAGATGTCCCCCCCCCCTTTGGTGAGGACAACTAAGGAATCTTAGGGGGGTGAACAATCGTAGGTCTGTGCATGCATGAATGTCTGGATGCAGTGAAAATCCGCCATCAGTGCCCCACTGCTGCTGCACACAGTGCTATGAGCTCAGTGGTTATGGGCGTATGGATCCGGTTCATTGTATCTAGGTCTGTACATGGAAGCTTATAAGTATTTTAGTCAGCCAGATACTTGGATTTCTATATAGATTGCATCTTTTGGTCCTAATACAGTTCCAGTTTGGAAGATCAGGAAGCAGGGGTCCATGCACAGAAGGGACAGCTCTTCTCTGAATATTTAGAACACGCCCCTGCGCTTCTTAGCAGCTATGATTTGAGTAGATACGGGACTTCGTTGTTTGTGACATGCACGGGTCACTGACAACTGTCCACCTTATCTGTTTATCAGTGATCCAAAACTGTCCTGCAAAAATTCTAATTGCTTGTTGCCCTGCAGAACAAGGATGTAAAGCAGATTAAGTATATTAACCATCTACGCCTAGGAAAATTGGTTCAGGATAATTTAAGACCTATGTCCTTCTCCATCTTCACTAGAGATTCCCAGAACAAAGAGCAAAGCATGAATTCAAATTCAGTTTGAATAATTAGATATGTTACTCAAATACATTTTCAATGCTACATTTGTGCATGTGCATTCCTGAAACCATTCATCATGTTATTGGGAATTCTATGGATAGATTGTAAACAAGTGATCTGTATATGAATACTAACTAAGAAGCACTGTTCTCTGTCTTTTCACTCTTTAACTACACAAATGCCCAATTACACAGTCCATGACAAACCCCCGCCACCCAAAGTGAAACAGGATCTGTTAGATAAAGTTATGAGCGTTGCATGGAGAAAAGCTCTTACTCAGCAATGCTTGTCATGTCAGTTCAACCTGAGTTATTACACACAATTAATTTTCTGCTTGTTTTACTGTTCAATTTCTTAACCCCTTTTTAACTTAAAATATTTTGGGATCTGTTGACGCTATTAAAAATGTATTAATACATTTTATGTAAACCAGACCTTTATTAGCAGATATTGTATAATGTTCATAGAATAAACTAGTGATGCTAATGGCTTTGTGACGCATCCTAATTTACGTAAAGGGGGTGTATTCCGATTGCTAGGAACGGATAATAGTCCCTTTGGAACTGCAGCCATGCGCAGGTGCCGCAGTCCCAGGACGGAATTCTGGATTCAGATCCATCTTGGTATATATTATGATGGTGGGGCAAAGCTGGGTCTGGTCCTGTATTATCACTGGTTCTTTTTTTTGTGTTATGTGGGGGTAAAATGCAGTCCCTAGTAATGACACCTTTTCATCAGGCCAGTTGGGTGATTCCCTGGAGAAGTTCCACTTTGTAGTCTTCCTTTACAGCCTATCAGAAAAAGGACCTAGGAAACTACAGTCAGGCATATAATGAACTAGGGGCATGCAAGGCCATAGCTAAGGGTGTGCAAGAGGGGTGGCCACCCAGGGCGCAAATCTAAAGGGGGCATCAATATATTAATAATGAAGGAAAATATTTTAATAGTTTTGAATAGTTTTTCCCTAATAACAAATCCTGCCTGACCCATCGAGATGATAATAATCGAGAATCTGATCTATGCTTCCGAGGCTGCTGGGAGCAAAGCTCCAACCACAGAAGCGTCAGCTACTTGATGTCAGATCCAGCCGGAGATACAATCTGAGCAACAAAACTGCTCCATAGAATTTGAGTGTAGTGTTATGTGTTTTTTCTATTGACATTGGGCCTGATCCAGACCTACGCTGGTGTGCGTAGCGTATTATCGCCGAACGTACCACCGATGCACAGCAATAGGCACTTCCCTTGCTCGTACCTCGCATCCATACGCTCGGCAAACCCTACCCTAACTTTTGTGTTCGTTCCCGCGGCCGTCCGTACGTTCATTGCGTATGAACGACTCTTAGCACACCCATACTGTACCATTTAAATGGCTCCCCCCACCTATATTCCTTAACTCCAGCGTCCATATGAACTTCATAATATAAACACACCCCTTCGTCGGTAAAAACGCAAAGTATACAGACGCAAGAATCGCCGCTACGAAAATCAGTGTTATACTACCGGAAGTTGTCACCAGGCACATGCGTGATGTGTTTTTTCTGCCGATTTTCCGCTTACGATCAGCGTTAGCTCGCAAGCGTGCGTTGTTCTGGATCAGGCCCATTTGGGCCTGATCCAGACCTACACTCATGAAATGCCCTTGTGCATAGCGTATTTACATCAGCCTACCTACGAAGCACTCCCCTAGGCACTCCCCTCGGTCGTCTGTATTTAAGCTGTCTTACGCCGTCTGAACCCCTCCCTAACTTTTCTGAGCGTAACCGCAGGCGTTCGTAGGCTCCTTGCATAGTTACGAAGCTTAGCACGTCCATACTGTACGATTTAAATGCCTCACCCCGCCCACGAAGCGTAATTACGGGTTTCGTATGGTTGGCACGCCCCTTTGTGTGTTGTTACAAAGCTGGCAGAATAAACAGTCACTCCCCTCGCAACCTCCGGCCGGACCTAAACTTCCACCTCCATAGACTTGCCCTAACTGGCCGCACTCACTTCCGACCCTATGTGTATTAGTTGCGTATATTTAGGGCCCTAACTCTGTAAGCGCGCCCACTTTCCCTCATTAAATGCCTCCCCCCGCCCATTTCTATGCAAATCCTTAGGTCCGTATATTTCCGCCGCACATAGGGTCGCATTAGTCTCCGCCCGATTCACAAGTCCGACCTTAAGGCATTTCCGACCTTAACTTTAACGTACATGGCGTTGCACTATTACTACGCATGCGCAGTTGATGCAAAATGTTTCCGACCCTAAATATACGCACGGAACTATTGTTAGTTCCAGATCTCTGAATCAGGCCCGCAGTCTTTAAAGGCTGCACATAGTTTTGAAAGTAAAAGGAGGCGTGCCAGTATAGCCTCCATGGGAATCTAGGAGAAGTGGATGGGGAGGGCATTTAGATTAGGTAGAGAGGGCGGGCATAACAATGTCCTTGCTTATTTCCCTACTTAAGGAAAATACGCACAGCAAGTTAAGGTAGCCTATGGGTACTCGCAAGTGCCAATAGGCCCCTAAAAACAGGTTCAGGGCGGGCTGGGTCGAGGCAGGGGAGTGGACCGGACAAGTATGTACAGATACATGCGTATACACACCTACGGATCTCACACTTAAGTGGGAATCCAGTCCATTGAACTGATTCGAGTTTGACAAGGCTTAGATGCTCAACCAATCACAAGTTTGACATACTGCGTATGTGGGGGTGTTGATTTCTTTTTGTGTTATGAACGCTAGTCATAAATATATTGGGAAAGTACAAAATTATGCTGGCAATATATCTGTACATCAAATTAGGATTTAATTTAACCACTTTGTTATGCAGAACAGAGCCAAGTAACATGAGCTTAGAACTCAACAGCTTATTTCACTTTGAGAACAAGGCACATTTAATTCTGTTTTCAAGATGTAACTGTGCAAAAGGGACTTTCATTTATTGCTCTGTTGTAGAGAGCCAGGTTTAATTATTAAAGAGCGCGTTGGCCAAGTGCCAGGAAACAGTAAAAATAGACATAGTAAATAATTAAGATGTTGTCTCTTTAACTATGACCTTCCTTTAGTAATCCCTTCACAGACCTCATGGCTCTTGTATGGCCTTTATGTAGGAAGATCTCTCAACTATTATTAACTGAGTTATTTAATCTTGCCAACAAAAGCCACAAATTAATGAATGCTCATATTCTCTGCATTCCACATTGCATAATATAAAGAAGGCTATCGCTGCCATTTTATTTCACTGGCTTCTTCTTATTTTTCTATAAACACACTTTCAAATCAGTGTGGACTTTCCCTGGGTTTCTGCAGATATTTCCCATGGGTCTGGTTTAACGATGTGAGTAATTTAGACAGATTCTTCAATGAAACACTAATGCATACAAAATGTACATAATTATGGCCCAGTATACAGCCATATACATCGCTTTAACTTGTTATTTCATGTGCGGGACATAATCATTATTACAGTTATTAGTAGTAGTTAGAGCAGGGGTTCCACAGGTGCAAATCAAAATGCCTAAATTGTGTGGGGAAGGGGCGGTTACAATAGGACACTGTGTGCCAAAAATTCAACCAACAAAAATACACTAAAGGGTTGATCTAGAGCTTAGGAGAAAGTGCAAAACAAGTGCAAGTGCATAGGCATCGGAACGGGAGGCACCCTCCAGTGGCATCACAGCGGGGTTGGAGGTGGGTCCTGGCAGAGGATTGCACAAAGATTGCCTGGCTGGCTCAGCACAATATTAACAGCCATCCAGACTCTGTCAGCATCGGAGCTGCTGTGTCAGTGCCTAATTGGCTCTGAGCAAGCCAGGCAGTCTCTGCTCCACAGCAGCTCCCTCCCATTTCAGTGATGCTGGCATTTCCTCAAAGTCACGTCAGCATCATTCAGTGAACAGAGAGTGCGCCGCGAAGGAGAGAGAGAGAAGAGATTCAGTAGAGGCAAGGGAAGTTTGCAAATGAAGGGGGCGACACCAAAACTGAGTCACTGCATTCCCCCCGTGGCGGAGCGTAAAACTGGACACTTACGTGTCCGGATTCCTACCCTAACGTTAACGATCAGCTATGCGGCCTTACAGCCGCATAACTGATCGTAACGGGGCTTCCCCTGCCCCGTCCCCTAATTTGCATGCCTATCTCCGCCTTTACGTAACTATAGTTACGGCCGCCGGCCCTTACACTGCCATATGAAGATTGTGCACATGCGCACAACCTTCAAAACGTGAATTACGGCCGGGCGACCATTCTTCTGGATCAAGCCCTTCATCACTTAATTCTAATTCTGCTTTCACAATTTAATTTGCTTCCCCCCCACCCAACCTTGCAGTTCAACATGATATTACACAGGTCTACACTTAAAGAGATGGAAGTGCAGCTCTGGATCAGAACTCTAATTTCTACAAAGTTCATCTGTTAATTAGGACCGTGCAGGGACGCGTGTGTTAGAAAACATAGATTACAGATCCATGTAAATAATTGTTCTCTACAAGGAACTGTGTAATGTTAAGGAAATCCTGGGGTTTCTCACTTATCATACTAGTATTTGTTTGATTAGCACGTGCAACAGACCTCCATACACAATCATACTGTCCTGCAGAAATCAGAGAGCACTTTCCACCATAATAATATATAATTATATAAGCAAACATTTTGGGCTAAATTTATTAAACTGCGAAAAAGAAAAAGTGGAGCTGTTGCCCCTTGCAGCCAATCAGATTCTAGCTCTGACTTTCCTATTACATACTAGACATAAATATGCCCCAGTTATGCCATTTACAATCAGCAGCATTCTACTGATCGTAAGCAATTTCACAACCACCAAACAGCTACTGGCTATGTATTATATACGGAGGGCAGTTAAACTATGGGTTGGGGAAGAAGCTGATACTACGGCATGGGTTGAAACTTTGTGTTCATATAGAGTGGTTAAGGGGCTTGTTAGTCGGAGACAGGGATTTTTAAGTACCTTGCAGAAGGAAAACTTAATTAAGTGCCATAAGCTGCTTTATTTATTGTGCGTATTTTTCTTCTTAAGAAGGAAAACACGCACCCAGGTCTCGCTAACCCGCCATTCCCAGCTCCTTTCCATTCCTCCACCTCCCACTTATGTTTTACCCGAGGTGACACTGGTCACCTCTTTAATCCTAACTCACTACATGCGGTTCTTAAAAACCACACGTAAATGGTACGTGGATTGCGTAATTACCTGTTACATGCCACAAGAGAACGGGCATGTAGCTTACTCACCACCTGGCCTCTCCCGCTGGCGCGTACCTGTAAATGCCGAACGTGACATGTAAACAATGAACATGTGGAGCGCCGCCTCAGATTCAGTCAGGCGCGCACTCCACCTCCCGGCTTCCCACTATTATTGGACTTTTCCACATGCATAGGGAAATGTCCTATCCTGTGTGCTGCGGTTTGGATGCTGGCCAATCAGTGGTCAGTAGCCTGTATATCAGACTAGCACTGTCACTCTGACAGAGCCGGTTATAGCTTCTGTACTCCAGTCCTGTGACCTGCTGCCTTGCCTGTACCTTGTGCTATTTTGCCAAGTGTCAGTGATCTCTGAGTGCCCCATCTTGTTCCTGCCTCAGTCTTTGTCATGTCCCTCCAGTGTTCCTCTCTCTCTCTCTCTTCCTGGTGTTTGCCCCTCTACCGTTTTTTCGCAATCAATTTATAGGTAAATGGGAACAGGTGCATGAAAGGCCGGGGTTAGTCTGCTAGCCACCTGTTCCCATTTACCTATAAATTGATTGCACAACTTTCATTCTGTGTTTATTCTGTCTGTGGGCATGTCTGGGAGCAGCAGCTGTGAGGGGGAGCTGCTCCACAGCAGCCATTTTAGAGACTTTAAGGGGTGTCTCCTAGGTAAGTTGGCTCTCAATTTATAAACATATATATGGGACCCAACACTGGGGCTCTCATTGTTAGAGTTAGGACCACCATATACAGAAAGGCCTTGACGGTGGCTGGTGGCTTATCGCATATTTGCGCAAATATGTGTAACGAACATTTCTGTGTTTTATTTTACAGATAGAACAGTAGAGTTTGTTACTGGTTTATGGCAGTGTTGCTGGGGCTTTTTTTCCCTTTGTTTCTGTGGCTAGAAGACTAACCCCTGCCTTTCATGCACCTGATTAACATTTACCTATAAACTGATTGAGAAACTTCCATTCTGTGTTTGTTCTGTCTCTTCTGACTCTGTCCTTTCCCGCTTCCTACTCCATCTTGTCTTCTCCACTTATTTCTACCTGGTTCGTTTTTCTTCTCCCGGGCTTTGCCTCTGGAGGCCGCGACCTATTAGGTGTCCTGCAGCCCAGACTATCCCCACCATCAGGGGCTCTAGTGAAAACCAGGCCCTAGTTAGACTACATGCAGGGGCGAAAATTTTCATGGGGGGGGGCAAAAGGCCAAGGACTACTTAGGGCCTGGAGCCCCCTTTTCTGTGTTTTGCATGACATTTTTGACAGGTGTGACAGTGACTGTAGATATGCAAAACTCCTATGTTAATTTTTGTCAGTGTTTCTGGGGTTGGCCAACCCCAGCTTAATTGTTTATTTTATAGTATAAAAATGTATTTATACATTATGCTATGTGCTATAAATTGAAATTGCTATATCTCATCAATGTTAATGGACGCACCACATGAAATTCAGGGTAAAAGTAAAGTAAATAGTTTTTTATAAATACAAGTTGTTTATTAAATGTTTATAAACAGAACACTTAGCATTTGTTTAATAAACCAATTAATGATTTAATCGATCAATCAATCAATCAATCAATCTGTATACTAAGGTTATATTAAAGAACATTTGGTAGTTATAACAATCTATATTTTAAAAAAGTTCATAAAGTAGCATGAAGCATCTACTGCTACACTGGGGGGCATTACATGAACCTACTATGGGAGCCATGACTCTCTACAACACTTAAGGAAATCATTGTCTACCCTACGATCTGGCAACAATGAGACGCTGATAACGTTTTAAACCACCCACAGACAACAATTATTCTCTCTCTATGTTCTCTCTCTATGTTGCATTGTCGTTTAACTTATAAGAACAGTCAATGGGAAGTACCGCTTCCCGGTCTCCTGCTTATACTTACTGCAAATTGTGATAGCAAAATGAGTGGGGATTCTAAGAAAGGAAGAAAAAGTGTTTGCAAGAAAATAATGTACAGAACAAACATGAAGACAACTTTATTTTTAGTAAACAGAAGTGAGAACAGTTGACATAAGTTCAAATAAAGCTATTATCGCTTCATCCCCATTTAAGCTTCATTCATCCTCATTCACCTTTGTGCAGAATTTCATGGGGGGGGGGCAAAACACAGTCCCCTCCCCCCTCATCAAAAATCATGGGGGGGCGACTGCCCCCTCTGCCCCCCGGTTCTTACACCCCCTGATTGCGTCGTCCGTTTCCGTAATATTAACCTGCTACGCCAGAGCTTCTTATGTGTGAATCCGGTCCAGAATCGTTACCAACAAATCTCATGCTCTGTCTCATTTCCGACCGCCTCCAGTCTTCAGACCAGGAATTAGAGTCACATTTCCCACACTACAGCTGTATTGTATTCTGTGTAAAGGAGCAATTTAGCAGATACTCACCTCTACAACTTGTACAAAAAATAGTACTAGTTGTAACTTTGCCCTTCAGCTATACCACTGTAAGATTATTACATTATTTTTTCATTGTCCTATCTACTGCATCATCACCCATCTTCAAATGTATTCATCAGAAATAGGGAAGCCAAAGTCATAAATGATTATTCCTCCCAGCAGATTTCTTAACCTAAGACCTCAGAAAGCCATGTGTGACAAGACCGGTGAGGAAGAATTTAATATGTTATGATTGCCAGTGATAGCTGGAATTTTTTCCATTCTAGAGGAAGGAGAATGCTTTGCAAACCCACTCTGATAATCCTCTGTCAAACAGTGCTTTTAACTGCACTTTACCCTTTAGATAGCTTTGCTGTGATGTTCCTTTGCTTTGATTCTCATTGGCTGTGGTAATTATGGACTGTGTTGTAATTTGTCTTTTTTGTGACCTAATGAAAGCTGTGTTTGCAACAGATCTGTCTACTGAGGTTTGACTTAAACACTAACCTTAACAAGCGTACTGACAATTACAAACTTAAAATAAAGTTGATTATAATTCTCAAGCTTGGAAACAAAGGGTTAAAGGACATGTGCCGCATGAAGTTAGAGATTCTAGTGGTACGTATAGAAGGTATATTATCAGTATAAACTCATTGGGCCGTATTCAGCGCATGCGTAGTAACTTTATTTACGTAAGTTACGTTGAATATAGGCACGTATGTGCTTTAGGCACGGACATGTGATTGCACTTGGGGACATACGTACGGATGGGCGGCTTAGAAATACGTACTTGAAAATTTACATGAAAGTGGGTGGGGTGAGGCATTTAAATGAATGCTTGAGGGCGCGGCAATACTGAATCGCATGGACGATAGACATATACGCATGTAAGCACACACTTACAGATCAGAGTGGTCTATGGAGGTGTAAGTCTACGATTGTACGGCCGGGAGAGGGGAGTGTCGTGGGTGTTGGTGGGTGTTGCCTTGCTACGTGTGTGCGTATAATTGCGTACTTTTAAAAAGAACGGATCTCTGAATACAGCCGATTATCCCCAGAGATGGTCTATGTTTGATAAATGGAGTATTCTAATCTGTTTCTATGTTGCTTATTGATTAAGAGGAACCATGCAATCTTAGAAATACCTGACAACTCTCCCAGTGCTTCCAGGCCTCAAAGAGAGCAGGGCATCCTCCTGCATTTGGCCCACAGCAGGGCTTGGGGATACAAATCTGTCATCATGCCCTTCCCACTGTTCAGAGCCTTCAATTACAGAGGACCTGATCCAGACCTCCGAGCATGTTCTATGAACTCCCATATCAATCCCCTCTCACATACAGTTGTGGACATTTACATGACACTTACAGATCTGCATCCGTCAAATCCATGTGGAAGTGCCTACTGCTGCCCCCATGACGCCCTGTTGTGTAATATCTGCCCGTACCAGACACCCAACTTTTGCAAGTAATTTACGGAAGTCAGGTGTCAGATGGACTTCTGGATTAGGCCCAGCGTTGTGAAGCACTTGGCACTCAGTAATAGTAGGAGGGCACTAGGCCCTAGTGAAGGGTAATAAGTATGCGGGTATTGTGTATGTGTGCCCTTTCCCCTATGAGCGTAGATTGAACCTGGTTGCACAGTCCCAGGTTATGCTCCACTTACCAGACTGTGACCTTGGTGTAAAGAGGGCAACTGAGGCCCATAGTGTGGCTGTCGTTCCTCACCCGTTCTCTTCTTACAGACTGCGCAAATGGAGAATGTCTTTAATTCATTGTTTTTATTCCCTTGAGGCTTTGAAGGCAAACTGCATCTGACACGGGAAGAGAACAGCGCAAGTTCCTCTACAATGCCCACCAGGATCAGGTAGAAACAAATATAGAAACAGAAGAAGGGATCTCTTTTCTAAGTTTATAATCAATATTTCTTTATTATAAAACATATATATCAAAATAAAAAGCTCTAATCCAAACTCTGTAACAAATATAAAATCATATATTCACAATAAATACATATAGCACGGATCAAAAGATGAAATGCTGCCCCATATAAAGAGACTTTAATATTGTCTAGATAAAATCTAGATATATACCGACATGGATACGCTAAATGTTTATGCATAGGTATTAGTAAGATTCAAATAAAGAAATAGTCCTTTAGCTGTGATATGCAGCAATATTTTGACAATTAGAGAAATTCAATGTTTCTATGCGTGCAAAGTTGTAATCCATATGGAAAAGATCTTTAGATGTTAATTATGGCGATTCAAGGTGTGCTTGATAATTAGATGTTCTCAGGTGCAGAGACCGCTGAGGTACACTTGCAAATTCCAATCGGCAATAAGCCGTATAAGCCGACTAGGGAATCCTCAGTATGCCGGCTTTTTAGCAGATCTTCGGAAGGTTTATCATATGCACCACATTCTCATAATTCTGTTGCACAAAATTCATTAGTATGGAAGTAAATGGTAGAAATGTTACATAGTTCTTGGTTAATATTTTAGTGCAGCCGCTTTCATACACCTGTAGAAATGAGTGTGGGTTCCCATTGGGAATAGCCCTATTTCGATAGGGCCGTTCGTTCCCAGCCAGTTCCGAACTGACTGGGATATGGATTTCTTAACCCTAACCTTAAGTCTCCCTCTCCGCAGCCTAACCTTAAGTCTCCCTCTCCGCAGCCTAACCTTAAGTCTCCCTCTCCGCAGCCTAACCCTAAGTCTCCCTTTCTGCAGCCTAACCCTAAGTCTCCCCCCACAGCCTAACCCTAAGTTCCCCCCGTAGCCTAACTCTAAGTCCCCCTGCAGCCTAACCCTAAGTCCCCCTCCACAGCCTAACCCTAAGTCTCCCCCCCCTGCAGCCTAACCCTAAGTCTCCTCCCCCCTGCAGCCTAACCCTAAGTCCCCGGCGGCAGCACTTCTGAAAAAGAATGGGTGAATATGCGGATCGCATACTCACCCATTCATAAAAAAAAATTCTGAAACAACTCGCATTCAAAATAGGAGAACCGAAAAGCAGCTTTCAGCTGTCCCTATTTTGCAATGAGAGGATTCGCAGCGGGGACTCGCAACGGGTAGTACCTTGGGGGTTGAGATGTTGGTTTTGTTATCCTTTTAGGTTGCCACCCATCCATTGCAGCATTGCTAAATGGGTCTGTGCTTTATGATGCAAATAACGTCATTAAGCCCCTTTCCCTGATACCTGTCAACTGTATCTGTCCCAGAGGGGAAAAGAAAAGGTTTCCAAGCATGATCTTATCTATGAGTTACATTGCAGTCACCATTCAGTCAGTTAGCAGAAGCTTTGCTAATCCTTTCTATATTTTAGAATGGAGATACATGTTTCTGAAGAATTACACTAAAATGAGTGGTGACCAACACGAGGAACATAAATGTGATTACAAAATGAATGCTGGAACAGACTAGATGGATTACATATCATGTAACATAATTGCTTGAACTGAGAAGCACTCTTGCCTGCAGCAAATCATTTGGGGAATTTAACAAGTGATGTGTCTGCAGACATTCTTCCAGTCTGAACTTCACCTGACCTACACAGCCACTTCAGCTCCCTGGCCGACCTTTCTGCTCTCCGAGACAACAGCTGTACGCAGTTTGATTTTTTTTATAAGGACTTAAACATATGGGAGACTGTTTGACTGTGCACGATTTAACCTGACACAATGGACTGCGAAAAAACTGCTCCACTTCAGAATCAGTTCTTGGACACAAATTAAGTAACATCCATCTGTCTGCAATACTTACTTTTAAAAGGTAAGGCAATATTCTCTTTTGTAAAACAAACTCACTACTTTATCATACCCTCCAAATGTACCTATCTAGCAAGTACAGTACCGTGTTTTAATGGTCTGTACCGGCTATACAGGCTCCTGTACTGGTTTGGGAATTCCCCCCCTCCCCTATACTTACCTTCCAGTCCTGCAGCATCTGTCCACTAGAGCAGAGCTGTAGAGAAAGATCCCCCACAGTTTTGCTAAAGTGACAAGACCCTCCCCTGTGAGTTCTTTACTCATGTGATAAGGTATACAATGAGATTTTATACTTTATTATACATGCAAATGAAAGAAAAGGAAAGACATGTCCCCTTTACAGACACACCCACTTGGTGTACCAGTTTTCAATAAGCAAATGCTGGAGGGTCTATGTGTACACAAAATACCATTTTATTTGCATTAAATTATTGCTTGTGCACATATTGATAAATGCCACTTTTACATAATATGTATTCTATTTTCCCATCAAATACATACACTAGCATACATGGCATACACCATACTCTTTTTGAGTGGTTTCTTTGTATCCTCTTTTCTTGTATGCCTTGTTTCGTTCCTCTTTATGTCAGTTCATCTACCTTTGATGTGTACACACACATCTGCCCTGGAAATTTCAGTCAGATGTTAACAATTATTCAGTAGGTCAGGGATAAACTGTATAATTGTGTGCATTACCACTTAGTTCACCTCTGTTTCCACTTCACAGAGAACCATTGTAAGTACTTTATAGCACATGAAATTCCACAAAGTTTGACCTAGTTATTCATTTGACACAGAGGACATGCCCAGAAAGAGAGTCACCATACAAATGAGCAAGATGTAAGCACCCTATTGGTGGGCCTCAGCAATCTACTGACTTTGATGAGTTTCAAGATTCTCATTTGCAACATGTCAATTTGCAGAAGCCTGACCAGTGCTGTAAGCACTACTGATGATAATGGGGTAGATCCAGAACTAAGCACGCTAGCTTGAGACGTAAAAACGCTATTTTGTATGCATGCGTGCAGATGTTACGCCACGTAACTCTGAACGTACGTACCTGCCTAGTATCAACTACGAACGAAGAAGCGTGACAGCCATACGTCACCCTTAATTATGCTTCGGAGGCGGGGTGAGGCATTTAAATCGTATAGTGTGGGCGTGCTTACGTACGTCAGTAGTTACGCTTTGAAAAGTTAAGGTAGGGTTTGGGAAGCGTAAAACGGCCTAGGGGAATGCATAGAAAATACGCTAGCGTAAATACGCTACGCGATGCAACATAATGGGAACGTAGGTCTGGATCTGGGCCGATATCTGTAATGACAATGGACCATATTCATAGTTAAGAGTAAAATTGTGAACTTACCTAAATATGCGCATGTGAAAAATCTGCAATAACAATTCAGAGAAAGTAAAGAACCTGTTTAACCACTCCCCCTGTATCGGGAGTGCTATGTAAGCATGTGGGTCTTTTCGTATATTTAGGTTTATGCGGATTTAATCAGTTATGTATCGGTCGTGTGTTTAGGTGCTTAAAATTGGTTATAATTCAAGATACGTAACGAAACGCACTGATTATGATTCTGAAAAGAAAATATTAAACACATATACACATCGGGCTGGATCCAGACTTAAGAAGGAGCTTGAAATTAAGAAAGGAATGTTACTCCTGTGCAAAACCATGTTAATTGTATGCTGTGAATGCAGGGATATATCTTTAAATTGCTCACTGCACACAGATACTGACCAGCTTTACGTTTATATTGTTATTACAGTACTAGTGTTGAGAGGTGATATTTCTCAGCCCAAGTCTAAATAACAGTGTAATAGTAAAGCTGGTCAGTATCTGTTTTCAGTAAGCAATTCAAAGATGTATTCCTTCATGCAAAGAATACAATTAACTTGACTCCCCCTGCAATCAACATGGTTTAGCCCAGGAGTGACTTTAAGTTCTTATTTTAAGAAGCTTCTTAAGTGTGAATCAGGTCCTTAATTACAATCTCCTTCTTAAATCTGGATCCAGCCCATAAATCCATACTGCAGGAAGTTATACTGTAAATACAATGATCCACTACATATAGAGTTTTATAAACCTTTTAAAATTTAAAGAATAAACAACACAAACAACCAATACAGTTAAATAAGTAAATCTAATGGTGTTTGGTAACAACATTTTTATGAAAAAAAAAAACAAAAAAATAAAGGTCTTGCAGGAAATTAAAAATCAATATAGGATACTAAAAACGATGACGCATGGCCTCACAGCAAACAATATGATTCATCAATTTACGAGTGGTCGAGAGCTAACTTTTGTGTATGTTAGTTTCCTCAAGCTGCTCCTACTTGTGAATCAGTCCTAACTCTTTGGAACGCTCAGACTGTACATTAGTAGCCCGTGTGCAGCTCATTTGCATTAAGAGTCTTGCCCCTCTAGCCACGCATGCAGGACTTGTTATGCGCCGATATGTGCATCAGTGCTAAGTCAGATGTTCGTGTTTGTGAATCAGTTGGCCATGGGTTCCATGCGTATATTTGTGTTCTAGGCATGCACAGCTTAACTGATCGTAAAAATACACACAGAGGGGCTGATTCAGAGATGCGATTTCCACGGCACTTAGGTGCGTATATTTAAGATGCTAGAAAATTCGCAAAACTGCGCATGCGTAGTAATAGTGCAACGCCGTTTACGTAGCGGTTAGGAGCGTAAGTTCGCTAAGAGCGTAAGTCTGAATCGCACGCAAGCACTTAAGATCTTAAGTGCTGCGAATCTTTAAGATCTTAAGGATTTGCATGGAAATGGGCGGGGGAGGCAGGGAAATGAGGGAAAGTGGGCGAGGACTGACACTTAGGATCTTAAATGAACGCTCCCACGTCACTTAAGATCCCAAATGACAGCGTAGAGTTAGGGCAAGTCAATGGTGGTCTAAGTTTAAGATCCACCGCTGTTTGCAGGGGGAGTGTCTGTTTATGCAGTGGGCTGGAACCTGCTAAGATCTTAGCAAAGGTGCGTATATTTGCGATCTTTTCGCAATCGCATCTCTGAATCAGCCCCAGAGATTCTGCACTTACTTAAGTGTGAATACAGTACAATCGGAGCTAAAGGGGTTTTCCATATATACTAATAGTTAATGCACTGACTTTTAACCACAATATTTGCTGAAATTACATAAAACCCTGAATCAGGCCCTGAATTTATCAGTTTGATGTAGTTCTTCAGTCTGGTTGAGTTTTTGCATGATGTGCATTATGTCTGTGTTTAAGTGAGAGGATTATTTTGGCTAATGCTCACTGCTGATTACACATCACATCTCCACTAAGCAAAATCTTAACACCTCTAACCAACAACACTGTAATTATCTTAGGCTTGTAAAAAAAACTTAATGTACAGTAAAAAAAGATTCAGTACTAGTCATTGTTATGTAAGTGTGGAGTATGTGGGCCTGATTCACACTTAAGTAGAAAATAAGTACGCTTGGATTAGCAAAATTACACAGCTAAGTGGCGAGGGCACTCCCGTGACACTTCCCTCGTACTAACGGATTTTTTTTTTTTTAAAGGCTATTTTTTTGTGAATAAGCATTTTAATCCTCATAAGCTGCTAAAAAATGAATGCACATTTCATTGAAGATACAGGGCCGTATTCAGAGATCCGATTTAGCGGTGACTTTCGTGCGTATTTTTAGGTATGTTTCAACTGCGCATGCGTAGTAACCTTTATACACAGTTAACGTGGACGATACATGCAGAAGTGCCAAGCAGGCTGACTTGTAAATCTAACTCTGATGGAAATATACGCAAGGAAGGATTTGCATAGAAATGGACGGGGGAGGCATTTAAATGATGGAAAGTGGGCGCGATTACAACTACACGCTCTGAACTATACGCACGGAAGACAAATACGCTCCTAAGTGGAAGTGGATAGTTAATGCCAGTCTATGGAGGCGGAAGTCTCAGAGATGAAGGATTATCAAGGGGAGTGACTGGGGTTTTGGTGGGTGTAACTTGCTCCGTAAGTGCGAATATTTGTGATCCGATCGCAGCACGGAAGTCTGAATACGGCCCAACAGACATTTCTAAATTTGTAACCTTTCTTTTTATTGATTGTTTGTACAGCAGAAATATGGGTTTTAAATGAGGAAATATGACTATATTAGCTGTTGTTGTTGTTGTCGTTATTATGTATTTGTTACTTTTATACATATTGTAGAGTACCTTATTACATTATTTTGACAGTATAATGGATAACCCACCAGCATAGTGCAATTCCATTTAGAGAAAAATAGAGCACATTGCATATGTTATCAGCACCAGGGATGATACTGTAAAACAGAAGATACTTTTTGATTTAAGGCAGACGAGGAACACATAGGTCCAGGTAAGAATCAATGCCTGATCCTCCCTCTAGCATGACAGGGAGTTGCCTTTTTCTAGTGGTTAGGGGATAAGAGGGTCGGTGGGTTTATAAGGAGTGAGGAATGGATGTTTGCCCTCTTATCCTCCCTCATTTGGCCAGGATGTTCTCTTACTAATGTGTTTCTTGCTTGTCAGACGGGGCACAATGCAGCGGTGGTAAAGGGGCTCAGACTTTGAGGAAGGGCCTATGTAACATCAGGTGGTCAGAGGGTATGCACCAGCTTATCACTTCCAAAATGGACATCATTCCTAGCGGCCTGGGCCTGGTGGTAACCACCCTCATTGAATAGGGAGTGGGCTTGGATTAAAGGCGCAGAAATTATAGAGTGACCATCGTTTGGTGGCTGGTCTCAAGATGACTTATTTAAGCTTAGTTTAGGCAAGGATCCTGACCCCATTGCTTCTGTGGCCATCTCTCAGCCCAATAAACTCATAGGGCCAGATCCAGAGCTACGCTTTTACTACACTGCGGTCTTACGCTAGCGTACCTTCCATGCCCTCCCCTCGGCACACCCCTCTTATGTTCGTATTTTAGGCGCCTTACGCTTTCCATACCCTACCTTAACTGTACTCTGCGTAACCACTAGCGGACGGACTTCACACAGGTAACTACGCTGCTAAGCACGCCCATAATGTATGATTTAAATGCTTCACCCTGCCTTTGAAGCGTAAATACGGGTGGCGTATGGCTGGCACGCCCTTTCGTACGTTGATACGCCACTGATATGTTTCTGCCCCTTACGCTATGTCTTATGTGGCGTAATATCTGCCGTGCGCATGCGCCGTAAGTACTAATGCGTGAATTTATGCTAGCGTAAATTCACTTGCGGACGTTGTTCTGGATCTAGTCACCAATTCTAATTAGAGACCAATTAATAAACTGTGCCCCCTATTTAACTGCAACTTAAGTCTTTGTGTCTTTATTGTGTCTCATTGATTGTCTGTCAGGGTTTGAGGGTGGTCAGGTCCTCAGTCATTTAGGATTTATTACTATGGTATATTATTTTTTATCAGTATTACTGTTTCTATCAGACCATTATTTACTGTCCTGTTGCTTTGTAAATTTGAGTCAGGAAGGCCATACAGCAGCTGTAAATCAGAGATCATTTTCTATGTGCAACACTAATTGATGGCAGATATTAGCAAATATTAGCCACCAGTAGTGGCTGGAGGTACGGGATGGCCAGGTGATCGCCCGGAGAGCAGCACATTATAGGCGCCTGAAATTCATCACTAGAAAGTTGGGATCAGATGAATAAAAAAAACTACGGCTGACCAGTGCTGCAACACAGAGCACAGATGCTCTATGGTCGGCTCCTAAATCATCATATTGTAGCTTTTGTGCACAGAGGCAATCTACGTACCTAACGGATACGTAGATTGCATAAATGACTGACTACGCATGCATAGTAGGTCATTTACTAAGGATCCACACCTAAGAAGCGTCTGCTTCTTAGCAGTGAATATGGTCCAGAATTTCTAAGCAAATCTGGATCAGGCCAAAAATGTATATGATTTATGTGAAAAACCATTGCACAATTCAAACTCAATGAAATGTTGAAAATCTCGGTCAACTTTCCTTGCCCTGAACTTATTATCTGTAAAATTCATAAAACTATATAGCCGATTTACTGCATAGATAAAGGCACAACAGCCTGCATTGCATTACACCTAGAAGAATGACTTGAACAATTCTTTACCAATGTCGTCTTAAGATGTGTTTCCCTGATCCTGACACTGATGAATTCAAAGGAAAGAATCTGTCTTGCGGCAAGTGATTAATGGCAAGCCTTTTCTATAATGTACTTTGACATGATGGTCACCAGATAATGCAAACTCTAATTCATAAATGCATACCTCCGATTCTAGATCTTCTCTGCAGGTCGTGCTGAAGTGGCCTGAGTTTATTTGTTAAATGACAGCCTCACAATCAGGAGCAGAGGAATTGTTTTGCAATAATAGCCCTGCTTGGCCAAGCCTACTGAACAAACTAAATCTGTCACTCCAATGGAAAGTACTGACAGACAAATTTATTACCTTTCATGCATCCAAACAGCAACTCAATTTCCATTACTCCTACCAGCAGCACTACTGACAGCCCAATGCAATTCTACTGCTAGAGGGTAAATCTGGAACATGATTAACCCTTCTTCTACTGTGCATGAAAGCGTTGAGCTTTAGTAATATCTGTCCTTGTATGCACAATATAATTAACTATTGCAGCACTGTGTTTTCTAGTTTATAATAGCCTTTTTTTTTTTATAGTAAACCTATTATTTAATACTATGCTATTTAGATCCATTTATCAGAATGTATAATAAAACACGTATTGTTCTTTATATTATCTAGTAGCACATAGTGCAGTTATTCTTCATAAATTATTTATAACTACAGCAAAAAAATACTTCATGTATTTCAGAAATACTTTGTGTTAAGTTTTTTCCATAGTAATTAAAGGTAAAGGTTTTCTCTTTGGCATGACTCATTAAACATTGTTGTAAAGTATCTTCACTGCCTAAAACAGTGAAAATAATAAAATGTAATATGATATATTATATTTTGGTTAATATATGTTGTGTCATTTATCCTCCCTAGGTTTATAACCTCCTTAAAATCCAAAAGCATGCTAAAATTATTTTTTATGTACCTAATAAATCATTTATAGGATAAATGTATAACTTTCCATCTGTAGAATCCAATAAATAAGTTACAATGTTTACAGTACTAGAAAGTCATTGTATTTGTTCCATTATAGCCTAGTATTCTTCCAAAGTCCTTCTGTTAATCTTATTTATGTGCAATAAAACTCTACCAGTACATTCGCCTGAGGGGGCAAAGCTTTATGGCAGAGTCTGCCAACACAGGGCCTAGGTCTTGGTGAAGAGGAAAATGGCAAAGACAATCATATCTGTTTTCTCGAAGTCTTTATATAGAGATTGAATAAAGTAAATTAACAGTCTCTCGGAATGTCTTAGAGATTCTAGAAATTGGGCCAGCGGGACATGCTCCCTCATTTGGCCTACAGCGTGTGGTGACCACACACAAAGGGACCCCCACAAACATCCAATATTCAGGGATCTTGCAGCTGTCTATGAGGATGGATGTCAGTGATTGACATCCTTTTCTTATTGCAGCCACTGGCATATTCCAGCAGCTGCGATAGTGTGCTTAGAAGGAGAATTTCAGTTACTGACATCCAGTCTTCTAGATAGCTGCTGGAGCCCTGATGACTGGATGGCACTGCAGCTTCTGTCAGAAGCTGTTATAACGCGCAGGCTGATTGGAAGATGAAGCACGTGATGTCTCTTATCTCCCAGTTGGCCTGCGTGTCAGGAGGAGCGACCTGAAGATGAAGAAAAGGTAAAAGGTAAAAATAGGTATAAGGAATAAGTAATAAGTGGTAAAAATAAATAAGTTAATAGATGAATTAAGAGTGACAAAAAAGACAAAACCCTCAAGAAAGCATGTGATAAAATTAAGACTGAAAAAAGTAGAGAATTGGAGTGAGGACTGTATAGAGTGTGAAGAGAAAATAGAAAGAACAGGGAAAGCAAAAACGGGAGGATGAACATAAAAATAAGTAGATATGATAGAAATTGGTAACAAGAATAGAAAAAAGAAGAAGAGGGATAATCTCTATAAAAGCATGATAAATTTAGTGTTTCATTAAGTCTGTATTGGTTGTATTTATGATTACAGGATTCCTCTAGTTGTAGAAGTTGTTGGTCCCTCCTAGTTTTATCGGCAGGACATAGTCTATGATTTTAAATAACTGCACCAATTCTCAAAGCTGCGCTGAGGATATACAAAATATCAATGTGGGTGTAACATACAACAATGTTACATTTCTTAACAAAGAAGTACTCAGGGAGATACAACTTAGTTCTAAATTTGTCCAAATATATCAGAAAGAGAGTCCCAATCCCTTCTTTCTCTTCCTTTCAAATAGTGTAGTATATTCACTTGAACACGGATAGGTATCCTACTTACAATCGTCGCCTCTTGATCATAAAGCAGTTTCGTTTGGAAGATCTTGCAGTCCGGTGCTCCCGCTGCAAACCGTCTCTTCACTGGTTCTCCACTCACCGCTTGGCTCCGCCTATCTCCGTGATCTTCCCTCGGTGCACCCAGGTAAAAGGGGAACAGAAGGAAACAAACAATAGTGCAAGAGCGTTCCGGTGTACAGGTTCCACCTGATATGAATCTGCTTACTTGTATATGTCTTTTTTTCAGCTTTTTTGTATATTCTTCCCTCAAAGCCCTCAGTGAGGGGAGGGGGGATCTGGTCCTGAATCGATCACCGTATCCTTCCCGTTCACCAAATATATGGGGGGAAAAAAGAAAAAAGAAAAAAACCAATAGTGCAACTCAGTCGGCCAAATACCCTGAGCCACTCACGAGATATGCACTCACAGAATCAGCCTCTCAAAATCGCATATACAGAGGATAATAATCTTCATAGAACATCCATTTCTCCATACAGGACGCTGCCCAGCATAATGAATGAATCCACTTTTATTCAAAAAATAAAACACTATAACCACAGGTATTTTTACACTACAGATAGCATTATGAATGTAATACGGGGTCCGGATACCCGTTCATACAAAATCATAAATAAAGCGTTTATCATAAAAAACTTATACTGTAGGTAAATACTCAGGTATAGGTAAAACCACCAACGCGTTTCTACATATCACATGTCTTTCTCAAGGTCCTTGAGAAAGACATGTGATATGTAGAAACGCGTTGGTGGTTTTACCTATACCTGAGTATTTACCTACAGTATAAGTTTTTTATGATAAACGCTTTATTTATGATTTTGTATGAACGGGTATCCGGACCCCGTATTACATTCATAATGCTATCTGTAGTGTAAAAATACCTGTGGTTATAGTGTTTTATTTTTTGAATAAAAGTGGATTCATTCATTATGCTGGGCAGCGTCCTGTATGGAGAAATGGATGTTCTATGAAGATTATTATCCTCTGTATATGCGATTTTGAGAGGCTGATTCTGTGAGTGCATATCTCGTGAGTGGCTCAGGGTATTTGGCCGACTGAGTTGCACTATTGGTTTTTTTCTTTTTTCTTTTTTCCCCCCATATATTTGGTGAACGGGAAGGATACGGTGATCGATTCAGGACCAGATCCCCCCTCCCCTCACTGAGGGCTTTGAGGGAAGAATATACAAAAAAGCTGAAAAAAAGACATATACAAGTAAGCAGATTCATATCAGGTGGAACCTGTACACCGGAACGCTCTTGCACTATTGTTTGTTTCCTTCTGTTCCCCTTTTACCTGGGTGCACCGAGGGAAGATCACGGAGAGAGGCGGAGCCAAGCGGTGAGTGGAGAACCAGTGAAGAGACGGTTTGCAGCGGGAGCACCGGACTGCAAGATCTTCCAAACGAAACTGCTTTATGATCAAGAGGCGACGATTGTAAGTAGGATACCTATCGGTGTTCAAGTGAATATACTACACTATTTGAAAGGAAGAGAAAGAAGGGATTGGGACTCTCTTTCTGATATATTTGGACAAATTTAGAACTAAGTTGTATCTCCCTGAGTACTTCTTTGTTAAGAAATGTAACATTGTTGTATGTTACACCCACATTGATATTTTGTATATCCTCAGCGCAGCTTTGAGAATTGGTGCAGTTATTTATTGTGATAGCCTATTCTCCTGTTGAAGAATAGGCATAGTTTGAGGGAGTGGTTGAACCCTAACCATTTCTCTGCAGCAGAGGATTAAGGGAGCGCTAATTATTTGGGGGGTGAAATTTATTGTT
>WWET01000126.1:786477-800129 GCA_011038615.1 Limnodynastes dumerilii | reverse complement strand
CGGGCGCTACTGAGGCTATTACCCAGTGCCTGAAGTATCGTGAGAACGTGATTTCAGGCACTGGGTAATAGTCTCTCACGAGCGCTGGTCACCTCCTGCTAGCAGGAGGTGATTTGCGGCGTTTTTTTCTCTGGTTATTTTTTTACCGCTGCCTGCTGTTCTAGCGCAGCGGTAAAAAAAATAATTGAATGGGCGAATTTTTATCGCTCAATTGTCGGTGAAGGCGTCGTATTTTTACCGACGCAAAGTTTTTGAAAACTTCGCCGGCAATTGAATCGGGCCCTGAGACCTTTAAGGTCTTTAAGCTATGGTTTCTAACAATGCAACAGAATAATTATAGCACTAATTTCATTGTGCAGTATACAAGAAAACTGAGCCATTGCTGGAAATGCTGTTGTTGTTTTTGGTCTTCAGTTTATCCATTCTAAGTAAGGTCATGGCTGTCCCAAAAGCATTGCAATAAAAAGCTACTGTCTAGTACTTTAATACTGCAGATTCCCATGCTGTTCAAAATCTCTTTATGAAAACAGCTTACATGCCTGTGATTCATCACTGACACAAGGTTGATATGTGGTTCAAAAAGAGTTTACCAAGCTCCAGCACACAAAATAAAAGAATCAAGAGCTTTAAAAACAACAGCTGCCTGGCAGTCAAGGTCAGAATCATGATGTAAAGCTGGAAATGTGATTTTAATTGAACTGGATCTCATAATAAATACTTGTAGAAAGCTGGAAGTGCAGCATGCAGTATTAAAACAGCATCAAGTATATGTTGCAAATTTATGTACTTGATATCCACCTGATTATTTGAATCAATTTAACATTAGATATGTTGTCTTGGTGTTAATTTTACAGTTAACGCAGAAATTACTATTGGATTCTTGAAGCTTTATTGGTATATGGTATTTGCTTAATTAAATATTGTCTATAAGTCATTGGGCCGGATCCAGAACCACGTCCGTCTTCCATAGACGGACGTAATTCAATGAACAATAGCTACTGCGCATCTGCGTATTGTTTCGATACGTAGATTGCGTATATGTGGTCTTTGAGACCGCATATATATGCAATCTTCGTATCGATACGATACACAGATTACGTACAATAGCTACTACGCATGCGCAGTAGCTATTGTACGTAATCTGCGTATATATGCAATCTGCGTATGAAAGCGATACACAGATTACGTACAATAGCTACAACGCATGCGCAGTAGCTATTGTTCATTGAATTACGTATTGTTCATTGAATTACGTCCGTCTATGGAAGACGGACGTAGTTCTGGATCTACCCCATTGTTTCCATTTTACCCAACAATAAGGGGATGTTTTATTATGTTTCCCTGCCTGACTCAACCATGTAACTCACCCACTGCAAAGGACAGCAATCTGGTCTCAGGGAAGGACACTGAGGAAAGGGAGTGTAACAGAGTCAGGTTTCTGGGTATCCAGATAAAGGAGCAACTGCCTGGAACTTCTTATGTTTGTCCCATGTTTACCCAGTTCCCTTTACATTTCCCGTGGTATTGGGAAACTTCCCTTAAGTTTTTCTCCTTCACAGGATTGAGATCCCTAGTGTTCTTAAATTCATCTAAGATACTTGGAAACTAATGGGTTGGTACTTTTAACATCTGAGCTTATCAATTACCTATCTCATCTTACTGTCTGCATTGGTTATCAACATCCTTCAATTAATTATATATCTACAGATATTAATATATCTACAGATTCTGAACATAATAATTATCTGTTTCTTGGCCCGAAAATGTCATTTTAATACCCCTAATCCGGATTTTAATGGGGTATTTTATTACCTATATTGTATGCCTGGCATTACTCTATAAGGAATTTAAAACTCACCTAATTACATAGACCAATATTTATGTGCTTTTGTATTGTGATATATTTTTTATTGATATTGTGACATTTTAACTAACTAAATACTTTGAATCCAGGTTTGCCACTCATTGTTTCTTTATTCATCTAAACCAACCATTCACATATTGTGATTACAGTCAGGTGCATAAATATTGGGACATCGACACAATTCTCATATTTTGGGCTCTATACACCACCACAATGGATTTGAAATGAAACGAACAAGATGTGCTTTAACTGCAGACTTTCAGCTTTAATTTGAGGGTATTTACATCCAAATCAGGTGAACGGTATAGGAATTACTACGGTTTCTATAGGCATCACCAGACGCTGGGTTTCATCCCTGGAGATGCTCTGCCAGGCCTCTACTGCAAATGTCTTCAGTTCCTGCTTGTTCTTGGGGCATTTTCCCTTCAGTTTTGTCTTCATCAAGTGAATCCGATTGAGCATTGTCCCATTACTTTTGGTCCCTTAAAAAGTGGGAGGCACATATAGAAACCGTTGTAATTCCTACACCGTTCACCTGATTTGGATGTAAATACCCTCAAATTAAAGCTGAAAGTCTGTAGTTAAAGCACACCTTGTTTGTTTCATTTCAAATCCATTATCGTAGATAGAGCTCAAAATATAAGAATTGTGTCGATGGGCCTGATCCAGACCTAAGGCCGCAAGCGATAGTACGCCGATCGTAAGCGAAAATTCGGGAAAAAAAACGCACTACGCATGTGCAGTATGACAACTTCCGGTCGTCCGAAGGACATGAGCGTACAGCGAGCGTATTTTCAGCGCATTTTTCGCCCAATTGGCGTGCGTTTTGTACGACGATTGTCTGGACGCTCGAGATACTACACAGAGGCGGGGATAGCCATTTAAATTGTACAGTATGGGCGTGCTAAGCCCAGTACGACCAGTGTATCGGTACGAAAATTCGCACGTACGCTGGAAAATCTTAGGGTAGGGTTCAGCCGCCGTAAGTAGGTACAATCAATGGGAGTGTTATGGGCGTGAAAGTTTATACGCCTTGCTTCTTGAAGACGGCCTCCTACTCTTAATAAATCATTTTCATCAAGAAATGGGTCTAGTTTTCTCAAAGTGCTGTCTCTTGGAATAGAATTTCCAGTGCTAATACAATCAATCTCTCTAGCATAGGTCTGGTTCTGCACAACACGGATAATGAGATCTTTAGATTGTTGTGTTTCTTCTGCTGTGTAAGTATTACGGCAGTGATGCCAACCTTTACACCCATTAACGGTTGCAGATGTGGTGGATTTAAATGAACAAACTATGTGGGTTAAGCAGGTAATAGCTCTAACAAGTGATTTCCAAGTTGAGAATCTTTGAAATCTGTGAGGTTCAAGTTGACAATCTGAAATTATGGTATGGATTGTAGTTAATTGTGGACGTATTTCTACATCTGAGTCTGCATCTACTAGCCCAAACGTGTCACTTTCAGGGCTGTTACAGTCTGTCTTGTAAAGGAATTCAGGTCCCTTGAGCCATGTAGTGTCTTTAAGGATGCTGGCTGAGACAGCTCTTGTTGCATGGTCTGCAGGATTGTGTACAGTAGATACATAATGCCACTGTTTTGGGCTGGTGGATCTCCTGATCCTTAACACACGGTTGGCGACGTAAACATGGAATCGCCTGGTCTCATTGCAGATATATCCTAACACTACTTTGCTGTCTGTGTAGAATTCTGTTCCTGAGAGTTCAATTGGCAACTCTGATGAAATGAGTTCAGCTAATTCTACAGCTAATACTGCAGCACAAAGTTCAAGTCTGGGAACAGTATGCTCTGGATGTGGTGCTAGCTTCGCTTTGCCCATGATGAATCCAATATGACATTGTCCATTAATGTCTATAGTTTTAAGATACACAACAGCAGCGATTGCTTGGGTTGAAGCATCAGAGAATACGCACAATCTCTGGTTTTGTATCTCAGTAGAAGGTACAGGAGCATATGGACGTGCAATATAAAGGTTGGTTAAAGCGGATAGTGAACTTTTCCACTCTTCCCACAATTCCCTTTTTTGTGAAGGCAGTGGGGCATCCCAGTCAGATGAGTCACAGGTAAGATCTCTGAGCAGGGCTTTACCTTGGATGGTAACAGGAGCTGCGAATCCTAAAGGGTCGTACAAGCTGTTTATAGTAGACAAGACACCTCTGCGGGTGAAGGGCTTTTCTTCACTGTTTACTTGGAAAGTAAGGGAGTCAGATTTCAAGTCCCATAAGAGTCCAAGACTGCGTTGAGCTGGAAGAGAATCAGTTCCTAAATCCAGATCTCTTAAGTCACTGGTATGATCTTGGCAAGGAGAAGCTTCCATCACTCCTTTGCTGTTGGAAGCTATTTTGTGAAGTCTGAGATTAGAACAGGCAAGCATCTCCTGAGCTCTCTTGAGGAGGGTGATTGCTGTCTCATCTGTATAGATTTTTAAACAGTCATCCACATAGAAATCTTTCTCTATGAGCTGTCTAACATCTGATCCATACTCTGGCTCGCCGTCCTGAGCTGAACGCCTGAGTCCGTAGATGGCGACTGCAAGTGGAGGACTGTTACCGAAGATGTGTACTCTCATGCAGTACTCTACAATCTCTTTAGAAGGGTCGCTGTCTCTGAACCAAAGAAATCTTGGGAAATTCCTGTCTTTTTCCCTCAGAAGGAAGTAATGAAAAATTAGTTGAATGTCAGCTGTGAAGGCAACAGAATCTTTTCGGAAATGTATGAGTACTCAGAGGAGTTTGTTGTTAAGGTCTGGTCTTGTCAGGAGAACATCATTTAAAGAGACACCTTCATACTTGGCACTGGAATCAGACACAACTCTGATCTGTCCTTGTTTCTTTGGGTGATATACTCCAAACGTGGGTAGGTACCATCATTCTTCTGTGTCTTTGAGAATGGGAGCTGAAGCATGTAGGGTTTTGTACTGGCACTATTACTTTTAGATCATTAAGTCCACTTCCCTATGGTACGAGAGGGGCTCTGAGGTAATAGCAATTGGATCACACTTTTAAAAAAACCTCAATGAAGGGATGCCCATATCCTAGACATTCCTCTCCCTTGGGGTATGAAAGTAACCTCTTGTTGGCACTCTGGGTCTATATAATTGAACAATTTCGTGAATATAAAACATTAAACTTTATTTAAGTATTTTTTTAAAATAATGTCCCAGCGAAATATTTAAAACTGAATACCAAATCCTACAGTGTAATCCACCGAAAAAATTATTAAAACCACATACACGTGCTTGCAGTCCCTTTATTAGGAACGTTATGTCTCAATAAGGCTAATTGCCTATATGCTCCCTTTTAACCTGATATTTTAATAAATTGTTGGCGAGTTGACTTTTATATGATTGGTCTTCTTACTTTATTATTGTCGCTTAATAAATATCATTTATGACTTCTGATGTTTATGGTCTTCAGTGTGTGTGTAATATACTTATCAATTTGGACCTCAAATTTATTTTAGGTCTTATACAATTGTTTTAATAAGTTTTATTATTTAGCTTTATAATCCCTTTGATCAATTGACTAAATGGTTATTTTTTTATTAATATTGAACGTGTGCTCATTCAGTGTGACATCTGAGAGTTGTTATAGGTGTCTACAACCACTCTAATATATTACATCCAATATTTATATTATTGTTTATTTATAAACCAAACTTGTGGTGATAAATATTAGGCCAACTAGTTATTTCAAAGTATAATATTTCTCAATTAGTCATATATTGGCCATAATGAATATGATAGCTGGTAGCCATAGAGTTTATCCAATATGTTGGTATTAAAGATTATAACGAAATAACGCAGTTTCCAAATTTATAAGTATTAGGGAACAGTATTGTGTCCCAACTGCCCAATAATTTATTAAGTCAATAGATTATAATTGTAGGTATAGGCACTCGGGAAAACAGCTGTGCAGGGGCTAGCATCTTTATAGCCTGAATAACTTCATCTGTGAGCGAGATATGGACATATTTCATATATAGATGTTCACCCCCAGTCTCCTGTTCCACATGAAACCATAAGCCATGAGAATTAAAGCCAAATCTCTGCACAGGTATCACTTAAACTGTGCCCAAACTACATCCAAGAATATGTCATCAGGATGTTGGGAGATTATATAATTGCTAGAGATTATAGAATTCCCCTTCTGATACGGAAAATTAAAATGTGTAGAACAGCAAACAGCAATACCTCTAGTGCTTTGGCATCCTGTATGATAAGTATGATGCACTAAGCTCTCACTAGCACTTATTCCAATATCTTTAGTCCCATGTTTCCATTACAAATGCTGGCTTTAATAGCCAGTAGAGGATTATCTGTGCTAACAAAATCGTGTTCCCACCTTCTCCTGGCGTTTTAAAAGCAACCTGAGACTCATGATATCCTCACTGATCTCATTAGGAGTTTTCTACAGTTATTTCTAGACTTGCAGAGAAGCCTCTGACCAGGTTAATCTAAGTTCTATATTGCTCTGAGAGCATCAAATGCACAGGGACTATTTCACAGCAGCATTTCATGAAATAGCTGCTTTGCTGGGCCTATAATTCTCACTACAGACAGAACTAACCACTGAGGACATGATTTTAAACCTGCTTTGTTTTTGCATGTACAGCATAGAAATGTGCAATTATTGGTTGTAAGTGGAAATTGCATTCAGAGAGGCATATCAGTAGTAAGGTAATCCATATATAGGTGAAGATGTGGTCCTTTTAGTTGTAATATCATAAACTTTATATTTCATTAAACTTGTGGCTAAATTATGATGATTTTAATTACCTTAATATATTTGTTATATTAGTCCTTACTCTATCTGTCCCCAGGTGTAATGATGGTGCAGATGTGCTAGTTAAGCAATTATTAACAGAGAATTGTGGCAGAGGGGAAGAGGGTAGGAAGGCTTTTAGTGGGGACCATAAGTGGCCAATGTACCTACGAGGATCCAGCAGTGCAGGATCAGACAGGGCCAAGAGCTGGGTTTTATCAGTAGACCATGCGGTAGGTCTTTCTTAATTCAGGTTACAGGTCAGGATTAAGATGTGAATTTGCAGCCAGAACCAATGAGAGGTTGCCACAGGGAGCCAATTCTGATCTGCCACAGTACCTTATAACTATGGGGCACTATGCAATGTGGAAGGATTTAATAAGTCCTGTGCTTCTCTGTGGAGAACGGCATAAAGAAGGCCAAATATTCATCTGACTCACAACGGAACCTTACATAGACCACTGCATAAGATAAGACTCAAGAAGACTTTCCAGAAGCCATGAGGTGATGCCATCAGGAAGATATCCATGTACCTACTGTCAAGGGGAGGATAGTGCACACCCCATCTGGGTAGTCTTATTGCAGAAGTGCCCTTCTGGTAAAAGGAGCTACTTTCTGGCCCCTTAGCAAAAAGTATACACAAAATGGAAGTTGCTCAGATCAATTTGTAGGTTAATGCAGACAGGTGCATGAAAGGCCAGGATAATCTGCTATCAACAGAAACACAGGAAAGAAAATGCCCCAGCAACACTGTCATTTACCAGTAACAAACTATGTCATTCTCTTTGTAAAATAAAATGCAGAAATGTCCGTTACACATATTTGCAAATATATGATAAGCCACCAGCTACCATCAAGTATTTCTACACTATCAATGAGAGTTGGGTTTTATATATACCCTGTTACCCTGAAAAAAAGGTCTAGTCATAAAATAAGCCCTACCTTGATTTTTCATATTTCCTGAAATATAAGCCCTACCCCGAAAATAAACCCTAGTCATGTGCAGTGGGTCCTGACTCCACTGAGCAACGAGGCTTTCCGACCTGTGAGCATCCATGCGCCTGGCTCACTGTTACTGCGAGCCTCCCTCTCGGATCCTTCGGTGAGTGAGCCCTGCCTCCACAGCTGTGGTATACTGCTGACAAATACTTTGGGCGGACTGGCGGTGCTTAGTGCACCGGACTCTGAGCAAGTGAACTACAGTGTGCACAGTAAAGGTGAGCATCCATTTCCTGCTCAATAGGCGCCATATGTCTAGCTGGTGCTGAACCCCAGCTTCAACTGTCTAACTCAACCACAGTCCCACCACCAAGCTTCATCTCCCCTATACCAAAAAAAAAACCTACAGTGTCCTTCACTGCTAACCTAAATACAAGATGGGATAAATGAAGAAAAAAAATTAAAATTAAAAAAATAGCCCTAGTGCCTTTTTTTAAGAAAAAATATATAAGACCCTGTCTTATTTTCGGGGAAAGATGGTATATATATATATATATATATATATATATATACGGCCCTCAGGCTTTAACAGTGAAATAAACTTGCTGTGTTGCTCACAGGAACGATGAAGCAGTAAAACAATTGTAGAAAGTGCCACTGACAACACCGACGTTTCAGAGGATCAACACCTGTGTGTGTGTGTATGTATGCGTGTGTGTGTGTGTGTCTGAAGGCTTACCTCTTCCCTTAGCAAAAAGTGACAGACACCCCTCTCACTAGTCTCAGTCTTGAGTCCATCAAGCTCTGGGTCAACTGTCCCCTGCCCCTGATGTCAGTTCTCTGTGAATTGGCCCTTGTATTAGTGAACTCAAGGCACTAGGCCCTATAAGTTAGTTAAGGGAGCTATGCCTGTGTTGGTAACTAAGGGCACTAGGTCCTCGGGCATAGAGGGTGCTAGGCCTTTGCATAGAGGGTGCTAGGCCTTTGCACCATTCAATAGTGTATGTTAGGCCCTGTTATACAATAGGTGCTGATGGCCCTGATAGTAGACAGGGAGGCCTTGTGTAGGGTAATAGGCAGTTGGCAGGGGAACACTAATCCCTAGTAGTAGGAGACCACAGATATAGAACTCCTAAAGGTAACTTTTGTCTCTTGCAGATAAAGCAGCTAGAGCAGAGGTTGTTGGGGTAGGTGACAAGGTTCCAGTGTGTATCCTCCCTGTGTGTATGTGTTGCCCCACAGGTGTGGACAGTGCCTAGTTGTGCAGCACTTCTTGGCAAAAGGTTGTCTGAGATTACAGCCTGCAATAATGATTACCCAGTACATGTACATACTGTATCGTATTTGACATTCCCTCTTTCTTTCCTACAGGTCACTGAAGTAATGACTGAGGACCTGATTCAGAATTAAGAAAGTGCTTAAAATAAGAGAGGAAAGTCAGTCCTGGGCTAAACCATGTTGATTGCAGGGGCAATCAAGTAAATTGTATTCTTTGCATGCAGGGATATATCTTTGAATTGCTTACTGCACACAGATACTGACCAGCTTTACTATCACACTGTTATTTAGACTTGGGATAGGAAACATCACCTCTCATCTCTAATACTGTGTGAAACAGATGAAATATGACTGGTGGTTTCATGTTATGGAGTCCCTTGGAGCAGGTAGCCACACACCCAGGTGTGGAGTCTAACCAGGGACCTGGTGTTCACTGGAGCCCCTGATGGTGGGGACAGGCTTGGCTACTGAACCTCAGCAGGTTGCAGCACCAGACAACAACCCCCGATGACCAGGAATAAGCGGCTTGCTGAGTCTGGAATAAATTAAGTAGAAGCACACAGAGATAAGCTCAGGTGGAGTAAAACACAAGAAACACTAACACAGCCCAAATAGAAAAGAGAGCAACAAAAGGACGTGTCATCCATACGACACGTGAAAATACGCTTTGTAGGTGGAGGGTGGCATTTAAATTGTACAGTATGGGCCGGGTTACGTAGGTCAATCCATGACGTACGTACGTACTTATGCTTGGAAAAGTTAAGGTAGGGTTTGGCAATCGTAAATTGAGTAAATTACGTACGAGCATGGGGAGTGCCTAGGGGAGTGCGTAGTACTTACGATAGCGTAAATACGCTACGCCAACGAATGTAAAAAGAACTTAGGTCTGGATCTACCCTATTGTGTTTATTTATTATACATTTATTTATTTTAAGGGTTTAGGTTTTTTTTTAAATAGCTATTGTTCATAGACAGAGTTTTAGCATTGCTCTGTCAGTCATTATTAGCTGCTCCTCAGTCTAGCCAATTATGCCAATGTCGTTTGCTTTCCTACTGCTGTCTGCAGATAATCTGTCTAGTGTGTACAGGTAGCAGATATCTTCTTACAATTGTGTCAACAGATAATTGTACAATTTAAAAGTACAGATTGTATAGTGTGTATGCAAGATTTGTTTACATTCTTATAAACAGCTTGCTAGAAATAGGACAGAGGAGGAGGAGGAGGAGAATGATGATGATGAGGAGGAGGAGGAGGAGAAGGATGATGAGGATAAGGATGAGGGAGGAGGAGAAGAAATTTGCTTCCCATACAAATTATTATTTCAGGTTTGCTAAAATCACAGTCAATAAGTTGTACTGCCAAATAGAAATTGTTACCCTGTTTCAATCCATTATAATCTCTAAACAGTATCCAAATACACAGGTTGCTATCATAAGTCTACATTGTGAAAAACTGAATAAATGTTTCCATCTGGCTGTTTTGGAGGGCTGATATAAACATATTAAATCATTTACAGTGGCTTTGTTGCATTTTGTAGGTATTTCCCACAGAATTATATGCTTGAAGAATTAACCATCATTTTCTTCACTCAGAATCAGAATTAGGATAGAATACCACAATAAATTTCTTGTGAGCCACTCCTTATATAAAGCATATGTTTTAATCATGCATATTTTTTGCTGCGGAAAAACACAAGCATTTTTAGGTTGCACCTTTTAAGTTATACGATCCAGAGCAGTTTCCATTCTGATGACATGATAATTTGTGGTTATGCCTGAAACCTTGGGGACTGGCTAGTAAAAGCCAATGTAAAGCAGACATTTAGAACTGTATTTTTACTATGCTGTTATTAGTATCTTGTCTAAGCTTTAGGAACAATGTTTATGACTTATAAGATGATTATTTTCTGCTTTTCTCATTAGTGTTTGAATAGTTAAACTTTTAGGTCCTTTCACCTTTAAATTCTACACTTGTATTACAGCTCATTAAAATCAACTTCCACATAGATAATGCATCACTACTATCACATCTTATTCAGCCACTAGTAGTTATTAAGAACTGCCAGTAAATCAAACAATATATAAATGATGTCAAATGATAGGCACTTGACATGTTTAGTTAAATCAACCACAGCATTTTAAAGCCAGCCCATTAATCTAATGTATAGAATTTTCTCTCTGTCTTGGTTGTTATAGAACTGCTCCACAGGGGGTGAAATCTAAGAGGCCTGATTTTTACTGTTGCCCATGACAATGGGGGCAGACTTTGCTGCAGACACTCAGCAGGTAATGACCTCTGGAGGCACCCCCAGTTGTAGCAATGCAGATAGAACTCACAGCAATAATAAGGCATGGACAACAAAGAGCCATCAAAGAGTGTTAATTAATGCACAATCATGATGTTACAAAGGTTACTGAAGACTAGTTAACAGGGAAAAAAGTGACAAACAAGGAGCAATACAAAACACACTCAAGACTGCAAGCAACACTGGAGAATACAGAAGCAAAGAGAATCAGCACAAATGCAATACACAAAGCAAGGGTAATAGAAAATACTAGATACTGGAGTGTAAAACAGGAATAAACTATAGTGCAAATCGAAACACAAATGTAACCGAATGCATGAAAAACAGGTGTACATAAATATATGAGAAACAGACAAAAGTATTACAAATACACTGGACAAAGATCAGTTGGTACAGATAAGCACATGGAGGTATCAAGCAGTAGACTAGAAAACACACATGTGGCAGGAAAACAGACAATGACCAGCTGTCATAAAACGCAGGCCTTACCGTGTGAGGAGCCGTCTGTTGGCGGCTCTCTCCAGGCGCGCCGGCTCTGTGTCCCCAAGGAGGTTCCACTCACAGTAGTGGTAGCCTCCTGTCCAGTATCCACCACATGGCTCCCTTCTGTTTGCTGGCGCCAAACACAGGCGTTCTCCGTTGCATGGGTGACGCCATATTGGATCCACTGCCATGATGCGATGCAGCCAACTGGAATCAAGCAAAGGGATCACATGTTCTAATCATCCAATCCAGAAACAGGTTGCACTATTTAAACCTGGAGCACTGTGCACACAGTGCCAGAACAATTTGGTATTTCAAGGTGCCTAGTTCGTGCTGTGTAGTGCTGCTACTATTTTTCTTTGCTGATCCAGTTCAGTTCAGTCCAGGTCAAGTCCAGTCCTGGTCCAGTCCAGGTCAAGTCCAATCCACTCCTGGTCCAGTCCAGGTCAAATCCAGTCCAGTCCTGGTCCATTCCAGGTCAAGTCCAGTCCAGTTTAAGTCAAGTATTGCCTTGTCCAGTCCAGTCAAGCATGTCTCATCCAGGCCAGTCAAGTCTTGCCTCATCCAGTCCAGTCAAGCCTGTCTCATCCAGCCCAGTCAAGTCTTTCCTTGTCCTATCAAATCAAGCCTGTCTCATACAGTCCAGTCAAGTCTTTCCTTGTCTGAGTTCAGTCAAACTGGTCTCATGCAGTCCAGTCAAGTCTTGCCTTGTCCAGTCCAGTCAAGCTGTCCAGCTCAGTCTGGTTCAGTGCTGGTTCCGTCCAACACAAGCCTAGCCTGCCTTATCTTGTCCAGCCAAACAGTCCAGCCACTTCAGTCTAAGTGAGAGGCAGACCTTTATATTTGCTGTTTAAGTTCTGGCAATTAAATTAAAATGTATAATATCCAAACAGCAGTCCTTAGGGGCAGATCAGGTTAATGTACAAATAACATGGAGGCATGCATAAAACCCCATACACACTACAAGTGTTTAAACAAATGGATCTGTTATTCTGTGGATCTGCCTACTGGAGAGGGAGAATGACGTGACGTTCCCCCTTTTTTTACTTACCACAATTAGGCTTTACAGTCAGGACTTGTAGCACTATAGTGAGAAAACCCAGGAACCCTCCACAGTGACCTTACTAGTCCTACGATCAGGGCCGGGGCTAGGGTGTTCGGCGCCTCCCTGCAAACTTTAAATTTGCGCCTACCAGTTAAACAATTTGTCATTACAGTTACTAGAGTATAGTATATATGTAAACATCATAAAACACAATCTTGTAAACACAATAAAAGAAAGCAAATCATAGCAACTACTATACAATACAGGCAGCATTCTAGTCTTCATTATACAAATCCCATTTCATCCTAAAACTGCAATACAATACAGACTATATCTTAGGGACACATACCTTACCGACATCCTAGTGACCGCTATACCATACAGGTCACCTTACAATACAGACTGCATCCTTCCGACCACTGTACAATAAATTCAACATTCTTGTAACCTGAATGCACACAAAATGCAATGCAGTCACAAAACAGAAAACATTTGTAACAATAATACAATAGAAGCAAAACCTTTTAAGCACTAAGTTATCCAGTTTTCTGTGTGTATACAGTGTATATATATTCATCCAATCTCTCCCCCTTGCATGTGCTTCCCCTTATGTGTCTCCCGTCGCCCAATATCCCATCTCTGTCTCTGTAGCCCATCACGTCTTTGCAGCTCCCCCAATTTCCTCATCATGTCTCTGCAGCCCTCAGTTTCCCCATCATGTCTCTGCAGCCTCTCAATATCCCCATTGTCTCTGCAGCCCCCCTCCCAATATCCCCATCATGTCTCTGCGGCCCTCAGTAACCTTATCATGTCTCTGCAGCCCCAATTATCCCATCATTTCTCTGCAGCCCTCAGTTTCCCCATCATGTCTCTGCAGCCTCTCAATATCCCCATTGTCTCTGCAGCCCCCCTCCCAATATCCCCATCATGTCTCTGCGGCCCTCAGTAACCCCAT